>CM068760.1:0-564358 GCA_035084275.1 Hydrolagus colliei
ACTCTCAGTCACTAAACTGACCCAGCCCTAACCCACAGCTAACCAGCTGCCAGCAAACAATCTCATTTTAATCTCAGGACAAACTACTGTATTGTCACCAATACCAAACTCTGAACTCACCCCATTAATCTGCAGCATCGCCTCCACCCAGTCCTTCTCCAACCTCAGCTTCTGTTGCACCAGGCGGCGCTGGGTGTGTTAGGCTGTAATGTGTGACCACTGCAGCAGGTGGCGCTGTGTGCGGCAGGGAGACAGTGGGCGGGCCTCCCTCTCCTGTCAATCACTGGTGACCACGGAGACAGTGGGCGAGTCTCTCTCTCCTGTCAATCACTGGTGACCACAGAGACAGTGGGCGAGTCTCTCTCTCCTGTCAATCACTGGTTACCAGGGAGACAGTGCCCAAAGTAGTAACCAAAGATGGTAGAGTATAGCTAATATAGGACTGGAGGATAGCTAATGTTACTCCCTTGTATAAAAAGGGGCAGAAGGACAAGCCTGGTAACTACAGACCAGTCAGTCTAACGTCGGTAGTGGGCAAACTTCTAGAGTCCATAATCAGGGACAAGATAGATCTTCACTTAGAAAGATATAGGCTAATAAGGGACAGTCAACATTTGTTAAAGGCAAATCTTGCCTTACAAATCTGATAGAATTTTTTGATGAGGTAACGGAATGGGTGGATAATGGTAGCGCAGTTGATGTAGTTTACATGGACTTTCAAAAGGCATTTGACAAAGTGCCACATGAGAGACTTATTATGAAATTAAAGGCCCATGGCATAAAAGGGACAGTGGCAGCGTGGATCCACAACTGGCTGCGAGACAGAAAGCAGAGAGTTGTAGTGAGCGGCTGTTTTTCAGATTGGAGGGAAGTGAGCAGTGGTGTGCCACAGGGATCGGTTTTGGGACCATTGCTGTTTGTAATCTACATCAATGATCTGGACTTGGGTGTACGGAGTCCAGTTTCCAAGTTTGCAGATGACACTAAGTTAGGGAGAATAGTAAACAGTGAGGAGGATAGTAGCCATCCGCAAGAGGATATAGACAAATTGGTAAAGTGGGCAGACACATGGCAGATGAAGTTTAATGCAGAGAATTGTGAGGTGATGCATTTTGGGAGAAGAAATGAAGGGAGGCAATATAGGCTAGATAGTACAATTTTAAATGGTGTAAAGGAACAGAGAGACCTGGGGATTTGTGTTAGTGACTCTTTGAAGGTGGCAGGACAGGTAGACAAGGCTGTTAAGAAGGCATATGGGATACTAGGCTTTATAAATTGGGGTATAGGGTACAAAAGTCAGGAAGTGCTGACTAACCTCTATAGGACTTTGGTGAGGCCTCAGCTGGAATACTGTGTTCAATTCTGGTCACCACACTACAGAAAGGATGTGAAGGCATTGGAAAGGGTACAACGAAGATTTACTAGGATGGTGCCAGGATTGAGGGACTTCAGCTATGAGGAGAGGCTAGATAGGCTAGAGTTATTCTCTCTGGAGCAGAGAAGATTGAGGGGAGACCTAATAGAGGTTTATAAGATCATGAGGGGTTTCGACAGGGCAAATAGAGAAAAACTATTTCCACTCGTGGGCGAATCTGTGACTCGTGGACACAGATTTAAAATAGTTTCAAGGCAAAGTAGAGGGGAGCTGAGGAGAAATGTTTTCATTCAGCGAGTTGTTGGAATCTGGAATGCATTGCCTGAAAAGGTGGTGGAGACTGATTCGATAACAACTTTTAAAAGGGAATTAGATCTTTATTTAGGGAGAACAGGTCTTTTAGGCTATGGGGAGCGGGCAGGGCAGTGGGATTGAATCGCTCTTTTCAAAGAGCCGTCACAGACGAGATGGGCCGAATGGCCTCCTTTTGTGCCGCAAAATTCTATGAATCTATGAATCTCCTACCATCCCTTCCAGCTTCAATTTCTAACAACTTCTCCCCTCAGTCCACCCAAAGTACAAATGAAGACTTTCAGCATTCAACCAACTCAACTTCAAACTTGACAGACATCTATCCTTTAGCAAACGTTTCCTCTCAGCAAAAAGTTTTACCGGGTTAGTGTGAGAGTTAGTAACAGTTCTGTAGAAACCATGTTAAAAATCAGAAACCATGTTAGCTGTTTCTTAGTCTCCCTTAGAAATCCCAGAGGTCAGTAGGGGTATCAGCAAACGTCAGTTGTATGACATAGTCCAGACCGAAGAAGGGAGAAAGGCTTGTGCTTGTTTAGATTGGGATTAAAGACGATTTACTTCTTTCTTTGAAAATTGTAATCTATCAGTTAGCAACTTGTGGTTGTCTAGTTCTGTTTTAACAGATGCTGCCCTTTTTGCACCCCATGGCTAATGTAAATAGAGTTCAACTCTCTTCCCACATTCACTTTTATTGATTAGGTGGATTGCTGTAATTGGTTAAAGGAACTTACACTACTGTCACGCGGTGTGCAAAAGAATAAGATATAAACTGTTGTATTTCTGTAAGTTCCTTAGAAGTAGGGAACGGCGATATATCGGTATATCGCTAAAACCCGATATGATTTTCATATCGATATGCCGATATAGACATTTAAAAAATATCGATATATCGAAAAACGGAATATCGAGGTAAAAAATCGGGATGCGAGCACAATCAACTACAAGACCCAGAATGCTCATCTCTATACACAATGCACAGACCGAGGTGCAAAGCCGCCATCTTGTATTCATAGTCCTCAAATACAATATACAGGTATGCACGGGGTGGGGGGAGAGAGACGGCTAGGGGGAGGGGGAGAGACGGGGTGGATGTGATAATATACAGATAGATAGAGATGGGGGGGATGTGAGAGAGGAGAGAGACATAGAGAGACACAGACAGAAAAACACAGAGATGGAGAGAGTGAGAGACACAGAGAGAGAAAGATATTTACCTCCTGAGAAGATAGGCCCAGAATGCGCGCGCACTCCGTAGGCGCGCGCGCATGTGCAGTTCGAAAAAACTAAAAATATCGATATATCTCGATATGGGCCAACCGATATATCCATATCCGGAAAATTCCCATATCGCCGTTCCCTACTTAGTAGTACCAACTCGGGTATCTGACCTGTGACGGTATTTCTCCTTTCGGCCGTTAGTATATTAAATGACTGTTTGTGCTTTACACGAGTAACCTGATCTCTTTGTGAGTTATTCCACGACAGTTCCCTGACCTACAAATGTAACCAGAGTTAAGGCTCAGATGTGTTAGGGTGTCAAACATCCAGCATGGAGTCCACATAATGTTGCCAAACTTCTGGGGTATAGAAAGGTGCCAGAGAGGTAAAGGGTGTAATAGCTTTAGTTGGTTATTACAACTAAATAGCCAAATAAAGCTTAGGTTTCCGCTATTACGGTTACCTGAATCCTCCACGAGCCCCGAGATGCTAGAAACAAATACACAAATATCCCAACATTTCCCATATTTTCAATGATGAGCCGATCCGAGCTCCGCTGTAAAGAAATTGTCCCTGACACTAACTACTTCTGAGGTTTCCACTGTGACATTAACAGGATCTTCCACCAGGCCCGAGATGCTAGAAAGAAAGACACAGATATCCCAAGATTTCCATAAACGAACATTCCCATATGGTCCAATGTCGAATAACGAGCCGATCCGAGCTCCGCTGTAAAGAAAAGTTTCTGTGGCTGCACCGAAGCCCTGACACTAACTGTTTCTATAAGGTTTCCACTGTCACATTTACAGGATCTTCCACATGCCTCGAGATGCTAGAAAGAAAGACACAAATAACTCAAACATGCTCTTACCGTACAGTCCATAGTAGCACAACGATTCTCGATCCCAGCTCCACAGGCCTCGGCTGAACTGGCCCTCACACCGAACGACTCTCAAACCTGGAAATGACAAAACAGAGAGTGAGACATTCATCCATACTCTCCACAAATTGAATCATCTCACAAAGATTGGTCAAACTCGCACCACAGGATAATGGACAGGCAAGGTGCAGGTTCTTTCCCAATTTACAAAGAATTAACATTACATGTGACTTGCAGTTCCCCCAAAGGCAAGTACAGACTTTCAGCCCTGAATCAACTCAACTAAACTAACTCAACCCTCTCTGACAGCAAATGACTCTCGGCAGCTACACAATGCCAGTCGCTAGCAAACTGACTTTGTGACCTGCTTCAAACCAGCCCCAACAGGAACCAACTCTCAGCCCTGAACCAAAGCAACAACTAAACCCTGAGCCCTTCAACAACAACCAAGTCAACAAAGCAACCAACTCAGTTCTGAACAAATTCAGCCCAACCAACTCTCAGCCCTGAACCAAATCAACATTAATCCAGCAGCATCTCCCCCGTGTTCACAAGTCAGACAACCTACAAGAAGTCCACACAGAGTTACCAAACCTCCAGAGAGAGAGGTTCCAGAGAGAGAGAAGTGCCTTCTTTGTCACCATCCCAGAGTCCCACGAGTAGAAACTTACCCCATATGGTCCTCAGGGAAGCCTGGCCAGACCCAAGCCTGCAAACAAACCAACCTTCATTGCTCGTCTCCTGCAAGTCTCCTGCAAGTCTCCTGCAAGTCTCCTGCAAGTCTCCTGCTCTCTGCGATGGCTGGATAGGGAATGAGCTCAGCCTCGGGGTTAAATACTCACAGCTTTCAGTTCAGTCACATGGCCAACAAGGCAATTACATTCCCATCAGGTGCAAGTCAAGGTCCTGTCCCTGTACAGCTGCCATCGATCAGGATCCCTCACACCCCATTAACCAGCTCAGAGAACTTGACTGGTTATATGCTGAATATACGTAATGATGTTGGCCAGTTTTGAATCAGTGGGCGAGTCTCTCTCTGTCAATCACTTGTTACCTGGGAGACAGTGGGCGAGTATATCCCTCACTCTCTCTCCTGTCAATCACTGGTTACCTGGGAGACAGTGGGCGAGTCTCACTCCGCTGTCAATCACTGGTTACCAGGGAGACAGTGGGCGAGTCTCTCTCGCTCCTGTCAATCACTGGTTACCTGGGAGACAGTGGGCGTGGTCAACATTAACATGATTCTTGTTCAAAATCACATTGATTTGCAGCAAATGTCAGATTAAAGCCAATAAGAATGGCCCACCTTTCCCATAACATTTGGCTATATTATTAATATTATTGTTGTTATTATTATTGCTATTATCTCAGTCCAAACTGAGCCAGAAATCCTTTTCTTATCAAATCTGAAGCTGAAACCATCAGATACAAAAATGTTTAAACTCAGAATTAAATCTCCTTTTGCTTCAAATAGATTATGAACAGAAGCAATTTAAATAGAAAGTAAATCATTTGCATTTGATACAGCTCCTGATCATAACTTCTATTGGACGCCGGGCCTTCAGTTTCTCCGCTCCCACCCTGTGGAATTCCATCCCCCAATCCCTCCCCCTTGTTTCTTCCCTTTCCAGGCTGGTTTGAAGACTTTCCTCTTCGACCGTGCCTTTTGTTCTCCACCGAACTTTTCGACCTCCCCTACGTGTTTCACCCCTTCCCGAACACTCCCCTCCCAGCTAGGGTCACACGCCTCCTGTGCAGTGCCTTGGGACGTCCTCCCAACGTGAAAGGCGCTTTATAAGTTTAAGTTGCTGTTGTTCTAGGCTGTGTCTCAAAGCGCTTCATAGAATATACTATAAAATGAATTGACTGTATATATATATATATTTGGGTGAAAAGCGACAGCCAATTGTGCACAGCAGCGTTCCCCCCCCCCCCCCCCCACACACACACACAAATAGTCATGAATTGAAATGACCAATTTATAATTGTGGGTTTTTTGAAGGGATTATTATTAGGCGTGTGTGTGTGTGTATGTCGAGTAAGAAAGCTTGCTCAAGGTTTCTCCCTGATCTGCCTGGATTCGAACACAGGTCTCACACTTGTAAGGCAAGTGCTCTAACCACTGGGCTACAGGACTCCATATCCTACAAACAACAACTACATTACATTTATAATTACATCATTCATGTCAGAAGGACGTCCCAAGGAGCTGAACAAATAAACTATTTGGGGATTGGTGGCAAGTTCATCCTAATGTATTTCTCTCAAATGTAAACAAATATACACAACTCATGTGGAAATAAGAAAATAAGACAATTACATTCAAATATATTACAAAGATTTTACAAGTGCTTCGGTTTTTATATCTCACGCTAAAATTTTCTTAACTTGCACACAGTAATGTAAACCACACATTAACCAAGGAACTTGAACTAAGACGGACATTATATTTCAGAAAATCTTTTAACAATCAACATTGCGTTTGATAAAGTTACTTAATAATTCTTATGTTAGATATATAGCGCCTTTTATGTCAGGAAGATGTCTTCAAAGCAGCCTCCATTAAGTGTAGTGACAATGTATTCATACACATAATAGTAATGCTTACATTTGATATAGTGCTTTTCACGCCTTCTAAACTGTGTCTCAAAGCGCTTCACAGAATATACTGTAGTCCCTCTCCCTGGCTCGGCCCCGGGATCCATTATTGGGAAGCGCTCTGAGACACCGTTTGGCCTGGTGCGCGCTAAATAAATCTATGTTGTTGTATATTTGTGGGCAAAATGCAGCAGTCAATTGTGCACAGCAGTGTCCCCACAAACGGTTGTGGATTGACATGACAAATTTTATTAGTGTGGTTGTTTTTGGAGCAATTCTTATTAGGTGTGTGTGTATGTGTGCGTGTAGTAAGAAAACTTGCGCAAGGTTTCCCCCTGACCTGCCTGGAGTTGAACACAGGTCTCTCACTTGTAAGGCAAGTGAGTGCTTTAAACACTGAGTTCAGGAGTCCGTGGGACTTCATTAGTGTCTTAATCCGATGCTTTCGGTAAATAAATAAATTCATGATGGATGGCAGCAAATTTTTAATATTTCAGTTTGAAAATTCATACAATATTCAGAACAGTTGATATACAGAGTTGATACAGTTGTATCTTACACGGATCGGTGGAATCAGAGGACACAGCCTGCGATTCACATCCTCCTGACGTGAAAAGCGCTCCACAAATGTAATTTTCTTGTTGTTGTTAATTCAAAACAAATCTGCGGAAACACTACTTCAGTGATGGAGTAGTAACGTTTGGAATTAGCTACCTAAGAGATTATTGTAGCAGAAAGTATTGTTTAAGAACAAATCAGATACATTTCTGTTAGAAATAACATCCCAGGATACAATATATAGTTTGAGAATTGTCAAGCTACTGCCAGGAGGGTGGAAGGTAAACTGGATGGACTTTGACCTTCTTTCTGTAGCAAATTTTTATGTATTTATTACTGTACCATGGATAAACACGGCAGCCAATGTGTGCATTACAATACAATAATAATCCTTGCATTTGATATCATAGAATCATAGAATCATAAAATTTTACAGCACAAAAGGAGGCCATTCGGCCCATCTAGTCTGTGCCGGCTCTTTGAAAAGAGCGATTCAATCCCACTGCCCTGCCCGCTCCCCATAGCCTAATAGACCCGTTCTCCCTAAATAAAGATCTAATTCCCTTTTAAAAGTTGTTATCGAATCAGCCTCCACCACCTTTTCAGGCAATGCATTCCAGATTCAAACAACTCGCTGAGTGAAAAAAATTCTCCTCAGCTCCCCTCTACTGCGCCTTGAAACTATTTTAAATCTGTGACCACGAGTCACAAATTCACCCACGAGTGGAAATAGTTTTTCTCTATTTGCCCTGTCGAAACCCCTCATGATCTTATAAACCTCTATTAGGTCTCCCCCTAATAGAAGATGTGAATATTGCAATATTCACATCTTCTAGATTTGGGGGGGTGGGAAATTGAGCCATAAACACCACAAATTGTATAATCTCACAAAGATTAGTCAAACTAACCAAAGGGCTCCTGACACCCAAGGTTTGGATTCTTTGCTTTCAGAGAATCAACATTACATATGATTTACAGTCCACCCAAAGTTCAAGTACAGCCCCTCAGCCCTGAACCAACTCAACCAACGCTGACAGAAACAGACTTTTGGCAGCTACACAATGCCAGTCGGTAGCAAACTAACTTCTTTGCGACCCTGTCTATTGTAGCCAAATCATCCCTCAAGTGAAGCCCTGTAGCTGAGGGGTGAGAACCCTCTCCTGGCATGTGAGAGACATGGATCGAATGCTGGGCGCCACACATGCACACAATAATAAACCCTCGAAAAAAATTATAATTTGGACATTTCAAACCACGACTGTTCATGGGGACGCTGCTGTGCGCAATTGGCTGCCGTATTTCGCCCACAAATATACAGTCAATTCAGTTTACAGTATATTCTGTGAAGCACTCCAAGATGTCTAAGCAATTTTGTTTTCCCAGTCTATATAAAGTTGAAATCACCTGCTATTATTGTATTTCTCTTGTTACAGCTCTTCTAATTGCCTCATTAATACGCTGCCTAATACAGTAACTACTGTTTGGGGGTGGGGGTCCATAATCTATTCCCATTCGTGTTTTCTGTCCCTTGTTGTTTCTGAGCTCCTCCTAAACTAATTCACTGAACTACAGGACAGTGGCTTGCGAGCGAGCAAGGCCGGACCTCTAACCACCCAGCTACAAGACTTGTGAGTTAGGCCATGGATGAGCTACAGGACTCCACAATATTTATATTGAATAGTTTGGAGAATTCACATGGTTTAACATTGAAGAGACTTCACATAATAATCCTTGTATTTCATACAGTGCATTATCCCAGTGAGACGTCTCAAAGCAGTTCACAGGACATATTACGAAGTGAATTGAGTGTATTTTGTGGGCGAAATGCTGCAGCTAATTATGCCCAGCAACATCCCTTCAAACAGTCATGGTTTATTGTCCCAATTATTGGTTTGATTTTTGCTTTTTCCTTCCAGCCCTGCCGACTGCTCTGACCGAGCCTTGAGTGAGTGATTAGAGGCAACTATACTGAGTCCAGGGCTGACGAGAATCCAGCCCTCAACAAATACACTCAACCGGCTTCAACAGTCTGTATCTCTGCACTTGCATTGAATCCACTCAATCCAACTCTCAACCCTGAACCAAGTCAACATTAATCCAGCGACATCTCCCCCATTCTGTTCCCCCGTCCTATCCCCCCTCAAATCTCAGCCTCTGTTTGTGACAACTTCTCACCTCGATCTACAATATGAACCAGAGTTAAGGCTCCTATGTGTTCGGATGTCGGACATCCTGTATGGACTCCACATGGTGTTACCAAACCTCTGTACTGTAGAAAGGTGCCAGAGAGAGAGAGTGTAATAGCTTTAGTTGGCATCGTGAGGTTTCCACTATTACAGTGCCCTATGTTCCACAAATCCTGGGGTGCAAGAAAGAGAGAAAGACAACACAAGGGCCTTAAGGTTTCTGTGACCCCACACTTGCTGTCGAGCCCAAAATAACATAGATTCATAGAATGTTACGGCACAAAAGGAGGCCATTCGGCCCATCTAGTCTGTGCCGGCTCTTTGAAAAGAGCGATTCAATCCCACTGCCCTGCCCGCTCCCCATAGCCTAATAGACCTGTTTTCCCTAAATAAAGATCTAATTCCCTTTTAAAAGTTGTTATCGAATCAGCCTCCACCACCTTTTCAGGCAATGCATTCCAGATTCGAACAACTCGCTGAGTGAAAACATTTCTCCTCAGCTCCCCTCTACTTCGCCTTGAAACTATTTTAAATCTGTGACCACGAGTCACAGATTTTGACTCGCAATGGTCCCAAAACCGATCCCTGTGGCACACCAGTGCTCACTTCCCTCCAGTCTGAAAAACAGCCGCTCACTACAACTCTCTGATTTCTGTCTCGCAGCCAGTTGTGGATCCACTCTGCCACTGTCCCTTTTACGCCATGGGCCTTTAATTTCCTAACAATGAACTTAATCCCCGCTCCGCTGTAAACAAGTTGTTTGTGCGTCTACACTGCCTGGTCCTCACACCAGCCAATTACAACCACAAAATGACACTTGTACAGTGCCTTTCATGTTAAGACGACGTCCCAAGATGCTGCACAGTCAGGGATCAGGACTTAAAAGAGAGGTAGGGAGGGAGGACAGCCTTGAAGCAGGGAGGGAAGGGAGACAGAGTTGGGAGGGCAGCAGAGGGCATGATTGAAGAGGAGGGCCTTGAAGAAGGCAAATGAGGGAGTGAGGCAAACAACCACAACTTTGATTTATATAGTGCCCTCCCTAACTCCACGTCGGACGGTGTCTCAGAACGCTTCACAATAACAGATCCCAGGACCGAGCCAGGGGCAGAAAGGTGACCAAACGTGTGGTCGAAGAGAAAGGTCTTTAACTATGACCTGAAATTGGGAAGAGAGGGGGCGAGGCAAAGGGAGTGAGGAAGGGAGTTCCAGAGCCTTGGGGCATAGTGGCTGAAGGCACGGCCGCCGAGGGTGGAGTGGAGGATTCAGGGGTGACATGGAGGAGGCCAGACCCTGTGGAGTGAACGCAGCGGGTGCTGGTTTGGGGAGAGAGGAGATCAGAGACGTAGTGGAGTGCAGAGGAGGAGGGACTTGAAAACAAGGGTGAAGGGACTGAGATGGAGTTCCAGAGTGTGGGGACAGAGAGAGAGGCTGAAAGCCTGTCCACCAATGGTTGAGTGGGGGATAAGGAGCAGACCAGAGCCAACTGAATGGAGGGGGGACGGGGAGGTTCATGGGGGGGCAAGGCCATGAAAGTGAGGATGAGGATCTTTAATTGGTTCCTCTGGGGGGATGGGGAGCCAATGGAGCCGGCCGAAGGTGGGGAAGGATGGGAACATGGAGCTTGGTGTGGGAGAGAACATGGTTCCAACTCCTCTACCCCACGCGCACTTCTCTGACCTTTCTCCTCACAGCAGTACCCCCTGCCTTCGGTCTCCTGGGTCCAGCCTCCTCCTTGTCCCCAAATCCTCAGCTTTGGAACTCCCACACTCCCTCACTCCCACTTGCTCACTCACCCCTCCCTCCCATTCACACTCTCAGAGACTGACTGACTTACTCATACACACACTCACTAACCAGCTCTCTACCTCATTCACTCACACTCAGGCCCTCTCGCTCACCTCTGTCCCCATTATCAGTTCGCACCTGAAGACCTTTCTCTCCACCTGACCTTGGCTTAGTCGCCCTCCCCCTGGCTCAGCCTCGGCCATTGAGACACCGTGTGGAGGGAGGGCCCTATATGTGCAAGTTGTTGTTGTCTTTCTCTCTGTGTCTCTCACATGTCTCTTTCTCTCTGGAACTGTGCGCGTGCGCATCTATCTCTCCATGCCTCACTCCCACCCTCGCCCATCTCCACTGGCTCCCCGTCCACAGTGTTACTGTTAGAGGAGAAAATGATTATGTTATATTTTCAAGAAACTTGTTTGGTGGCAGCATGTGAGTCTGCTAGATGTTTTAATTAAATAGAATGCTTTACTAATACTTGTGTGCAAAGCCATAATCGAAATCAGATTAGTTCGATTGTTGACGTAACAGCTTCTCTATTGTCTCTTCTGTGAAAACTGCAGCCTTGGTTGTGATCTGCAGAGACGGCCTTGGGTACGACAGAAGAGATAAGCGAGAATAATAAAACTGTGTGAAACGAACGAATTGTGCAGGAGGCAAAAAGGCAGTTTGGGCTAGTAATTTTCAGTTTCAAGATATGTACGTGACTGTATTGTAATTGGTTTAAGAAAGGGACTACCCCTTTCTCAAGATATATCTCTTTTTCTGTATAAAAGATGTGAAAACGCTGGACACGAGGTCTTTTGTCTGCCTTAGAGACAACTGACCCTATGGGCATATGAGACTAATTGATGACTTATATGCATGTAGTTGAATAAATCGTTTTTGCTATGCCTACTTACTTGTTTTTGACTGACTATTTTCTAGCTACAGATTGTCTAAATTTCTGAACCTAACATTTGGGGGCTCGTCCGGGATCCCAACAGCTCCAACCACTCAGCGGTGCAAGCTCCGGGTTAGGTCTGCAGGGGGACTGTCAGAGGCAGGTTGCATTCTTAAGGGTAAAGGGACTCGTAACGACAAGGTTATCATTGGGATTACTGGACGGAGGATCGAAGAGGATCTTAGTCGCCTGGAGCAGAGTGGAGTGTGAGACGGGATTTCCCAAGTGGAGTGAGTGACGGGACTTCCCTAAATCTCCGACCACTCGGCGAGGCAAGCTCCAGGTTAGGTCTGCAGGGGGACTGTCAGAGGCAGGTCACCGTAAGGCTGAAGGGACCCGTAACGACAAGGTTATCATTTGGGATAACTGGACGGAGGATCGAAGAGGATCTTAGTCGCCTGGAGCAGAGTGGAGTGGGTGACGGGATTTCCCAAGTGGAGTGAGTGACGGGACTTCCCTAAATCTCCGACCACTCGGCGGGGCAAGCTCCAGGTTAGGTCTGCAGGGGGACTTGTCAGAGGCAGGTGTCGCCGTAAGGGTGAAGGGACCCGTAAGGACAAGGTTATCATTTGGGATAACTGGACGGAGGATCGAGGAGGATCTTAGTCGCCTGGAGCGGTCCGGAGAAGAGTGGGGTGAGTGACGGGATTTCCCGAAATTGGATCATTAAAGTTTTTTTTTTGTCGGAAAAGAGACTGTCAAAAACAATGTGTAGTGGGAATAGCAAAGGAGGTTGTGTGTGTGTTGTAAGAGGATAAGAGCGACTCCCATTGAGAGACGCATATTCTCCTCTCCTTCACTTAAGTAATATACAGTATAAGTGTCTTAGTGAATAAGCGATTGTGACGCACCCGATGTGTGTGTTGTAAGAGGACAAGAGCGACTCCCATTGAGAGACGCATATTCTCCTCTCCTTCACTTTAGTTAATTGAGATGTTTGTAAAAATTAAATATGGATAAATTTAACTTGTGGCAATCAAACTTATATTAACTGAATGTTTTTACTTATGATTGTTAATAATGATGTACAGTCCTGGTGATTTAACTGTTTGTATGTTGTTGGAGCAGGATAATCAGCTCTCACATAAGTTAGGAAGAAACTGCGTCTAATTGTTGAAGCCTTTGTGTGTTGTATTGTTTGTGATAAATAAGTATAAGAAACGTTAGCAAAGGATCTCAGAAAGGGTTGTGTCAACGGAAAATACATATTCCTAAGGGTCTTGAGGGGTTATCAGAAGGTTGAGCCCAGACAGAGACAGCGACGGGAATACGCAGAATATTTCTGACGGGTCGTACGAGCCAGGAGGTCAGGGTAACGTTAGGCTTAGACTTATATGGTGTGAAATGAGTCCAAAGAAGGGCAGAGAGGAAAAACAAAGGCAAGCTTTTAGGCAGTGGGTGAGTAAGTATGAAGATAGGATATGCAAGAAAGTAGGACTAGCGACATAGAGAAGGATTGAAGGAAAAAGTAAAGAAAGGGAAAGACCAGGTGGAGGCGGCACAAGCCGCATCTAATGAATGGAAGTTAAAATTTACTGCAGCCATTGACTATGGGCAGTTTAAATTCACTGACTGCAGGCACTCTGGTTTATGTGGACAAAATGACTTTGCGTAAACCTTTGGTTTCCACATCAACTGGAAGTGTTTCTGCAGGTAATGATGATGTCATATTAACAACTGAAAATGTTTAAAGAAACATGAGATTTCACCTTGTAATTTAGTTCTTACAGATACTGACAAGAATGGCATTCCATGCAGCCAGCCACTTTTGTTTGGAATAACTTAAACTTTTCGCTCCAACTCTCCCACCCACAAGGCCGGTCTTCGCTTTTAGTTTCACTCGACGATCTCAGGGGGAGATGAGTGGACAAGTGCAACCCAGTCAATCATGTACATTAGCAACCGTATGTGTTTTGTATGCGTTGGGTGTTGTAGAGTGTGAGGTGACAGGGTCGATAGGTAGAATAAACACCATTAAAATTCGAGAACTGATAGTATTCAGAATGTCAGTATACTGTAATTATGAGAAATGCAAGGTGAAGCAAAATCACCAGAGATACGCATATGGGAAAACCATAAATGCACCAAAACAGCTGAGGGGTTGTGGATAGGGCTGGATGAATTACCAGTATTACCAAAAGCATTGTTTCCCATAGCGGCTGAATTGAGCCATGGTAAATGTCATGTCTCAAAAGGAGGGATGGTATCTATGGTAAACAGCAGATATATAAACTTCTTATACAAATTTTTTTTTTGTAAGAAGTGTCTCACATGTTTACAGAACAACCCGCAGGGAGGGATGACATGTCCAAAAGGGAAAATTGTTGTGGCTGTACTGTTTATGTTTATAATGATATCATTGATAATGATGTGCTGTAATTACAGATGCTAAAATAAGTTGCAACGATTGATGTGGTGGCTGAGGTAAAAGGGAATTGTGAAGATTTTGATAATGATGATGGTAATCAGTTTGACCCACTCGAGGTGGGAACTGGACATTCTGGTCTTGTCTTACATTGACCAAAAAAGGAAATTCTAAAGACTCATGGACTTGTTTGCTGAAACAAAACGGACTCTATGGACTTTCGAGGACATTTTACCAGTGAATGGTCAAAACGAGCTGTTGAATTTCTCACTACAGATTTGGATGCGTGACCAAAAAGGTCTGAGTTTGAGAACAAAGAAGACAAGTCTAACCGATCTTGGAAAAAAAAGGAGATATTCTACAATCAACACAAACTGTACTACGTTTTTTAAAAAAGTCAATTCCTAATCACAGCCACTGTATCAATCTGCTTAATTAATTGTACTGAACTGTACTACACATGTCTTGCTCTGAACTGTATTTCTCATGTCTTATGTTTTTGTGATTTTATAATGTCTTATGGTTTTATACTTTTCTGCTTACATGCTATTTACACCGAGGGCTGCGCAAGAATGATACAAAAGGGATTTACAACTTGCTAAATTAATACAGGCGTAGTTCGGTTGTGAGAGATCAAAAAATTGTATTTTCTCACTCTCAAGGTGGGGTCTGTTGGGTTATGGAGGTACTGTACTAAAAATTATAGTTAGTTCCAATCGGGCACCAATTAAAACAATCTATCCACAACACAGGCACAGTCAGCAACCTTGAGCAAAAGGGAGAGAAACAATTGCAAGGGATGAATGAAATAATTATTAAAAATGAATAATTGGTGTTATCATATGGGATATGATAAAAGGAGGGAATGTGAAATTGTAAAATTTAGCCATTTATGCCTAGATGTAACTTCTATACTATTAACCCAATTAAACATAAAAAGCAAGTCCTGAGAAACGCAGACTTGGCACAATGCCAGTCGCATCCTTATCTGAGTATTTCACGGGGCAGAAAACAGTAACAGCAAACCTTGACATTGTCTAAACTAGACACTATCTGGAGATAAGCTTGTTTTTAACATTTCACTTTGTTAGTGAGACATGGATTGAGTGATGTCACCATTAACTGACCACCGGCAGCTCATTCTTTTGACTGTCAGGTACTCTACTTGGAGACTGTTGACTTCTGAGAATCAGCTCTTGCTATAGCAAATAAACTTTACATTTTCTTATAAAAAGACCAAGATCAATGGGTTGGTAGCACAGCTGCACGCTTTGGCCAATTTGACTAATGTTAAACAAAAGTGTTGAGACAAAGGAATAGAGAGAGCGGAGACGGAGGAGCAGAAGGAGAAGGACCTGATGGAAGATACTGTAACTGACAGTAGCCAAGCCGCTCTCGAGAAGGAGAAACAACTGATGGAAGAAACTGTAACTGACAGTAGCCAAACCGCTCTCGAGAAAGGGAACCAACTGATGGAAGAGCTGTAACGTGACAGCAGATCCCCAAAGAGATCAACACCCCTACTTTTCCCCGAGACCGACTGAGAGGAAGCAAGGAAGAGAAAGGACTATTCCCTTTTAACCTGAAGAATGCGTGCCGGGTAGTATGAGATTGCATTATGAGAAACCTAGTGTATTTGGGCGTCATCACAAGAGGTGGATGACAGGTAAACCCCAAAGTGAAGACTAGGGCGTAATGCGACATTGAGACCCGAGGCAGAATCGGATAAGAGGGAATAGGCGAAAAGGGTGAACAAAGTAAAAGAAGAATCAGAAGTAATGGAGTGGGGACTGTTTGCATGCATTGTAGTCGTTTTATATGCTTTAGTGTCAGCTCAATGAGTATACCTGAATAAACGAATCTGCTTTAAAAGAGTAAGAGAATTTAATCTCCAACAATTTGCGTAGTCGGCAGGATTCAGGTGACACTAAAGTAATATTGTGTTGAAGTGAAATATACAGGGCAAAAGATTGTGTGATACCTCATGTTAATTCGGTATCAAGGTGGGGACTGTTGGAGTTGGTGAAGAACTGGTTAAAATTAGTATAGACTGTTAAAAACAGAGAGTGGGCTAGAATGATGTTTTTGTAAGACTACTGTAGAAGATAAGGGAAGTTGCTGCACATAGTTTGAGTTGTCGAGGTCACCATTAGAAACCGGCTAGAACAGACTGCGATAAGAAGAGCTTGTTTGCGAAGAAAGGCAGAGTTGGGTGTAAAAGAGAATGTGAATAAGCACGAGAGTGGCATGAGATGTTCACGTGAACACCATGTGTCCAAGAAAGGATAAAAGTGACTCACAAAAAGACTATGTTAAATGTCCTGCCACCACAGGAGCTGGCTGAGCCGTTGTTGACCCCACAGCTATTACCTGGAGACTGGATACTAGTAAAGGACGTAAAAAGAAAAACATGGCATCAGCCTAAGTGGAAAGGACCATTTCAAATGCTACTGACGACACCAACGGCGGTCAGGATTGCTGAGCGGGACACTTGGGTTCATCTCACGCACTGTAAAAAGGTAACAGAAGGGACCAGTCAGTAAGGGGCACCTGACGGGTGTGTAAAGTCCGGCTACAAAGGGGAGTGCGTACGATAGGTTGCACTCGTCTCAACCCCGGTGAAGAAGACAACCAACACCACAGGTAAAAAGGGAGCTGACTGGTCTCTGTCATGATTGCGATAGTGTTGCTGTCAGTAGTGGGATGCCTCGTAAACGCAGCCAGCAAGGATAAACATGTGTCAGGGGAAAAAGGGAAGACCCTGGGTTTTAAGTGTAATCCTTGGCCTTATTGCGATACAGCGCGGCAACAATGTATACTACCAGCATAAAAATGATGAGAAGTACCTCTGCAAAAACCCCTGTGGACCCTATGATTGGCATTTAGTGGTAGCATCCACTAAAAATAATAATGGACATGCCACAGGGTCCCGATTTAGTATATCGAAGGAACGAAATAGCAATGGAACTGAGGTAGAAATTACAAGTCTTGCCAATTCCGATGCAGGAATATGGTGGTGCGGCATTGAAAGGCTATATGGGGACTTGTACCAAAAGATAATCATTTAATTGGCTGTGCCAGGGGAAGGGGATGACTGGACACTTTGAACGGGACAACAAGAAACGACGCCATCCCCAATAGCATGGCTCGCTTGTTGATCATGGCCTATAATGCGGTCAACAACGTTAGTCACTCCATACCCACCAATTCCAGAACCTCACAGAACCAACAGTATAACCCCACGTATCGAGTACCATACAGGGAAGGTGAAGCATGCTTATGCACCCAGATGAACACAGGACAGTCTGTGGGACATAGTGTTTGCAGTATCCGTATAATTGCTAATTTCACCTCCCAAAAATGCACTATTAAAAAAGCTAACATGACTTTGAGGGAGATTACCTGTGATTCAACCCTACAGGACCCAGGTGAGGGAGCCATGGTTTGGATTTGTGGGCGAACGGCTTACTTACAGTTACCACATCTGTGGACAGGTTGCTGCTACCCGGCCATTGTGATCACTGGTATTGCAGTATATCCTTTGGGAGCAGAGGATCATGGGTATACCACTATGAACCCATGGACCACCCAGGGAGAAATGTTGGGCTGGTCATTTTGGGCCAATATAGGAGTAGGAGGGACACTGACTAAAATAAATGGCCAGGCAGCCCAACTACATGCCCTGGCCAATGAGACAGAGGAAGCGGTCGAAGTAATTGATAGTGAAATGGGGGCAATGCGAAAAGCAGTAATACAACACCGACTGATATAGACATGCTAACGGCAGAAAAAGGGGGGACCTGTAAGATGCTGGGCACCAGTTGCTGTTTCTTTATCCCAGACGGACATCAAAATTTAACTAATATAATCTCTCACATGTGATCTGCTATCAGGGAACCCGAAAGACCGGCGGATTGGTTAGGCACATGGCTCTCCGGATGGGGGTGGGGGGCATGGCTGTGGAAGCTTGGCATGTACCTACTGATAGTAATCGTTGTACTCATGCTGTTTTCCTGTTGTGTTGTACCCTTGATTCGCAGTATGATTGTAAAAATGTTCCCAAGTACCTTAATGCTGTCACACCAAGAATGTATAACATTACTGAAGGAGGATGATGTATATCTACCAGACGAAGAGGATGACCTCCATTTAAATCAACTGTTCCCCAACTAACTACTACAAATTGTAACTCATGACGTTCCCCCCCAAAAAACCGCTTGTCGGATGGAGGGTTCATACTGATGTAAAATACTGTTGTATGTAAAAAAGGTTGAGCGACAAGTTTATTGAAATATCATAAAAAGGAGGGAATGTTAGAGGAGAAAATGGTTATGTTATATTTTCAAGAAACTTGTTTGGTGGCAGCATGTGAGTCTGATAGATGTTTTAATTAAATAGAATGCTTTACTAATACTTGTTTGCAAAGCCATAATCGAAATCAGATTAGTTCGATTGTTGACGTAACAGCTTCTCTATTGTCTCTTCTGTGAAAACTGCAGCCTTGGTTGTGATCTGCAGAGACGGCCTTGGGTACGACAGAAGAGATAAGCGAGAATAATAAAACTGTGTGAAACGAACGAATTGTGCAGGAGGCAAAAAGGCAGTTTGGGCTAGTAATTTTCAGTTTCAAGATATGTACGTGACTGTATTGTAATTGGTTTAAGAAAGGGACTACCCCTTTCTCAAGATATATCTCTTTTTCTGTATAAAAGATGTGAAAACGCTGGACACGAGGTCTTTTGTCTGCCTTAGAGACAACTGACCCTATGGGCATATGAGACTAATTGATGACTTATATGCATGTAGTTGAATAAATTGTTTTTGCTATGCCTACTTACTTGTTTTTGACTGACTATTTTCTAGCTACAGATTGTCTAAATTTCTGAACCTAACATTACCCCCCCACCTCAAACTCCAGCCCGCAGTCCCTTTACCTCCTTTCCTCCTCTTCCACTGTGCCTTCTGCTCCCTTCCTAACTCTACTCCCACCCCACCCAACCCCCTACACCCCGCTGGTTATGGCCTCCTCCATGACCTCCGCTCCAGCCTTGGCAGCCATGCCTTCAGCCACTATGTCGGGAGTTCTGGAACTCACTACCTTCATTTTGCCCCCTCTTTTCTCAGTTTCAGGTCCCAGCTGAAGACCTCTTCGACCGCGCCTTTGGCCACCTTACTGCCCCTGGCTTGGCTATTGTGAAGCGCTCTGAGATGCTGCCCAGCATAGAGGGCGCTATACAAATCGAAGTTGTTGTGTTGATAAAGTTACTTAATCCTTATGTTACATATATGAAGTGGTGCAAGCCACAGTCCTTATGGCTGAGTGGTGGTGTTGGAGAAAAGACCTGTGCACTGATCTTAACTTCCAAAATAACTGCTGAGACCATATTTGTTGAAGTTGGTTTAGTTTTACTTATGCAAACACACACTACAAACATGAACAGAACAATCCCAGGTTACTATTGCTTGCCTTGGCAGGCGTTATGGAGAACTCTAAAATTCACTGCATGTCTTATACACTTAATCACCTCCTTATTTTGACATTACATTGTCCAAAAGGAACATCAAAACCAGACAGTCTAAAGATCAGGGTCGCACAGAGTTGTTATTCATCTTTATCTTCCCCACTCCGGCTTGTACTAGTCTCAATATGCTCTCCTGCTTATGTTTTACACCATAAAACCACAGTCTTTCTGAGTCAGTTTAAACAAGACAAAGTTACAAAGCAATAACTGAAATTCTTGCGTTAGCTACTATTTGAATGTATGGGGATAGGTTCACATGTGTAACTACCCACATGATTGTTTTAGTAATCATATTCCTTACTTATAAAACTAATGTTCTGTAATTATATTGCAAAGCATCCATCACAACAGTCCCCACCTTGAGAATGAGAAAATACAATTTGATCAAGTAAACTATTCTTGTATTATTTTAGCTGTAAATTCTTTACTTCATAACTTTACTTTGGCATAAATAGCATCAAAATATGTAAAACCACAAGACCTTGTAAAATCACAAAAACATAAGACATGAGTAATACACTTCAATACAATAAATTAATCACATTGCTACAGTGGCTGTGATTAGGAATTAAACTTGGTACAATTAATGTTGATTGCAGAATATCTTTTCTCAAGATTGGTTAGACTTGTCTTCTTTATTCCCAAATTCAGACCTTTTTGGTCACGCATCCAAATCTGCAGTCAGAAATTCAACAGCTTGATTTTACCATTCACTGGTAAAGTGTCCTCGAAAGTCCACAGAGTCAGCTTTCTTTCAGCAAACAAGTCCATGACTTTTTGTCCACCGTAAAATAAGACCAGAATTATGGGATTGTGGAATGTCCAGTCGCCACCTCGAGTGGGTCAAACCGACAGCACGCCATCATCATCGGAATCTTCACGATTCCCTTTTACTTCAGCCACCACATCAATCCTTTCAACTCATTTTAGCATCTGTAAATATAGCACATCACTAACAGAGTATAGCCACAAAAATTATGAATAATATTAGTTTGGGTTCTTTAAAAACAAATGCAACACAGGTCCTCCTCCATCTTGTCCACCACATTCAAGCACCAACTTATTTTGCATAAGAAACATTTTACAATAGCTTTACTTATCAGACACACTTCAACGTTCATAGTATATCATTATCAATAATCATAAGTAAAAACCAATATAAATGTTATTGCCACAAGTTAAATTTATTCATATTTAATTTCTATAATCATTTTAATTAAATGCTGCAATACAGAAAATAAATCAGACTATTTAAAAAAAGTTTCTCTTATTTCCATCAATGTTACTCTGCTTTCTCACTTCGTACTTTTATCATATTCCAAATTATTTGGTCTTATCTATGCAGACCAATATTCTTTAATTTTCTCACTTTGTTTATCCTTTACTTTGCTGTCTCAGTACATATGGAACGTGGGTAGGATCTGGCTTATAGTCTGCGTCCAGAGCAAAGTCAGGCCTATCACGGTCCGGTACTTAAAAATAATCCCAGACTTATGGAACATGGATGGCATCTGGCCATACTCCGCGTCCAGAGCAATGTCAGACCCACCATGATCCTCTTTAAATGCATAAATTACATAAACATTTCACTTCAATTTGCTTGCTTATTTTAATTATTACTAGTTTTAGGGTCTGTTGATATGGAAATTTTCTGATTTAGATATATCGATGGGCTCATATCGAGATACCGATATATCAATATTTTCAGGGTTTTCATACTGCACGTGCATTCGGGGCCTATCTCCTCAGGAGGTAAATATCTCTCTCTGTGTCTCTCTTTTTCTGTCTGTCTCTGTATCTCTCTCCTCTCTATCTTAATGTATATTATCACATTCCACCCCCTCCCCCATCTTTTGAACATTTAACAGTTTTCAATTTCTCCATTCGCTGCCTTAACCAGTGAATTTCTTCTTTGGTTCCCAAGTTGGTATTTGGAGCTTGTCTAGAGGGTGGACCCTCTGGTCTCCATGATCTACATTGCCACTTATGATGCCCTGTTTATTACAATGGTAGTGATTACCCACCTCCTCCTGGAGGCTGCAAAATCACTGTTTGATGCGGATCCTCGTTCCTCATTAAGCCACACAACCATGGCTCAACCAAATGTACCTGACCTTTCTTTGTGACTGCATTATTCACATTAGCTACTAGATATGCTGGTGTCTTCCAACTGTGCTATCTTTTCCTCTGCAACGGATATGTGATGCTGGATTCCCCTGTCTATGTTCTTGAGCCATGGCTGCCTGTATTTTTATAGCAGATTTTAAACCTCCCTTGTCAAGCGCTCACAGCGCTGCTCGAGCTTCCTCTGCTCTACTTCTAAATTGTCTGACTTCTTCCTTACTTCTCCTGGAATAATTTATTGTTTCTCCATTCTGCTTCCAGAACTTTCATAAATGAAGATCCTAATGTCTCTCTCTCTCATCATACTCTCTCATTGTTGTCAGCATTGCCATACCCTTCGTCAGGCCCACACTGCGCTGCCTCATCCTCATAATTGGAGGGAGTAAAACCAGATGTAACAGCCGCTATGAAAGCTGCTTCTGTCCTAATTCCCCTTTCAATCACCCAATAATGACATTACACTTTTTTTTATATAAAATATTTATTTTAAAATATTTTCATCCCCGTGACAACACACGCCAAACAACAAAACAATCCCCACCGTGACAAATGCGCAACTGTCTTTATTCTCTCGCAAAAAAAACAATCTCAGTCACAACAAAAATCTCCACCGGTTTTGTGGAATCACAATTCTATTCTCGTTACAAACATAGACGCCTATTATTCAATTTCCAGCACCAGGGCCTCCTGGCTTCTCTACGCTGCTGCCTTTCAACAGTGACATTACACGTATCATGGTTCTGAGGGTGATCCCTATCCAGGTCCTCCCTTACCTTACAGCGAAGGGGATACTTATAATCCTATAATTCACATTTTAATTGCTCTATTTCTCCCCTTGGTAATATTCCGCATTGATTTCAATTCCACTCTCTCAGCAAAAGCCAAAGTTATAGCCCCTATGTGTAGAGCTACAGTAGCTTCCAGTCCCACTGTTCGTCCCTTCTCATATTTCCGAGTCAACACTGAGCCGACTCCCAGAGACGGTTTTTATATAACTATTGACTCCGAGTCAAAGTAACGATTCCCGGAATCGTTTCTTTGGTGAAACTCCCCGAGTTCATCTTTAAGTGACTCCCAGAGCCGCATTTTTTTTTTTAAAAACAGTACAAAATGAAGGCCAATACTTCAAACAACATTCATATTTATTGACCACAAGTAAAAAAAAGTTTCCCATCAGATCATGCCGACCACGCCAAATGTTGGACAAAAGACCTGTGCACTGATCTTAACTCTTTAATTTCTGAAATAACTGATACCGTATTGGTTGAAGTTGGTTTAATTTTAGTTATGCAAACACACACTGCAAAACATTGCAAACATGAACAGAACAATACTACCAGGTGACTGCTGTCTAGCCTTAGCAGGTGTTCTGGAGACCTGTAAAATTCACTACATAAGACCCACGTCTTATACCCTTATGCACCTCGTTATTTGGACATTACTTGACCAAAAGGCACAAGACAGTCTAAAGATCAGGATCACAAAGAGTTATTCACCTTTCTTACCCACCCCGGCTTGTACAAGTCTCAATATGCTCTCCTGCTTATGTATTACACTGTAAAACCACAGTCTTTCTGGGTCAGTTTAAACTAGACTAAAAGTTACAACGCGATAACTGAAATTCTTGCATCAGCTACTAATTTGGGAGTCTGTGCATAGGTGCACATGTGTAACCACCCACATGATTGTTTAATAATCATATTCCTTACTTATAAAGCCAATATATTTCCTAATTATATTGCAAAGCATCTATTACAACAGTGAGCGTCCTGGTCTGACAAGCCACAGATTCTGTGGATGAGAGGTGGGAGCCCTGGCATGCCACAGTCCCTGCGGCTGAAGTGCTGGGATCTCTGGCCTCGCAAGCTTGTATTTCAGTGGTTGGAGCTCTCGCCTTACAAGCCACAGTCCCTGTAGCTCAGTGGCTAGAGCAAATTCAACTACATCAACAACTAAACCAATGTTCAACCCTTCAACAACTCAACCAAGTCAACAAATTAACCAACTCAGTTCTGAACAAATTCAGGAAAATCAACTCTCAGCACTGAACCACGTCAATATGAATCCAACAACATCTGCTACCATCCCTTCCAGCTTCAAATCTCAGCCTCAACTTCCAACAACTTCTCCCCTCAACCTGGTTTACAGTCCACCCAAAGTGCAAATGCAGACTTTCAGCATTGAACCAACTCAACTTCAAACTTGACAAACATCTATCCTTTAGCAAACGCTTCCTCTCAGCAAATTTTTTTACCGGGTTAGTGTGAGAGTTAGTAACAGTTCCCTGACCTACAAATGTAACCAGAGTTAAGGCTCAGATGTGTTAGGGTGTCAAACATCCAGCATGGAGTCCACATAATGTTGCCAAACCTCTGGGGTGTAGAAAGGTGCCAGAGAGGTAAAGGGTGTAATAACTTTAGTTGGCACCGTTAGGTTTCCGCTATTACGGTTACCTGAATCCTCCACGAGCCCCGAGATGCTAGAAACAAATACACAAATAATCCAACATTTCCCATATTTTCAATGATGAGACGGTCCAAGCTCCGCTGTAAAGAAATTGTCCCTGACACTAACTATTTCTGTGAGGTTTTCACAGTCACATTTACAGGATTCTCCAGCAGCGCCGAGATGCTAGAAAGAAAAATATCCCAAGGTTTCCAAAAACCAACATTCCCATATGGTCCAAAGATGATCCGATCCAAGCTCCGCTGTAAAAAAAAAGTCTCTCTGGCTACACAGAAGCGGCCCTGACACTAACTACTTCCGTGAGGTTTCCACTGTGACATTTGCAGGATCTTCCACCAGCCACGAGATGCTAGAAAGAAAGACATAAATATCCCAAGGTTTCCATAAATCAACATTCCCATACAGTCCAATGTCGAATAATGAACCGATTTGGGCTCCGCTGTAAAGAAAAGTCTCTGAAGCCCTGACACTAACTGTTTCTGTGAGGATCCACTGTCACATTTGCAGGATCTTCCAGAAGCCCCGAGATGCTAGAAAGAAAGACACAAATATCCCAAACTTGCTCTTACCGTACAGTGCAAAGTAACACAACGATTCTCGATCCCAGCTGCACAGGCCTTGGCTGAACGGGCCCTCACACCGAATGACTCTCAAACCTAGAAATGACAAAACAGAGAGTGAGACATTCATCCGTACACACCACAAATTGGCAATTTGCCCTGGCAAGCCACAGTCCCTGTGGCCGAGTGTTGGGCGCCCTGGCAAGCCACAGTCCCTGTGGCCGAGTGGTGGGAGCCTTGGCAAGCCACAGTCCCTGTGGCCAAACTGTGCCTAGTCCTGGCAAGCCACAGTCACTGTGGCTCAAGTCGTGGGAGCCCTGGCCTGGCAAGCCACAGTCCCTGTGACCGAGTGGTGAGAGCCCTAGCCTGGCAAGCCACAGTCTCTGTGGCCAAATGGTGCCCAGCCATGGGAAGCCACAGTCCCTGTGACTGAGTGGCGGGAGCTCTGGTCTGGAAAAACACAGTCCCAGTGGCCAAGTGGTGGGAGCCCTGGCCTGGCAAGCCACAGTCCCTGTGACCGAGTGGTGCCTAGCCCTGGCAAGCTACAGTCCCTGTGACTGAGTGGTGGGATCCCCAGCAAGCCACAGTCCCTGTGGTCAAGTGGTGCCTCGTCCTTGCAAGCCACAGTCCCTGTGGCCGAGTGGTGGAAACGCTGGCAAGCCACAGTCCCTGTGGCCGAGGGGTGGGAGCCCTGGCAAGCCACAGTCCCTGTGGCCAAGTGGTGAGAGCCCTGGCAAGCCACAGTCCCTGTGGCTGAGTGGTGAGAGCCCTGGCAAGCCACAGTCCCTGTGGCCGAGTGGTAGGAGCCCTGGCAAGCCACAGTCCCTGTGCCGAGTGGTAGGAGCCCTGGAAAGCCACAGTCCCTGTGGCCAAATGGTGCCTTGTCCTGGCAAGCGGCAGTCCCTGTGGCCGAGTGGTGGGAGCCCTGGCCTGGCAAGCCACAGTCCCTGTGGCCGAGTGGTGTGAGCCCTGGCAAGCCACAGTCCCTGTGGCCTAGTGGTGCTTAGCCCTGGCAAGCCAAAGTCTCTGTGGCCGAGTGGTAGGAGACCTGGCAAGCCACAGTCCCTTTAGCCGAGTGTTGGGAGCCCTGGCCTGGCAAGCCACAGTCCCTGTGGCCTAGTGGTGGGAGCCCTGGAAAGCCACAGTCCCTGTGGCCTAGTGGTAGGAGCCCTGGCAAGCCACAGTCCCTGTGACCGAGTGGTCCCTAGCCCTGGCAAGCCACAGTCCCTGTGGCCGAGTGGTGAGAGCCCTGGCAAGCCACAGTCCCTGTGGCCTAGTGGTAGGAGCCCTGGCAAGCCACAGTCCCTGTGACCGAGAGGTCCCTAGCCCTGGCAAGCCACAGTCCCTGTGGCCGAGTGGTGAGAGCCCTGGGAAGCCACAGTCCCTGTGACCGAGTGGTGAGATCCCTGGCAAGCCACAGTCCCTGAAGCCAAATGGTGCCTTGTCCTGGCAAGCCACAGTCCCTGTGACAGAGTGGTGCCTAGCCCTGGCAAGCTACAGTCCCTGTGACCGAGTGATGGGATCCCCAGCAAGCCACAGTCCCTGTGGTCAAGTGGTGCATCGTCCTTGCAAGCCACAGTCCCTGTGGCTGAGTGGTGAGAGCCCTGGAAAGCCACAGTCCCTGTGGCCGAGTGGTAGGAGCCCTGGCAAGCCACAGTCCCTGTGGCCTAGTGGTGGAAGCCCTGGAAAGCCACAGTCCCTGTGGCCGAGTGGTGGGAGCCCTGGCCTGGCAAGCCACAGTCCCTGTGGCCTAGTGGTGGGAGCCCTGGAAAGCCACAGTCCCTGTGGCCGAGTGGTGAGAGCCCTGGCAAGCCACAGTCCCTGTGGCCGAGTGGTGCTTAGCCCTGGCAAGCCAAAGTCTCTGTGGCCGAGTGGTAGGAGACCTGGCAAGCCACAGTCCCAGTGGCCGAGTGGTGGGTGCCAAGCCCTGGTAAGCTACAGTCCCTGTGACCGAGTGGTGGGATCGCCAGCAAGCCACAGTCCCTGTGGTGCCTCGTCCTTGCAAGCCACAGTCCCTGTGGCCGAGTGGTGGAAGCGCTGGCAAGCCACAGTCCCAGTAGCCGAGTTGTGGGCACCCTAGCAAGCCACAGTCCCTGTGGCCGAGTGGTGGGAGCCCTGGCAAGCCACAGTCCCTGTGTCCGAGTGGTAGGAGCCCTGGCAAGCCACAGTCCCTTTGCCGAGTGGTAGGAGCCCTGGCAAGACACAGTCCCTTTGGCCAAATGGTGCCTTGTCCTGGCAAGCGGCAGTCCCTGTGGACGAGTGGTGGGAGCCCTGGCAAGCCACAGTCCCTGTGGCCAAGTGGTGGAAGCGCTGGCAAGCCACAGTCCCAGTAGCCGAGATGTGGGAGCCCTGGCAAGCCACAGTCCCTGTGGCCGAGTGGTGAGGGCCCTGGCAAGCCACATTCCCTGTGGCCGAGAGGTAGGAGCCCTGGCAAGCCACAGTCCCTGTGCCGAGTGGTAGGAGTGCTGGCCTGGCAAGCCACAGTCCCTGTGGCCTAGTGGTGGAAGCCCTGGAAAGCCACAGTCCCTGTGGCCGAGTGGTGGGAGCACTGGCCTGGCAAGCCACAGTCCCTGTGGCCTAGTGGTGGGAGCCCTGGAAAGCCACAGTCCCTGTGGCCGAGTGGTGGGAGCCCTGGCCTGGCAAGCCACAATCCCTGTGGCCGAGTGGTGAGAGCCCTGGCAAGCCACAGTCCCTGTGGCCGAGTGGTGCTTAGCCCTGGCAAGCCAAAGTCCCTGTGGCCGAGTGGTAGGAGCCCTGGCAAGCCACAGTCCCTGTGGCCTAGTGGTGCTTAGCCCTGGCGAGCCACAGTCCCTGTGACCGAGTGGTGAGAGCCCTGGCAAGCGACAGTCCCTGTGGCCTAGTGGTGCTTAGCCCTGGCAAGCCAAAGTCTCTGTGGCCGAGTGGTAGGAGACCTGGCAAGCCACAGTCCCTGTAGCCGAGTGGTGGGAGCCCTGGCCTGGCAAGCCACAGTCCCTGTGGCCTAGTGGTGCTTAGCCCTGGAAAGCCAAAGTCCCTGTGGCCGAGTGGTAGGAGCCCTGGCAAGCCACAGTCCCTGTGGCCGAGTGGTGAGAGCCCTGGCAAGCCACAGTCCCTGTGGCCGAGTGGTGCTTAGCCCTCGCAAGCCAAAGTCTCTGTGGCCGAGTGGTAGGAGACCTGGCAAGCCACAGTCCCTGTGGCCGAGTGGTGGGTGCCAAGCCCTGGTAAGCTACAGTCCCTGTGACCGAGTGGTGGGATCGCCAGCAAGCCACAGTCCCTGTGGTGCCTCGTCCTTGCAAGCCACAGTCCCTGTGGCCGAGTGGTGGAAGCGCTGGCAAGCCACAGTCCCAGTAGCCGAGTTGTGGGCACGCTAGCAAGCCACAGTCCCTGTGGCCGAGTGGTGGGAGCCCTGGCAAGCCACAGTCCCTGTGTCCGAGTGGTAGGAGCCCTGGCAAGCCACAGTCCCTTTGCCGAGTGGTAGGAGCCCTGGCAAGACACAGTCCCTTTGGCCAAATGGTGCCTTGTCCTGGCAAGCGGCAGTCCCTGTGGCCAAGTGGTGGAAGCGCTGGCAAGCCACAGTCCCAGTAGCCGAGATGTGGGAGCCCTGGCAAGCCACAGTCCCTGTGGCCGAGTGGTGAGGGCCCTGGCAAGCCACATTCCCTGTGGCCGAGAGGTAGGAGCCCTGGCAAGCCACAGTCCCTGTGCCGAGTGGTAGGAGTGCTGGCCTGGCAAGCCACAGTCCCTGTGGCCTAGTGGTGGGAGCCCTGGAAAGCCACAGTCCCTGTGGCCGAGTGGTGCTTAGCCCTGGCAAGCCAAAGTCCCTGTGGCCGAGTGGTAGGAGCCCTGGCAAGCCACAGTCCCTGTGGCCTAGTGGTGCTTAGCCCTGGCGAGCCACAGTCCCTGTGACCGAGTGGTGAGAACCCTGGCAAGCGACAGTCCCTGTGGCCTAGTGGTGCTTAGCCCTGGCAAGCCAAAGTCTCTGTGGCCGAGTGGTAGGAGACCTGGCAAGCCACAGTCCCTGTAGCCGAGTGGTGGGAGCCCTGGCCTGGCAAGCCACAGTCCCTGTGGCCTAGTGGTGCTTAGCCCTGGCAAGCCAAAGTCCCTGTGGCCGAGTGGTAGGAGCCCTGGCAAGCCACAGTCCCTGTGGCCGAGTGGTGCTTAGCCCTGGCAAGCCAAAGTCCCTGTGGCCGAGTGGTAGGAGCCCTGGCAAGCCACAGTCCCTGTGGCCTAGTGGTGCTTAGCCCTGGCGAGCCACAGTCCCTGTGACCGAGTGGTGAGAGCCCTGGCAAGCCACAGTCCCTGTGGCCTAGTGGTGCTTAGCCCTGGCAAGCCAAAGTCTCTGTGGCTGAGTGGTAGGAGACCTGGCAAGCCACAGTCCCTGTAGCCGAGTGGTGGGAGCCCTGGCCTGGCAAGCCACAGTCCCTGTGGCCTAGTGGTGGGAGCCCTGGAAAGCCACAGTCCCTGTGGCCTAGTGGTAGGAGCCCTGGCAAGCCACAGTCCCTGTGACCGAGTGGTCCCTAGCCCTGGCAAGCCACAGTCCCTGTGGCCGAGTGGTGAGAGCCCTGGCAAGCCACAGTCCCTGTGGCTGAGTGGTAGGAGCCCTGGCAAGCCACAGTCCGTGTGCCGAGTGGTAGGAGCCCTGGCCTGGCAAGCCACAGTCCCTGTGGCCAAGTGGTGGAAGCACTGGCAAGCCACAGTCCCAGTAGCCGAGATGTGGGAACCCTGGCAAGCCACAGTCCCTGTGGCCGAGTGGTGAGGGCCCTGGCAAGCCACATTCCCTGTGGCCGAGAGGTAGGAGCCCTGGCAAGCCACAGTCCGTGTGCCGAGTGGTAGGAGCCCTGGCCTGGCAAGCCACAGTCCCTGTGGCCTAGTGGTGGAAGCCCTGGAAAGCCACAGTCCCTGTGGCCGAGTGGTGGGAGCCCTGGCCTGGCAAGCCACAGTCCCTGTGGCCTAGTGGTGGGATCCCTGGCAATCCACAGTCCCTGTGGCCGAGTGGTGGGAGCCCTGGCATGGCAAGCCACAGTCCCTGTGGCCGAGTGGTGAGAGCCCTGGCAAGCCACAGTCCCTGTGGCCGAGTGGTGCTTAGCCCTGGCAAGCCAAAGTCCCTGTGGCCGAGTGGTAGGAGCCCTGGCAAGCCACAGTCCCTGTGGCCTAGTGGTGCTTAGCCCTGGCAAGCCACAGTCCCTGTGACCGAGTGGTGAGAGCCCTGGCAAGCCACAGTCCCTGTGGCCTAGTGATGCTTAGCCCTGGCAAGCCAAAGTCTCTGTGGCCGAGTGGTAGGAGACCTGGCAAGCCACAGTCCCTGTAGCCGAGTGGTGGGAGCCCTGGCCTGGCAAGCCACAGTCCCTGTGGCCTAGTGGTGGGAGCCCTGGAAAGCCACAGTCCCTGTGGCCTAGTGGTAGGAGCCCTGGCAAGCCACAGTCCCTGTGGCCGTGGTGGGAGCCCTGGCCTGGCAAGCCACAGTCCCTGTGACCGAGTGGTGCCTAGCCCTGGCAAGCTACAGTCCCTGTGACCGAGTGGTGGGATCGCCTGCAAGCCACAGTCCCTGTGGTGCCTCGTCCTTGCAAGCCACAGTCCCTGTGGCCGAGTGGTGGAAGCGCTGGCAAGCCACAGTCCCAGTAGCCGAGTTGTGGGCACCCTAGCAGGCCACAGTCCCTGTGGCCGAGTGGTGGGAGCCCTGGCAAGCCACAGTCCCTGTGGCCGAGTGGTAGGAGCCCTGGCAAGCCACAGTCCCTGTGGCCGAGTGGTAGGAGCCCTGGCAAGCCACAGTCCCTTTGCCGAGTGGTAGGATCCCTGGCAAGACACAGTCCCTGTGGCTAAATGGTGCCTTGTCCTGGCAAGCGGCAGTCCCTGTGGACGAGTGGTGGGAGCCCTGGCAAGCCACAGTCCCTGTGGCCTAGTGGTGGGAGCCCTGGAAAGCCACAGTCCCTGTGGCCGAGTGGTGGGAGCCCTGGCCTGGCAAGCCACAGTCCCTGTGGCCGAGTGGTGAGAGCCCTGGCAAGCCAAAGTCCCTGTGGCCTAGTGGTGCTTAGCCCTGGCGAGCCACAGTCCCTGTGACCAAGTGGTGAGATCCCTGGCAAGCCACAGTCCCTGTGGCCAAATGGTGCCTTGTCCTGGCAAGCGGCAGTCCCTGTGGCCGAGTGGTGGGATCCCTGGCAATCCACAGTCCCTGTGGCCGAGTGGTGGGAGCCCTGGCAATCCACAGTCCCTGTGGCCGAGTGGTGGAAGCGCTGGCAAGCCACAGTCCCTGTGGCCAAGTGGTGGGAGCCCTGGCCTGGCAAGCCACAGTCCCTGTGACCAAGTGGTGGAAGCACTGGCAAGCCACAGTCCCTGTGACCGAGTGGTGGGAGCCCTGACATACCACAATCCCTGCAGCTGAAGTGATCGGATCCCTGGCAAACCACAGTCCCTGTGACCAAGTGGTGGAAGCACTGGCAAGCCACAGTCCCTGTGACTGAGTGGTGAGAGCCCTAGCCTGGCAAGCCACAGTCCCTGCAGCTGAAGTGGTGCGATCCCCGGCAAGCCACAGTCCCTGTGGTCAAGTGGTGCCTAGTCCTCGCAAGCCACAGTCCCTGTGGCCTAGTGGTGGGAGCCCTGGAAAGCCACAGTCCCTGTTGCCTAGTGGTAGGAGCCCTGGCAAGCCACAGTCCCTGTGGCCGTGGTGGGAGCCCTGGCCTGGCAAGCCACAGTCCCTGTGACCGAGTGGTGCCTAGCCCTGGCAAGCTACAGTCCCTGTGACCGAGTGGTGGGATCGCCTGCAAGCCACAGTCCCTGTGGTGCCTCGTCCTTGCAAGCCACAGTCCCTGTGGCCGAGTGGTGGAAGCGCTGGCAAGCCACAGTCCCAGTAGCCGAGTTGTGGGCACCCTAGCAGGCCACAGTCCCTGTGGCCGAGTGGTGGGAGCCCTGGCAAGCCACAGTCCCTGTGGCCGAGTGGTAGGAGCCCTGGCAAGCCACAGTCCCTGTGGCCGAGTGGTAGGAGCCCTGGCAAGCCACAGTCCCTTTGCCGAGTGGTAGGATCCCTGGCAAGACACAGTCCCTGTGGCCAAATGGTGCCTTGTCCTGGCAAGCGGCAGTCCCTGTGGACGAGTGGTGGGAGCCCTGGCAAGCCACAGTCCCTGTGGCCTAGTGGTGGGAGCCCTGGAAAGCCACAGTCCCTGTGGCCGAGTGGTGGGAGCCCTGGCCTGGCAAGCCACAGTCCCTGTGGCCGAGTGGTGAGAGCCCTGGCAAGCCAAAGTCCCTGTGGCCTAGTGGTGCTTAGCCCTGGCGAGCCACAGTCCCTGTGACCAAGTGGTGAGATCCCTGGCAAGCCACAGTCCCTGTGGCCAAATGGTGCCTTGTCCTGGCAAGCGGCAGTCCCTGTGGCCGAGTGGTGGGATCCCTGGCAATCCACAGTCCCTGTGGCCGAGTGGTGGGAGCCCTGGCAATCCACAGTCCCTGTGGCCGAGTGGTGGAAGCGCTGGCAAGCCACAGTCCCTGTGGCCAAGTGGTGGGAGCCCTGGCCTGGCAAGCCACAGTCCCTGTGACCAAGTGGTGGAAGCACTGGCAAGCCACAGTCCCTGTGACCGAGTGGTGGGAGCCCTGACATACCACAGTCCCTGCAGCTGAAGTGATCGGATCCCTGGCAAACCACAGTCCCTGTGACCAAGTGGTGGAAGCACTGGCAAGCCACAGTCCCTGTGACTGAGTGGTGAGAGCCCTAGCCTGGCAAGCCACAGTCCCTGCAGCTGAAGTGGTGCGATCCCCGGCAAGCCACAGTCCCTGTGGTCAAGTGGTGCCTAGTCCTCGCAAGCCACAGTCCCTGTGGCCGAGTGGTGGGAACTCTGGCAAGCCACAGTCCCTGTGGCCGAGTGGTGGGAACTCTGGCAAGCCACAGTCCCTGTGGTCGAGTGGTGGGAGCTCTGGTCTGGAAAAACACAGTCCCAGTGGCCAAGTGGTGGGAGCCCTGGCCTGGCAAGCTACAGTCCCTGTGACCGAGTGGTGGGAACCCCAGCAAGCCACAGTCCCTGTGGTCGAGTGGTGCCTCGTCCTTGCAAGCCACAGTCCCTGTGGCCGAGTGGTGGAAGCGCTGGCAAGCCACAGTCCCAGTAGCCGAGTTGTGGGCGCCCTGGCAAGCCACAGTCCCTGTGGCCGAGTGGTGAGCGCCCTGGCAAGCCACAGTCCCTGTGGCCGAGTGGTGAGAGCCCTAGCAAGCCACAGTCACTGTGGCCGAGTTGTGGGCGCCCTGGCAAACCACAGTCCCTGAGGCCGAGTGGTGGGAGCCCTGGCAAGCCACGGTCCCTGTGGCTGAAGTGGTGGGAGCCCTGGCCTTCCAAAAATGTAGCTCAGTGGTTAGCGCCTCAGTCTTGCAAGCCAGAATGCCTGCAGCTCGGTGTCTGGAGCGAACCCAACTCCATCAACAACTAAACCAACTTTCAGTCCTTCAACAACTCAACCAAGTCAACAAATTGACCAACTCATCTCTGAAAAATTTCAGCGAAAGCAACTCTCAGCCTTGAACCACGTCAACCTGAATCCAACAACATCTGCTGCCATCCCTTCCAGCTTCAAATCTCAGCCTCAACTTCCAACAACTTCTCCCCTCAACCTGGTTTACAGTCCACCCAAAGTGCAAATGCAGACTTTCAGCATTGAACCAACTCAACTTCAAACTTGACAAACATCTATCCTTTAGCAAACGCTTCCTCTCAGCAAATTTTTTTACCGGGTTAGTGTGAGAGTTAGTAACAGTTCCCTGACCTACAAATGTAACCAGAGTTAAGGCTCAGATGTGTTAGGGTGTCAAACATCCAGCATGGAGTCCACATAATGTTGCCAAACCTCTGGGGTGTAGAAAGGTGCCAGAGAGGTAAAGGGTGTAATAACTTTAGTTGGCACCGTTAGGTTTCCGCTATTACGGTTACCTGAATCCTCCACGAGCCCCGAGATGCTAGAAACAAATACACAAATATCCCAACATTTCCCATATTTTCAATGATGAGACGGTCCAAGCTCCGCTGTAAAGAAATTGTCCCTGACACTAACTATTTCTGTGAGGTTTTCACAGTCACATTTACAGGATCCTCCAGCAGCCCCGAGATGCTAGAAAGAAAAATATCCCAAGGTTTCCAAAAACCAACATTCCCATATGGTCCAAAGATGATCCGATCCGAGCTCCGCTGTAAAAAAAAGTCTCTCTGGCTACACAGAAGCGGCCCTGACACTAACTACTTCCGTAAGGTTTCCACTGTGACATTTGCAGGATCTTCTACCAGCCTCGAGATGCTAGAAAGAAAGACACAAATATCCCAAGGTTTCCATAAACCAACATTCCCATACAGTCCACTGTCGAATAATGAGCCGTTTCGGGCTCCGCTGTAAAGAAAAGTCTCTGAAGCTGCACTGAAGCCCTGACACTAACTGTTTCTGGGAGTATCCACTGTCACATTTGCAGGATCGTCCACAAGCCCCGAGATGCTAGAAAGAAAGACACAAATATCCCAAACCTGCTCTTACCGTACAGTCCAAAGTAACACAACGATTCTTGATCCCAGCTCCACAGGCCTCTGCTTACATGGCCCTCACACCGACCGACTCTCAAACCTGGAAATGACAAAACAAAGTGAGAAATTCATCCGTAAAAACCACAAATAGGATCATTGCACAAAGATTACTTAAACTCACACCACAGTGTTATAGACAGCCAAGGGTCAGGCTTTCCCTTCACCAATTTACAAAGAATTCACATTACATGTGACTTGCAGTCCACCTAAAGGCAAGTACAGACTTTCAGCCCTGAACCAACTCAACTCCACCAAGTCAACATCTTAACCAACTCAGCCCTGAATCCAATCAACTGAACCAACTCTCAGCCTTGAACCAAGTCAACAGCTAAACCAACTCAACCTTCAACCAACGCTGATAGAAACTAACTCTCAGCAGCTACACAATGCCAGTCGCTAGCAAACTGACTTTGTGACCTGCTTCAAACCAGCCCTGACAAGAACCAACTCTCTCAGCCCTGAACAAAAGTAACAACTAAACCAATCCTTGGCCCTTCAACAACTCAACCAAGTCAACAAATTAACCAACTCAGTTCTGAATAAATTCAGCAAAACCAACCCTCAGTCTTGAACCAATTCAACATTATTCCACCAACATCTTCCCCGTCCTGTTCCCCCTCAATCCTCAGCTTCTAACAACTTCTCCCCTTGACCAACAATGTGAATCAGAGTTTGACTGCTGTGTGTTCACAAGTCAGGCAACCTGCAATAAGTCCACAGAGTTGCCAAACCTCCAGAGTGTGGGAGGGCGCCAGAGAGAGAGAGAGGTGCCAGAGAGAGAGGTGCGTTCTTTGTCACCATGCCAGAGTTGCACTAGTAAAAACTTACCCCATATTGTCCTCAAGGAAGCCTGGCCAGAGCCACAGCCTACAAACAAACCAATTTACTGGTCAGAACCTGCAAAGTCTCCTGCTCTCTTTACGATGGCTGGATAGGGAATGAGCTCAGCCTCTGGGTTAAATACTCACAGCTTTCAGTTCAATCACATGGCCAACAAGGCAATTACATTCCCATCACGTGCAGGTCAAGGTCCTGTCTCAGTGCAGCTGCCATCAATCACGATCCCTCACACCCCATTAACCAGTTCAGAGAATTTGGCTGGTTGTATGTTGAAAATATGGAGTAATGTTGGCTTGTTTTGAGTCCTGTTGCCACAAAGAGAGAGATAGAGTAATAGCTTTAGTTGGCACCATGAATTCAGAGAATTAACATTACATGTGAGTGAATTCACAGCATCTCAACTCCTCCTCAGTGGTTAGAGCTCTCGCCTCACAAGCCACAGTCCCTGTAGCTCAGTGGTTAGAGCCCTGGCCTTGCAAGCGACAGTCTCTGCAGCTTGGTGGTTGGAGTCCTGGGCTTGCAAGCCACAGTCCCTCTTGCTCAGTGGTTTGAGCCCTGGCCTCGCAAACCACAGTTCCTGTAGCTCAGGGTTTGAGCGCTCGCCTTGCAGACAATGATAACTCACCCATCTGTTCACCGACCTCTTGAGAAATCCTCTTGAAAGAAATCATCAACAAATTAGAGTTTTCCTTCAAACAACCTGCAGTTTTCCTTCAAACAACCTCCATCATGTTCTCACAGTAACTCAGTGTGGGACGCTGCAGAAAGGAATTAATGGGAACTAACTTCAGCTGCCACTGCTTTGGGTTATCACAATACACAGTGTGGAAAGGTGCGGGAGAGAGAGAGCCAATGTGCGATTCCTTTAGTTAACACCACAAGATTTCCACGAATGCCGACAAACTTGCCTTATGAGCTCAAGGTTCCAGTTGCTTTATTTCTTCCTCAAAAGCTCATGAAAAAAAAAGGCAAGATTGTCAGGGAATCTGTCTATGTAAATCATGAAATATATATTGATCTATTAATAATAATTAACTTGTTAAATAATAATTTAAAATGATGACCACCACGTATCACAAGACTGAGTCCATACTCTTTGGCTCTCGTTAACGTCTCCATTCGCACAAGCTCTCACCTCCTCCACCTTCCTGGTCTCCCCCTAAAACTCTCCGAATCTGTGCGCAACCGAGGCATCAAGTTCGACCCCCAACTGTTCTTCCTCCCCCACATCCAGTCCCTCACCAGCATCGTCTTCTTCCACCTCAGACAGATCGTCCGTTTCCGGCAATACCTCACCCCAAAAGCCACTGAAACCCTGATCCGCGCCTTCCTCACCTCTCGGCTGGACTATTCCAATGCCCTCCTCGCCGGTCTCCCCTCCTCCACAATCCACAGAGCCCGTGTCCTTACCTGCTCCAAACTTCGCTCCCCCATTACCCCAGTCCTTGCCAGACTTCACTGGCTCCCTGTCCCAGAGCAGATCGACTTCAAGATCCTCACCCTTGTTTTCAAATCCCTCCATTCCTCTGCACCCCTCTACCTTTCTGATCTCCTCTCTCTTCAAACCAGCTCCCATTGCCTTCGCTGTATCGGGTCTGGCCTCCTCCTTGTCCCCCAAATCCTCCATTCCACCGTGCCTTCGGCCACTATGACCGAAGGCTCTGTAAGTTCCTTTCACCTCGCGCCCCGTTTCCTATTTTCAGATCTCACGTAAATACTTTTCTTTTCAACCGCGCTTTTGGTCACCTTTATCCCCCTCCCCCTGGCGCGGCCCTGGGATCTGTTATTGTAAAGCGCTCTGAGAGGCCATCTGGTATGGAGGGCGCTATAGAAATCCAAGTTGTTGTTGTTGACTGAAACTTCATTCTCTTTATCTGACTCTTAGAGAAAGAGAAGCAATGATTGAAAGTCAACACAATCGTGAACTTGTAATAATACGCCTACATATGTAATATATATCTAGAAGATGTGAACAACACTAATCAAATCAAGGATTATTATTATTTGATATAGCAGCTTATCACGTCTTTGAGGCGTCTCAAATATTCACTAAATAATCTGTAGTTAATTGATTGTATATTTTATGGGCAAAACATGGCAGCCAATTGTGCAAAGCGGTGTCCCACAAACAGTCCTGGTCAATTTTAAAAAATATTTTGATGGAATCATTACTCCAAGAAATGCAATCCACCAATCGACTAAAACTGAGTTCCTACTTACTGCTAGGTAAACAGAGGCAAGTGGAGTAAGGAAACTTGCCTGACATTCAGATCTTTAGATCTAGATTAGATCCTTATTTAGGGAGAACAGGTCTGTTAGGTTAATTTCAATAGCAACGAAAATAACAACATTGAACGCACCCACCCCACCCCTCCCGTCCCAGCCAGCCACATCCAGAGTTCGCTCCAATGTGTCTGTACACTTGGAACTGGATATTCTCCTGGCATCCTAAGAGCGACCACAGTCACCGACGGTGATGGCTGGCTCTTGGTGGGTAGCTAGACCCCCAAAAACAATACAGATTAACCCCACCACACCCTCCCTGTTACAGATTCACCCCCCTCCCCTAGAACAACGCCAACCAAGATTACATCCCCCACGCCCTCCCACAAGACCCGTTACCATCACTGTCCCCAGGTTAAACCAGGCAGCAATAGCCCCTTCACCACAGGGAGAGAATGACACAGCGTCAGGAACAGAGATAGGACTGTCCCCCCATCGGGCCCAACAGGGAAGCGATAAAAATATAGAGATAGTAACTGTTCACAAAAGGACAAAGTACAGACTGGACACTAACACCAACAAAACGTGAGCAAGACCGAGGCCCTACTGATCGGCTCAAGCCAGCGTCTCCGCACATCGAGCGCTGCCAGCCTCAACATCCAAGGCTGCACTCTCCACCTCACAAAGCCAGTCAGGAACCTCGGCATCATGTTCGACCATAAACTCTCCTTCCTCCCCCACATCCGTGCCTTGACCGGCACCACTTATTTCCACCTGCGCAACATTGCCAGGCTCCGCAATTATCTTACCCCCCGCGCTGCCGAAACACTCGTGCACGCGTACATCACCTCAAGGCTGGACTACGGAAACTCTCTCCTCGTCGGCCTCCCCAGTTCCTCCATTCACAGGCTGCAGGTCATCCAAAACTCTGCAGCCCGTGTATTATCCCGCACCCGCCTCCGCGACCATATAACCCCCACCCTCGCCCGTCTCCACTGGCTCCCCAATCTCCAGAGGATCGAGTTCAAGATCCTCGTCCTCACCTTCAAGGCCTTACACGGCCTTGCCCCGCCCTATTTAACCAATCTACTTTCACCCTACAAGCCCACCCGGATCCTCCGTTCAACAGGACCTAGCCTGCTCCAAGCCCCCCGCCCGAACCGCCCCACCATCGGATGCCTGGCCTTCAGTTTCTCCGCTCCCACCCTATGGAATACCAACCCCCAATCCCTCCGTCTCGTTTCTTCCCTTTCCTCTTTCAAGGCCGGTTTGAAGACTTTCCTCTTCGACAGTGCCTTTTGTTCAACACCGAATTTTTCAACCTCCCCTTCATGTCTCACCCCTTCCCAAACACTCCCCTCCCAGCTTGGGTCACACGCCTCCCGTGCAGCGCCTTGGGACATCCTCCCGACGTGAAAGGCACTCTATAAATGTAATTTGTTATTGTTGTTGTTGTAATAATTGGGGACGAAAACTTCGCAAAAATAGCAGGTTGCCCAAACGCGCAGACACAGGTGGAGGCCTTTCCAGAGGCAAGCTTCCACCATGTGTACAAATTATTAAATAAAATCACACCTTGCGAAGGGACCAAGAAGGTCATCTTCTCTCTCAGTATCCATAACCGGGCGCAGCAACCAAAAACGGCAACCAAACAGTTGCGGGCCATGTTAAAAAGGGCCAAGCAGGCTTTCCCTAATGCGGAAATCCTGTCAATAGAAAGTAATTATAGCCCCGAGTTAGGTAAAAAAGAAAGAGATACCCTAGAGGAAATTAATCAATTTATCAAAAAAAAAAGAATGGAATCCTCACAATCCTAGCCACCCAGTTCAGGGTGGAACGAAATTCGAACCAAATCCAGTGGACCGCAAAAACAGCCCAAGTATTACTAAAACACTGGTCCAATTATTTAAACTAAATAGAACGGGAGCCCCAGCATTGAGGGACCTAGGCCTGGGGACGAATATCGTAAATGTCTCCCAGTTATTCAAGCCCACAGAGGCACAGATTAGTATACTCAATAAGGGTTTGACCTTTGTCCCCACAGAAAACCCCTGCCCAATTAAAATAGGACAAGACATACAGGATTTCTTTAGACGAGTTAAATTATGTGACCATTTACATTGGTCAACACCAAAAAGGAAAGAGAGAGAGAGGGAATGGATTACAAGATTAAACACCATAACACCTAATGGATTGAACTCATATTGAAACAACCAAACAACAATAACAACAACAATTTACATTTATATAGCGCCTTTCACGTCGGGAGGACATCCCAAGGCGCTAAACAAGAGGCGTGTGACCCGAGCTGGGAGGGGAGTGTTTGGGAAGGGGTGAAACACGAAGGGGAGGTAAAAGAGTTCGGGGTGGAACAAAAGGCACGATCGAAGAGGAAAGTCTTCAAATCGGCCTTGAAAGAGGAAAACAAAATAATTAAATAGGACAGCCGCAAAACTAGAACCCGAACGCAACCCCATCCACTAAAGTCAGCCCCCTCCCATAACCCCTAACCCCCAAACCGAACCCCTAACTAACCATAACACTTCCATGAATAAACCCCCCCCCCCCAAATAAATTTTCCAGGACCCCTATTCAAACACTTAACGTCGAACCCTAATTTTAAGTATATAAACTAACCCCTAAACCCTAACCCCCTAACCCCTAAACCCTAACCCTCCCCCACCCCCCCCAAAAAATGTTTTCTCCCTCACACAAAAAAATATATATTTCTTTTTAAAAACAGAAAAAAATAAACGCATTCATGAGCCCTAACGAAATTTGATAAAACCCCAGCACAGGGGACAGGAGAGAAAACACAAGCCTATGTGTACCAATGATGCCCGAAATTTATAAAACCTAACCCCTGCAAGTGCCACGAAAGTTTCTCGATGAAAAAACCAAAACCGGTAAACACAGAAAAAAAGCCAAGCACGTGGCTGTTACTGTGAATCTTTTTAAAAAAAGCTGGCCCAGTTTGAGAGAAACATTCGTGCTGCCAGACAACAGTGGGATCACAAATTGAGAGCGGGCTAGGATTGAATGTGAACCCAGGCCGACATTCCCAGCACGGGGAAGACAAAGGCAACAACAAACCCCTAACTTTCCTCAAAACACACCACCCCAAAAAAAAATGCAGCTTAGATTTTTTTTAAAAAAACCAATTATTTAAACTAACATAACTAATCCAATTTTGTCAAAAAGAATTTAAATAGACCAAATGTTAAAAAAACATAAAACTAAAACCAGAAATAAACACTCTAATACCAGCAGGGGGAGCTAGAGAGAGTATAATTTAATTGAACTAATTGAATAAATTCCCAAGCAGACAATTCATAGCAAATGTCATAGCAAATGCCTTGGACGGGCTAAATGACTTAAACTTTAGACATTTGAGTAACATTACTTTAAACGAGCAGGACATTACCTCAAACAAACTAACCTAGTTGTTTTAAACATTCAAATTTAAAAAGGACAGCCAACAAAAGAATACATGGAGAGTAGCCATTAACAACTAAACACACCCTGTGTGAAACCTCTTTCTCTCACTCTGCTGCCCACATATATAACCTGAAACTGTCTTTCCCTCCACAGAAAATCATTTTTGAAAAACCTCCTTGAAAAAGCCACAGGCATTGGCGAAACGTCGGAGGAGTTATCAATTAATAATTTTCTTTCTTTCCAGTTTGGAAAGCGCCCCAAACCGCGGAGAGCTGGTCTTCGGGCTTTGGCGAAACAGCGGAGGAGTGACTAATTAATTTTTTTCATTCCAGCACAGAAAGCGCCTTAAACCGCAGAGAGCCGGTATTACAGATCGTCAGACCTCGACCCTCGGTCGAGGTCTGACGATCTGTAATACCGGCTTTTTGTAGTGTTTTCTGTTCTCCGTTTCCCTCTTTCTTTCACCCCTTTTGTTCTCTTCCTTTTTTCCCTCTTCCCCCCAAACCCCCCCCCCCCCCCCCCCCCCCTTTTTTTCAGCCTTTTCTTCAGCTGCCCAGACAGGGAAACATCGAAAGCCACGAGAGTAGGCCGCAGAACCGGGATCCTCGGACACCCCAATCAAGGTTCCAAGCAAAGACCCGAACCTCCCAGAGTAAGCTCACCTCTCTCTCCTTTATACACCTTTCCACATCCCACCTACTTGGTACGGACTCCATGCAGGTTGCAGAAATGCAACCGAACGCACCTGAGTGACTTAGGTAGGACGCAAAACAACATACACAAAGACACATTCTCAAGGGCAGTAAGGGCCTTTTTTAGATTGATGCAGACATACCATCATTTAATTATTTTAAAGAGTAGGGACACCCCCCCGAAGGGAATCCAGAACCAGGTGGAGAAATTGACAGAATTTATTAAACCGGCTATGCCGTCAAGGGAAACCCTCTGCAAATTGACCAAAAATGCAGAGTTGTGGGCAAAAGAGACCCGCAATACCCTAATCGCACATTATGAGGCTAATGTAATTCAACTAAACAATGATATTAGATCAATCGGACCGACTGATCGAACGGAGGAAGCCTTTACAGTGGCAATCTCCTGGGCGAGGAAGGCCCTTAAACAAAAATTTAGAATTTCAACAGCGGATAGGACTAGGCAACATATTATCGAAATTGGCAGAAAACCCCTCCCCCACACACACACCCCCACCCCACCCCCACCCATCCCCCCATCACACCCCAACTAACCAACCCCCACCCTACAATAACACCCCAAGAAACAACAATTTCAATAGCACCGAAAATAACAACATTAAACGCACCCACCCCACCCACCCCCGTCCCAGCCAGCCACATCCAGAGTCCGCTCTAATGTGTCTGTACACTTGGACCTGGATATTCTCCCGGCATCCCAAGAGCGACCACAATCATCGACGGTGAGGGCTGACTCTTGGTGGGTGGCTGGGCCCCCCAAAACAATACAGATTAACCCCACCACACCCTCCCTGTTACAGATCCACCCCCCTCCCCTAGAACAACGCCAACCAAAATTACGTCTCCCACGCCCACCCACAAGACCCGTTACCGTCGCTGTCCACAGGTTAAACCAGGCAGCAATTGCCCCTTCCCTACAGGGAGAGAATGAAACAGGGTCAGGAACAGAGATAGGACAGGCTCCCCATCGGGCCCGACAGGGAAACGATAAAAACCTAGGGATAGTAACTGTCCACAAAAGGACAGACTGTAAAATTACAGACTGGACAATAACCCCAACAAAACCAGTCATAATAATTGGGGACGAAAACCTCGCAAAAATAGCAGGTTGCCCGAACGCGCACACACAGGTGGAGGCCTTTCCAGAGGCAAACTTCAACCATGTGGACAGATTATTAAATAAAATCACACCTTGCGAAGGGACCGGAAAGGTCATCTTCTCTCTCGGTATCCATAACCGGAAGCAGCAACCCAAAACGGCAACTAAACAGTTGCAGGCCATGTTAAAAAGGGCCAAGCAGGCTTTCCCCAACGCCGAAATCCTGACAGTAGAAAGTAACTATAGACCCCAGTTAAGTAAAAAAGAAAGGGACACGCTAGAGGAAATTAATCGGTTCACCAAAAAAAACCAAAATGGAATCCCCACAATCCCAGCCACCCAGTTCAGGGTGGAACAAAATTCAAACGAAATCCAGTGGACAGCAAAAACAGCCCAAGTATTACTAAAACACTGGTCAAATTATTTAAACTAAATGGAACAGGAGCCCCAGCATGGGGGAACCTAGGCCTGGGGACGAATATCGTAAACGTCTCCCAGTCATTTAAGCCCACAGAGGCACAGATTAGTATACTCAATAAGGGTTTGACCTTCGTCCCCACAGAGAACCCCTGCCAAATTAAAATAGGACAAGACATGGAGGATTTCTTTAGACGAGTGAAATTATGTGACCATTTCAACAAACCAGAAATAGCGGAGGGTAGAACAACCAGGCAAACAAAATTCGTAACACCATCAGGGTGGACACCTAGGAATGAACAAATAAACCCACAAATAATTATAGCGAGAGAGGAAACAATAACCGCGGTCGGGAACATAATGCCAATAAGACAGAAATGTAATCTGACAAGGAAAGAGAGGGAGGCATTAGCCGAACTTAGAAAGCGCACAGACATTGTCATAAAACCAGCAGACAAAGGCAGCAGCATTGTAATTATGGACAGGCAACAATACCCGTTTGAGGCACACAGACAACTAAACAATCAGGAATATTATAGGAAACTAAAGGGACCCATATATAAAAACACGCAGCAGGAAATCAGGAGTATATTGACAGACCTCAGGGAAAACAACCACATTAATGAGAGACAGTTACAATACTTAGGTGGGGAGAATGCACGGGCCCGCAGATTTTACATCCTCCCTAAAATACATAAGAATCCAGATTCATGGACAATACCGGGTAAAATACCCCCAGGCAGACCCATCGTGTCTGACTGTGGCAGTGAGTCGTGTAGGGTAGCCGAATATATAGACCATTTCCTAAACCCCCTGTCCCGTAAACACTCCAGTTACATTAAGGACACATACCACTTTGTGGAACTTATTGGAGCCATGACAGTCCCTCCCCATGCCATACTTTTCACAATGGATGTGGAGAGTCTGTACACTAACATAGAAACAGAGAGAGGCATTAAGGCGATTAGGGAGACCCTAGCACAATACCCAGATCCCACGAGACCAGATGAAATTCTGATCAAACTACTAAAACTAGGCCTCACCAGAAATGATTTTGAATTTAAAGGTGACTCCTATCTTCAAATAAAGGGGACGGCCATGGGCAAAAAATTTGCCCCGGCCTATGCAAACATTTACATGGCAAAATGGGAGAATGAAGTTCTCGATAGCTGCCCCAAACTCCCAACTTGTTATTATAGATACTTAGATGACATATTCGGAATATGGACCCACACAGACACAGAATTTCAGGAATTCGTAAACAGGCTAAATAAACACCACCCCTCCATCAAAGTAAAAGCAGAGATAAACAAACACAGCATTAATTTCCTAGATACTACAGTATACAAGCAGGGAGAACACAGACTGGGGACAAGGGTATATTTTAAAAGTACGGATACGCATGCGCTACTCCACATCAAAAGCAATCACCCAAAGCACACCTTTCAGGGTCTAATTAAATCACAATTAACTAGATTCCACCGCATTTGCTCGACCCGGGAGGACTTCAAGAGTGCAACCACAACACTATTTAGAGCCGTCAGACAGAGGGGATACACCAAAAGATTCCTCAGAGGAATCAAATCTAAATTCCTAGAGAACCTAAGAACCCCTCGGGCCCACACGGAGATAGATAAAATAATACCACTTATAACAACTTATACAGAACACACAAGACAGATTAATAGACTAGTAAAAAATAAATTTGAGGGACTGAAACGACAAGTCACCATATTGGGAGAGTACAAAATCGTTTCAGCGTACAGAAAACATAGGAACATTAAAGACTGGCTAGTCAGTAGTAAACCTAGAAAAGCAAACACAACAGGTTGTGGAAACACAAAATGTGGTCTTTGTAACTACCTAGTAACCCCTAAAAAGATAGAAAATACCAGAACGGGCACAGCAGTAGGGATTAATCATAAAACACAATGTGACCAGGATAATATAGTATACGCAATTAGATGTAGAAAATGCCAACTCTTATACATCGGGGAAACGGGGAACACCCTGAGGACTAGGTTCACAGCCCACAGGAGTGCCATTAAGAATAAAAATAGGGATAAACTTATAAACAAACACTTTATTGAACATGGGGAACAATCAATGCAATTAATAGGCATTGAACACAATACACATTGGTCAACACCAAAAAGGAAAGAGAGAGAGAGAGAATGGATCACAAGATTAAACACAGTAACGCCTAATGGATTGAACTCATATTAAAATAACTATGCAACAAAATAATTAAATAGGACAGCCGCAAAACAAGAACCCGAACGCAACCCCATCCACTAAAGTTAGCCCCCTCCTGCAACCCCTAACCCCCAAACCAAACCCCTAGTCATTCATGCCCCAAAATTTATAAAACTTAAAACTAACCCTACCCTCTAACCCTAACTACTAACCGCTTACCCTAAAAACTTACCCTAACCCTAAACAATAACCCTAACTATGCCTAACACACCCCCCAAAAAAAATGTTTCTCCCTCACACAAAAAAATATTGTTTTCTTACAAAAAACCCTAAACACATTCATGAGCCCTAACGAAATTTGACAAACCCCAGCACAGGGCACGGGCGAGAAAACACAAGCCTATGTGTACCAATGATCCCTGAAATTTATAAAACCTAACCCTAGACCCGCCGACAACCCTAGACCGTATGGACCTTGACCCCCTAACCCCAGACCCGCTGACAACCCTAGACCCGCTGACAACCCTAGACCCTATGGACCCTGACCCCCTAACCCTAGACCCGCTGACAACCCTAAACCCTATGGACCCTGACCCCCTAACCCTTGACCCGCTGACAACCCTAGACCATATGGACACTGACCCACTAACCCTAGACCCTAACGATGGTGTGCTGACAACCCTAGACCCGCTGACAGCCCAGAGAAATCTTGTCCTTTCTTCAAACTTCTAGCCCACACAAATATTGTCCTTTCTCCAAACAGCTAACCCACACAAATCTTGTCCGTTCTCCAAACTGCTAACCTACGCAAATCTTGTCCGTTCTCCAAACTTCTAACCCACGCAAATCTTGTCTTTCTCCAAGCTTCTGAACCACGCAAATCTTGCCCTTTCTCCAAGCTTCTGAACCACGCAAATCTTGTGCTTGCTCCAAGCTTCTGAACCACACAAATCTTGTGCTTTCTCCAAACTGCTTACCCAGAGAAATCGTGTCCTTTCTCCAAACTTCTGAACCACGCAAATCTTGCCTGTTCTCCAAACTGCTAAACCACGCAAATCTTGTCCTTTCTCCAAACTGCTTACCCAGAGAAATCGTGTCCTTTCTCCAAACTTGTAACCCAGAAAAATCGTGTCCTTTCTCCAAACTTGTAACCCAGAAAAATCGTGTCCTTTCTCCAAACTTGTAACCCAGAAAAATCTTGTCCTTTCTCCAAACATCTAGCCCAGAGAAATCTTGTCCTTTCTCCAAACATCTAGCCCAGAGAAATCTTGTCCTTTCTCCAAACATCTAGCCCAGAGAAATATTGTCCTTTCTCCAAACATCTAGCCCAGAGAAATCTTGTCCTTTCTCCAAACATCTAGCCCAGAGAAATATTGTCCTTTCTCCAAACTTCTAGCCCACGCAAATATTGTCCTTTCTCCAGACTTCTAGCCCACGCAAATATTGTCCTTTCTCCAGACTTCTAACCCACGCAAATATTGTCCTTTCTCCAAACTTCTAACCCACGCAAATATTGTCCTTTCTCCAAACTGCTTACCCAGAGAAATTGTGTCCTTTCTCCAAACTTCTAACCCATGCAAATCTTGTCCTTTCTCCAAACTTGTAACCCAGAAAAATCTTGTCCTTTCTCCAAACATCTGACCCAGTAAAATCTTGTCCTTTCTCCAAACTTCCAACCCAGAAAAATCTTGTCCTTTCTCCAAACTTCTAACCCACGCAAATCTTGTGCTTTCTCCAAACTTCTAACCCACGCAAATCTTGTACTTTCTCCAACTTCAGGTCAACTTCTGGTCCCAGCCAAGCAAAGTAGCAGCCTCCTCAATCCTCGAAATGATTAAACAAGAGCGAGAGAAATTCATCCATAAATACAACAAATTATACCATCTTACACACACACAAACACCAAGTCAAAGTAGCAACACTAGGATCGAGAGGGGTCTGGGACTATCCCTTCACCACCAGCACAGAGAAGAGAAACACCATTGCACCATTGTGATTTACAGTCCACCCGAAAGACAAGTGCAGAGACTTGAACTGACTCAACCAAGTCAGCGACCCCAACCGTGATCCCATCTGCCTGCGTCTAACTAACTACACCCACCCAGCCTGTACAGGAACCGACTCTCCGCAGCCACACGTTGCCGGTCGCTAGCAAACCAGCCGTGCAAGCTGCTCCGAGCCGGTCCTGGCGGCGACTTACCCGAGGTAACTGCACTGAGCCAGGCCCGACAGACACCAATGCTCCACCAGTGAGTGCACAACCTCAATCACTCTCTGTATTCGCTAGATTGGGCTACAATTTAGCTTGAGTTGGCACCGTGAAGTTCCCACTATTACAGAAAGTGAGAGAAAGAAAGAATAAGTTTCAGACGTACCCTGGGTTTGGTTGATGGTGGAGGTGAAGCCCAGAGATGGACAAGGTAGAGAGAGGGACCGGCTCCAGGTCAACTTCTGGTCCCAGCCAAGCAAAGTAGCAGTCAATTCCCCAGATAAAATTGGTCATTCACTTTATACATTTTGTGTAAATTCCAAATATACCATAACTTTTACTGGCTGAGATTGCTTTAGCATTGAATAAATGGCATTACAATCTAAATCGTTTGTGTAGAGGTTGTACGTTTTAAAATAATCATTGTTGTCTATTTTTAAGACAACATTTTCTAATATTCCAAATTGCGAGTAGCATAGATCCCAAGAACCAATGTGGAATTCGCTCACCAGCCCATCAATCAGCCCCATTCCCAAACCAATAGGTCCTCTCTCCAGCTCCACCACAAATACGTGGAATGGATCGTTCTCTGTGGAACTACGACTAGAAGGCGTTGGAGTCGGCAAGTCAAGGCCTGCAGACATCCTTCCTGGTGAAGAGAAATGCAAGCATTCATCCTGGTGGTCACAGACCATGTCTAAGGTTTACTTTCCATTCTACTCTATGGAGAATCTTGTTTGGATTCAATATTGAAAGCGCCTTGGGCAAAAAACAATACAAACCTCTCAAGCACTATTTCTCTCTGTGAAACAAAAAGAACCTCAAACGTGAACCTGAACCAACAACAGAGTGATGTGCATGCAGTTCAATGGCTATTCTTGTTGCTACATCTTATATCTCTGGCAAACTCGTGTCAGTGTTTCCAAATATGCAGAAAGGAACCTTGCTAATTGGGATGAGAGGCCTGTGATTCCCTTGGGGCGAAGTGTATGTAGGGTACAGTATCTAATATCAGGAAACTTCCTCCCCTCCAGATATCTCTACCCCTCCCATGCACCCCAGAGATTCATTGCATATTGAATTAGACTTCAAAAGAATTGTGACTGAAGATCACTTTTGCGATATTGGGAGCAGAGGAAAAAACCCAAATCCCATTGTCCGTGGTGGGTGCTCTGCAAGTGTAATTGTGTTGTTGTTGCTCTGGGACACTACCCTGCATGAGAGGCGCTGAATAAATGCAAGTTATTGTTGGAGCAAGCAATGTCATCACATGCATTTGCTATGAAGTGTGTCTGACCATAGCCCTCAATGCAACTGTGCTTTTTCAGGAAAGGATCAAAGGCACATTAATGCTTTTTGATCATTGTTAAAAGGCCAGAAGATTTGACTGACATTGAGGCAGGCTGGCAGAGACAGAGTGAGTGAGTGGGGCGGTGAACGGTACCGACTAACATTCTATGCTTCATTACATTTACTTATTTATCAGCTGTTAAACACCTTACAGCAGAGCAGGTCGTCCAACCTTTTGGCTGCTGAGATACATCAGCAACAGTTTACTGTTTCCAGAAGCAAAACATTTATTGGTTATGGAGGGAGCAGACGGGCCAGGTGATGGTTGGGGGCGTTTAAAATTGGCATGCGGGCACCAGTTGGACTAACCTCCGTTACAGCATCTCCATCGCAGGCAATCACTTACCTTCTTCCTCATTGGCTCCACTTCTATACAAACTGCCTATCCTGATGTTTGATAATCGACCGGCCACTCCATTGATGTGCGTAAAGTGCTTGTGTCCAAGATCATAGTTCAAAGGTGTGTTTGGAGGGGTCAGCAGACAGGAAGGGTCTAATGGTTGCATGCTTTGTCCTGGGAATCTGTGCCTTCCAAGTGAGTTTTGGAGCTGAAGGTTGTGCAGTTTTTCCTTAAGTTCTTGGCAGGGATTAAACTCTCTGTGGGACCCACTCAGCCAGGAAGTTGTGGAATCTCTCCCATCTGTCTCCACCTCAAGACCACTGTTGCTGCAATGATTGCTTTGGATGGAGTGATAATCGTGAACCTTGTGGCGAGTGAGTGTGGCTGGACTATCTGACTGCAGCCGGTGAGGACTGTGGGAAAATGGGAATTCAGTCTGTAAGAAAAAGGAGGAAAAAATTGATATTGTACAGGGCAGGGCCGTACGCAGGATTTTTTTTGGGGGGGTGCGAATTGCTAGTGATGGGACCAACAATGGCCGGGGGCTTGGGGGCTGCCCCCGAAGCCCCCTCCAGGCTCCGACGTTTTACACAGTTTGAGGTCTTATTTAATCGGTTCAGAAGATCTAATATGAACGGTATTTATGCCCTTGGTGTTTAAGAGCATCATTATTTATTCAGTGTTTATATTTTCCCCGGTAGTCCGTGTCTAATTGGGAAGGTCGAATGTGTTCGCCGATAAAAGCCAACACGATTGTTGACTCGATGATGTAAGGAATGCGAACGATAAAGTAAATTACAATCCAATTTACACAGTACAATGACGAATGCTTGATAAATGTATGCGTATAGAGAAAATGATCATAAACTACAGATTGACGGTAATTAATAAGTTGTTCTGCATTGTTATCCTAAGACTAAATTTCTTTCGGACTGTAATGAACAATAATGTAAGAGTAAAGTATGAATTATGTGCTCAGATATTCCAGCAAAGCAAATTTTATAAAAGACAAGAAAATATACAGAAACTGAAAATCAGTGTCAAACAGTTAATTCACACGTGTTACAAGCCTGTTATCAGCATTATCCTGAAAATATCGTTGAACTGTGAGCAATAGTGTAGTTAGTTTTTATTTATTTATTTAGAATCAAAATGAAAGGCATCGAGCAATACTGATCTGACGAAAAAATACTTGAAAAAATAAGGGAGGGGAAATTAATTCTTTAATAGCGTTCCGTATTCGAGACGCCTCGGTCGCTTTGAAGCCAATACGTCAACCGCTCTACCAATATCGATTTCCATATTATAATGAATGTGCATTAACGCGAGGGCTGAAAGTCGCTCCTATACGGAGCAGAATGCTGGACACTTAGGCAAACCCAGGAGATTAGGTGACTCGTGAGGTATATACCAGGCTTCTAAGAGATGCCCTGAACGTTTACTGGCGACAGCATCTGACAAATAGTGAGCTATATGGTACACCACCACACTGGTATCACAGACATTACCGCAGAGGCGTCTTAGGTTTAGCGGACATAGCTGGAGAAGCCGGGAGGAAACTGTCCATAGTGCTACTATCCTATGGGAACCATTGCACGGTCACAGAACACGAGGTAGACCGGCCCTAACCTACCTCGCTACATGAAATGCACGGATTATATTATTATTCAAAGAGAGAAAGAGTGACTTTCAGAGGAGTCACGTTGAAGAGATTTGTGTAGGAAGAGCTGTTGCTTTGCAGACTCGACTGCACCTGTCCTTTATATCCCGCTGGTGTGAGGCAGCAGTTCTGGGGACCTCAACTCTAACAGGTGCAGGTTAACAATCCTTTAAGTTATAGCCAATTACGTGACACTGCCCACAAACCCTGAAAATAAATCTCAGTTGTCAATCAGTCAGATATGCAACCTCGACCTTGGGAATGTCTTCAGATTCAGAGGCACTGAGTAGGAGGGAAAGAAAGTTTCCCACAGGTGATAGAAGACAGCAGCATCACCTGGCGAGTCGCCTGGCACAGTGAATAGCACTCTGGCCTCTGAGTCAGAAAGTTGTGGCTTCAAACCCCACGTCGGCACTCGGTATCACACAGAGGAAGCTGACACTTCAATGTGGTGCTGTGGGGGGGGGGGGGGGGGGTTAGAGGCTGTTCTTTTGGTTGAGATGCTGAACCGAGGTCTGATCCGTCTGTTTAGATGGATGTGAAAAGATCCTCTGACACTACTCGAAAAGCGGAGGGAAGTCTCTCTCCTGTTGTCCTGGCCAACAAACGCCCCCAAATAAAATCGGTGACTCACTCCATCGGTGTTTGTGGGACAATCCTGGGCAAAAACTGGCCACTTTACAGTACGTTCTGTGAAGCGCTCTGAGCTGTCTGACAATGTACTAAGGCACTATTATCAATTGCTAACATTATCAGATTAAAATACGATTTCAGCTTCCACAAAGTGGTGCTACCTTTTTATGTAGTGACTGTATACGGGATGATTTCCGATTGACACACCACGTGGAATAGGCGCTAAAGCCAAGGTCTATGTCCATGAGTATTTTTGTTAAAGATAGGCATTCCCGTCCAGCATATAACTTTTTTGTTGGGTTGTCAAAAGCTTTAATTTCTCAGAAGCTTGTAAATATGTTGTCATTGTTTGCTAGCATTACAGTCACACCTCTCAAAACTTGAGCAATTTTTACTTACGGTGATCAGATGAAAAGATGATTTTAACTCCAGAATTGGTGCTGCCCCTTGTGGCTGTTTACGGGATGATTTCCAAACGAGGATTTGAGTCTTGGCGCCTATGTTTATCCAATCACGAGTCACAGACTCGCCGCGTCATGGACTGGTCTATCCACGCGGTATGTTTTGGGGTAGACGCCGATTCTGGTGCGCGACTCGATAATTTTATATTAATACTAAAACATTCAAAGATGTGAGTTTATAATTTATACATAGTTTTGAAGAACTGATTGTTGCACAAATGTTCAATAAATTTACTTGGTATTTAAATTTGATAAAAAAATGCAATTCTCTACCTCGGAAAATGTGGACCTTTTATAATTTGGGGGGGTGCGTACGCACCCGTCGCACCCCCCCTGCGTACGGCCTTGCAGGGTGTCCACAAAGTCAGGGTGGGTGGGCGAGTGCATCAATTTCATGGTAGATAATAATCTATCACCATATTCAGTGCCTCATCTTCCATAACATGGATGCAGTGAGGAGGCCAAATGCATTTCTGATAACTTGATTCATGTTCTTTTGACACCCCGAAGAAAACCAATCACTTGCACTTTTCAACAGTGTTGAAGGATTATAAAACAGGCAGATCAGGCAGACCAGAGTCATGACACTTGTGGCACGAATTAAAATAAAAGTTTCCTGATATTGAACAGAAAGCAACAGCAAAAATGTTCCAAAAATATAATGTAGTGAAAGTTTAAAAAAATTATATAGCCGTTTTCTGAGTTTGTCTTTCCCAGTTTCTTAGAGGATGAAAGCCTACCTCAGAATTCAATGTTCCAGCTTCAGATTTGATAAGAAAAGGATTTTTGGCTCAGTTTGGACTGAGATAATAGCAATAATAATAACAACAATAATGATAATCATATTAATAATATAGCCAAATGTTGTGGGAAAGGTGGGCCATTCTTATTGACTTTAATCTGACATTTGCTGCAAATCAATGTGATTTTGAACAAGAATCATGTTAATGTTGACCACGCCCACTATCTCCTTGGTAACCAGTGATTGACAGGAGAGAGAGACTCGCCCACTATCTCCTTGGTAACCAGTGATTGACAGGAGAGAGAGACTTGCCCACTGTCTCCCTGGTAACCAGTGATTGACAGGAGAGAGAGAGAGAGACTAGCCCACTATCTCCCAGGTAACCAGCGATTGACAGGAGAGAGAGACTCGCCCACTGTCTCCTTGGTAACCAGTGATTGACAGGAGAGGGAGACTCGCCCACTATTTCCTTGGTAACCAGTGATTGACAAGAGAGAGAGAGACTCACCCACTATCTCCTTGGTAACCAGTGATTGACAGGAGAGAGAGAGAGACTCGCCCACTATCTCCCAGGTAACCAGCGATTGACAGGAGAGAGAGACTCGCCCATTGTCTCCTTGGTAACCAGTGATTGACAGGAGAGGGAGACTCGCCCACTATTTCCTTGGTAACCAGTGATTGACAGGAGAGAGAGAGACTTGCCCACTGTCTCCCTGGTAACCAGTGATTGACAGGGGAGAGAGATTCGCCCACTATCTCCTTGGTAAGCAGTGATTGACAGGAGAGTGGGAGAGAGACCCGCCCACTGTTTCCTTGGTAACCAGTGATTGACAGGAGAGAGAGACTTGCCCACTGTCTCCCTGGTAACCAGTGATTGACAGGCGAGAGAGAGACTCGCCCACTGTCTCCCAGGTAACCAGTGATTGACAGGCGAGAGAGACTAGCCCACTGTCTCCCTGGTAACCAGTGATTGACAGGGGAGAGAGACGCGCCCACTGTCTCCCAGGTAACCAGCGATTGACAGGAGAGAGAGACTCGCCCACTATCTCCTTGGTAACCAGTGATTGACAGGAGAGAGAGACTTGCCCACTGTCTCCCTGGTAACCAGTGATTGACAGGAGAGAGACTCGCCCACTGTCTCCCAGGTAATCAGTTATTGCTCGAAATAGTTCCTGATGATGGCCAGCTGCTTGTTCTCTCTCTGTGTCTCTCTGTCGCTCTCTCTCTCTGTCTCTCTCACACTCTCTCTGTCTCTCTCTCAGTCTCTCTGTCTCTCTCTCTCTCACTCTCTCTGTCTCTCCCTGTGTCTCTGTCTCTCTCTCTCACACACTCTGTGTCTCTCTCTGTCTCTCTCTGTGTCTGTCTCTCTCTGTGTCTCTCTCTCTGTGTCTCTCTGTGTGTCTGAGCTCCCTACTCAGCTGCTCGATCTTCTTGCGCAGACGCTCGTTTTCGGCAGACGCTCGTTCTCGGCGTTGAGCTCCACGACCTTGCGCTGCATCTCCTGTTTGCCCCTGTTCCTGTCCCGCCGCTGCCGGTACTCGAGGCTGTGCCGGTCCACGCACTTCTTGCCCCTGTTGCTGCCGCCTCTGTGGGACACACACAGAGAGAGAGATACAGAGACACACAGAGAGAGACACAGAGAGAGAGAGAGATACAGAGACACACAGAGAGACACAGAGAGAGAGACGCAGAGAGAGAGAGAAAGATACACAGACACACAGAGAGACACAGAGAGAGATACACAGAGAGACACACACAGAGATTGTGCGTGTAGTAAGAAAACTTGCACAAGGTTTCCCCCTGACCTGCCTGGATTTGAACACAGGTCTCTCACTTGTAAGGCAAGTGAGTGCTTTAAACACTGAGCTCAGGAGTCCATGAGACTTCATTAGTGTTTTAATCCGATGCTTTCGGTAAATAAATAAATTCATGATGGATGGCAGCAAATTTTTAATATTTCAGTTTGAAAATTCATACAATATTCAGAACAGTGGATATACAGAGTTGATACTGTTGTATCTTACACGGATCGGTGGAATCAGAGGACACGGCCTGCGATTCACATCCTCCTAACGTGAAAAGCGCTCCATAAATGTAATTTTCTTGTTGTTGTTAATTCAAAACAAATCTGCGGAAACACTACTTCAGTGATGGAGTAGTAACGTTTGGAATGAGCTCCCTAAGAGATTATTGTAGCAGAAAGTATTGTTTAAGAACAAATTAGATAAATTTCTGTTAGAAATAACATCCCAGGATACAATATATAGTTTGAGAAATGTCAAGCTACTGCCAGGAGGGTGGAAGGCAAACTGGATGGACTTTGATCTTCTTTCTGTAGCAAATTTTTATGTATTTATTACTGTACCATGGATAAACACGGCAGCCAATGTGCGCATTACAATAGAATACAATACTAATCCTTGCATTTGATATTGCGATATTCACATCTTCTAGATTTGAGGGGGTGGGAAATTCAGCCATAAACACCACAAATTGTATAATCTCACAAAGATTAGTCAAACTAACCAAAGGGCCCCTGACACCCAAGGTTTGGATTCTTTGCTTTCAGAGAATCAACATTACATATGATTTACAGTCCACCCAAAGTTCAAGTACAGCCCCTCAGCCCTGAACCAACTCAACCAACGCTGACAGAAACAGACTTTTGGCAGCTACACAATGCCAGTCGGTAGCAAACTAACTTTGTGACCCTGTCTATTTTAGCCAAATCATCCCTCAAGTGGAGGCTTGTAGCTGAGGGGTGAGAACCCTCTCCTTGCATGTGAGAGACATGGATCGATTCCTGGGCGCCACACACGCACACAATAATAAACCCTTGAAAAAAATTATAATTTGGACATTTTAAACCACGACTGTTCATGGAGACGCTGCTGTGCGCAATTGGCTGCCGTGTTTCGCCCACAAATATACAGTCAATTCAGTTTACAGTATATTCTGTGAAGCACTCCGAGATGTCTAAGCAATTTTGTTTTCCAGTCTATATAAAGTTTAAATCACCGGCTATTATTGTATTTCTCTTGTTACAGCTCTTCTAATTGCCTCATTAATACGCTGCCTAATATAGTAACTACTGTTTTAAATTCAAAATCCATCTGTGATTAACAGAGAGAGCTCAGTCCATCCCAACTCCCCCCAAGTCTCTATCCCTCTTACACTCACTCCAGCTGTTGACCCCCGCCCCCCAAGTCTCATGAAACCTGAAACCATCTGATACAAAAAAGTTTATAAACTAAATAATTAAATCTCCTTTTGCTTTAAATCGATTATGAACAGAAACAATTTAAATAGAAAGTAAATTTAAATAGAAATTTGCATTTGATTGTCTTATCAATGCCTCAAAGACTAAAGTGATTTGACTGTATGTGTGTGTGTGTGTGTGTATATATATATATAATGAATGAGAGAATGAAACGCGGCAGCTAAATGCGCACAGCAGCATCCGCACAAACAGCCAACAGTGGGTTGAAATTACCCATTTGATTGTGTTCTTTTTAGGGATTATTTATTAGATGTGTGTGTCTGTGTGGAGTAAGGAAACTTGCCCAAGGTTTCTCCCTGACCTGCCTGGATTCAAACACAGGTCTCACACTTGAGTGCAAGTGAGCGCTCTTACCCCGGAACTCCACCACATCCCATCAACAACTGCAATATCCGGCATATTTGATTAACCGGCAACGGTCAGGTCCCGAGGGTGCTGGACAACAAAGCTTTTATTGTATATACTCAGTGTACATTCACACACACAGTATATACTCCTGTGGAGCTCCTGTGGCTGAGTGGTCAGAGCGCTTGTCTTGCAAGCTGGGGAGACCAAGCTGGGAGACCTGTGTTCAAATCCAGGCAGGTCAGGGCGAAACCTCGGGCAAGTTTCCTTATTCCACACAGACACACGCCTAATAATAATCCCTCGAAAAAAACCACAATAATAAAGTTGGTCATTTCCATCCACTACTGTGTGTGTGGAGGGGGACACACTGCTGTGCGCAATTGGCTGCCGCATTTCACCCACAAATATATATACACAGTCACTTCACTTTACAGTATATTCTGTGAAGCGCTTTGGGACGTCGATAAGATGTGAAAAGACGCGATATCAAATGCCAGGATTATGATATTATATTTTATTGTATTCTGTGTACACTCACACACAGAATAGCCACAGACTGACAGACAGTCTGACCCGGGTCTTCTCCTGTGTCTGTTCAGGTGAAGATTTTCTCGGATGATTTGCTCGGTCACCAGCCCCATGCGGGTCAGAAAATAGGGAGAGAGAGACACACACACATACATACAGAGAGAGAGAGAGAGAGGGGGGGACAGAGACTGACCTGACCTTCCACAAAGTCCAGAGATGCTTGAAAGAAAGACACAAATATCCCAACGTTTCCATAAACCTGCTCTTACTGTATAGTCCAACGTAACAATCTCGATCCCAGCTTCTCTGTAAAAGAAAATTCTTTGTGAGCCAACACTGACCCCTCACACTGACCTCTCAAACCTGGAAATGACAAAACAGAGAGTGAGAAATTCAGCCATAAACACCACAAATTGTATCATCTCACAAAGATTAGTCAAACCTACACTACAATCGATCCCACCTGGTTACAGACAGCCAAGGTTCAGACTCTTTCCCATCAGAGAATCAACATTACACATGATTTACTGTCCACCCCAAGGACAAGTACAAACACTCAGCCATGAACCAATTCAACAACTAAACCCTCTCTCAGCCCTCAATTAAATCATCCCCAACAACTCTTAGCCCTGAAGAAACTCAACCCAACCCTAACCCTTGGCTCTGCACCAAGTCAACAACTAAACCAAGTCTTTGCCTTCAACCAACTCAACTCTGGAACAGACAGACATTGACTCTCGACAACAACTCTTGGCTGTGGAAGTGTCTTGTCAACATTGAGCTGAAGGAAATTTGAGCTCCTCCAACTCTTTATGTTTGATAGACAAAACCATGATATTCGCCAGTTTTAACCCTTCTGGCGACATGTTTGTGTGTATGTTTTTCTTCTACTGCTCTCTTTCTCTCCAAGTCTCTGGGGTTCAGCAGATAAATCTCTGTGCGTCAATCAATCCTCAGAGCAGCTGATACAATTTTTTAAAACAAATATACAGTACATTTATTTATTATATAAGCTTTGGAGGGCCAAGGCTCGTTTGACCGTCATCCAGGCTATATCCTGGTGTTTGTTAGTCAGAGCTCGGATGAGATTTTCTCCCAGATGTGACTGACGGTCTCCGAGAGATATCCCACCAAAGTTTCCCTCACCTCTCTTTCTCGGATGGTGTTTAACACAGTCTGTGCTGACCACCTGAGAATCTCGGAGGCATCCATCTTGTTCTGAGCCAGAAATATCTCTATTTCTTTCAAATACCCTGGGACGCTCCAACTCAGAGGGGTGTTCTGTGGCAGCTCTGCTATCCCTAGCCTTCTTAGCACTGGGTACAGATAGAAGCCGAGCATATATCTGCACGTAGTGCCTTCATATCGGGGTTCCAGGCATATTTTCACACACAAAGGTGGCCTTGAGAGTCCGGGTTATATCAGGGACACCCTTCCCTCCCTTTTCTGGAGCCTTGTGCATCGTGGCTGTGGACACGATCCATCCCAGAGCTCCAGATAAACTTGAAGATGGATCTAGTGACTGCCGTGGCGCTGGTTTTGGTCAAAGGCCAAACTTGTGCCAGATACAGTAACCCAGAGATTGCCTCACATTTCCTCACTAGATTTTTCCCGGTGATTGACAGTGTGCAGTTTTGCCCTAACCTTTTCCCAATTCCTGCTATGGAGCTCTTTCCAGTTCTTTTCCCTCGTCCCAATGGCCCCAAACCAGACGCCTAAGATTTTAATATAATCTGTTTTGACAGCAAATGGTTCACATTTTGGATCTTGCCAGTTGCCAAGGTACATCACCTTACTGTTTTGGCGATTTACTCTGGCACCCGAAGCCCATTCAAACAGATCGCAGATGCCCATCAGGCTCTCAATCGATCTGCGATCCAAACAAAAGACCGTGACATCATCCAAAGATAGGGAGCCCTTGGCTTGCAGGCCTTGGCTGCCCGGGACGGTGACACCTCTGATGCTCTCTTCCTCCTGATTGCCTGTGCAAAGGGCTTGATGCCACAGACCAACAGGGTTGGGGAGAGGGGACATCCCTGCCTCACTCCACATCTCATGGGGAAAAGCGTTTCATTTCCATTTATGATCACAATGATACAATATATTCTCGTCTCCTTTTCCTCTCTGATTTTACCCCTTTCCCCCCCCTCTCCCCCCTTACCCCCTCTCCCCCCTTTCTCCCCATTTCCATGACTGTTTGTGGATCACTGTTGTGCACTATTTGGCTGCTGCGTTTCTCCCACAAATATACAGTCAGTTTTCCTACTTTCCTTTGCTCCCAACCCGGTCCCCTCCCCCCCCCCCCACTGCTCTGGTCCCAACCTTGGGACATTGCTATATTCTGGGAAGCGCTTTGAGACGTCGATAAGACGTGGAAAGCGCTATATAAATGTAGGGATTATTATTATTATTATAAGCATCGTGCGCCTGCGCCACGCTCCGATCACCGCCAGCAGCGTCGCGCGCATGCGCGTCCCCACACAATCGACCGTTAGGATTTGAATTTTACTCTCCCCTCCCCCCCCACCCACATCAGGTCGCGTCATCGTGACGTAGGGGTTCACAGTGCTCGCTGTATGTTCACCTGGGGGAGGAGAGGTTTGCGGTGCTATGGTGGGGGGGGGGGGGGGGGGGGGAGGCGGAGAGAGGAATAGAGCGATACCGTCGTCTCCTCACTCCAATAAACACAAAAAACAGGGTTCAAACAGCAGTGCAAATAGTGAGAACTACATCACCCACCATGCACCACGTGGCGGCAAATGTACTTCCGGTGTCTTCATCCTCTCACACGACCAAGAGAATTATTTTGTTTAAGCGATTTGTAATAGGGCGTAACAAGTCCGTAGAGTAACCACTGTGATGTGGGTGGCTGTGTGTTTTTGTTTGATGCACAAATAACCTGGGCTTTGCTCCCTCCCCTTCCCGCCCCCTTCATGAAAAGCGCGGGCTATGTGTTTCCGGGTGAGGCAGCCAGGCGCCATCTTGTGATTGTGGAGTGTGGCGGGGTCCGCGGCGGGTAGCTCACACAGTCCTCGTGCCCACGTTTGTCCCGTCCACTCAACAACAGTTTAGAAAGATTGGTTTGGCGAGTGTGAGGGAGAGATATATAGAGGAAGGTAGAGAAAGCGTGAAGAGAAGCGACAATCCTTCCGAAAAAACCTAAACACTCGACGATGAGTTACGGTCGGATGCCGCCTGATATCGAAGGAATGACCTCGTTGAAAGTTGATAACCTGACCTATCGCACGTCCCCCGAGACGTTGAAGCGCGTGTTCGAGAAGTACGGCAAAGTGGGGGACGTCTACATCCCCCGGGACCGTTTCACCCGGGAGAGCCGCGGCTTCGCTTTCGTCCGCTTTCACGACAAGAGAGACGCCGAGGACGCCATCGATGCAATGGACGGCGCGGTGTTGGATGGCAGAGAGTTGCGGGTGCAGATGGCTCGATATGGCCGACCGGCCGAGTCCCACCGGAGAGGAGGCTCGTCCCGACGCTATGGCGGCTCGTACGGCAGGCGAAGCCGGAGGTTAGTCCAGTGTCCGGTCCTCACCGACACCGCTCGGGAGAGACGAGTACACGCGGGCGGGAGGGTTGCTTTTGAGTTTCGTTCACTCTGTGGTGTTCCGTGTAGTTAACGCTGATGTTCAGGCCTGGGATGTGAAAGTTCCCCTTTAACCTGTAGTGAATTTAAAAGCTAGTGACTGGACCTCAGGATTTAGATATTCCCCCCTCACCCCGAAAAGTGTGACGCTCCATTTAAATTTAAATCTGCTCAACATTTCATCTCCTAATCTGCGATTTCTGGTTTTTGTTAAAAAGCTCTTTTCGAGGGACGCCTGAAGAATGTAACATTCGAGACACTTGTTAAACGTTGAACATTTAGTTGCAGTTTTGACGATAAGACTGGCTGCTGCTGTTGTGACTGGAAGTATATACTTTTCACAATGGTCCGGAGCACAGCCTTACTCGGCGGGTGGGCGGCCAGCTCCGGTCCACATGTGGTTGGTCTGTGTTTACACGTGCTTTTCTCTTGGTCGCTTGTAATTAAAGATGTACAAACGGCAGATTTTCGAAACAAAAAAGGGTTACCTCAATAGTTAATACCATGAGGCAATCGTAGGAGGCTCGACGATTTTGTTTTTCAAATGAAATCGTATCTTGCCGTGACCCTGGACGCTCTAGTTTTCATGTGGAAAGACTCGTGGTGGGGGGTTCAGTTTCATTGTGTAAGCTATAAGTAAGTTTAGGTTTGCAGCAAACATAGCCAATGTGCTCATCCCCATGTGCCCAACACTATTTTAAAAGAAACTATTAGGTAAATACTTAGCATGTTTTAATTTGATGTCCAACTTTGCTTTTTTTAATCTAACTTGTCTGACTGGAACTGTTTCTTGCCTCTAGCCCTAGACGACGACGTCGATCTCGTTCAAGATCCAGAAGCCGTAGCCGTTCTCGGTCGAGATCTCGCTACAGCAGATCCAGATCTCGCTCTTATTCACGTTCTAGATCGCGTTCAAAGTCTAGATCTGTTGAAAGATCACGGTCAAAATCGAAGTCTAAATCGAAGTCCCGGTCTCGGTCCAGATCTAAATCGCAATCAAGATCTCGAAGTGGATCCCGGATGTCCCATGGCTCGAAGTCCCGGTCAAAGACACCAACAAAATCTCCACAGAAAGATGGCATTGAATCACCATAAAATGTGGTAAATTGCACCAAAGTGAGTGATACTTAAATATGTGTTTTAACTACTTTTACATTTACAGAGAAATGTAGAAGTTCTACATAATGATTTCGATATACAGCTACCTGCTGTATACTTACCACAATGTGAGCATTTGTACTAATGTATAAGTGTCAATAACAATTTTGAATTAGAACTAGGCAATCGTAGGAGGCTATGATGAATTTATGAATTATGAATTTGCTAGCAATTGTTGGGAAGGAACTCTTATGATGGAAAGTTGTCCCTGCAGACCAAGTCAGCAAACCTCTCCATTGATTCAATTGGGACTATTTTGTTTTCTGCATATTGTCAACACCTGCTGTTGTATTAAGTATTGCTGTAAGCTTAGTCAAAGCAAGCAGTTTCAAATAGGAGGGTGGATTCTTCATTTGTGACTTTTTTGGGGTACTGGCAGAACTTAATAATAATAATCCTTGCATTTGATGTAGCACTTTTCACATCTTCTAGGTGCCTCAAAGCGCTTCGCAGAATTTTCATAGACAATCTTCACAGAATTTTGGACAAAACACGGCAGTCAATTATAGACAGCAGTGGCCCACAAAGTCGTGGATTGAAATAACCAATTTATTTATGTATTTTTTGTAAGGGATTATTATCAGGCCTGTGAAATAAGGAAACTTGCCCTGACTGGAATTGAACCCGGGTCTCTCGCTTGTAAGGCGAGTGCTCTAACAACCGAGCTACAGAACTCCCAATGCCTACTACATAATAATCCTTGCATTTGAGGTCGTGCTTTATCAAGACCTCGAAACGCCTCAAAGCGTTTTGCAGAATATACTGTAAAGTGATTGATTGTATTTTGTGGGCGAAACAAATGAAGAGTCTTCAGGGAATAAAGAATGTTTTTCCTTTTGATCAGGAACCTCGGCATCATGTTCGATCAAAAACTTTCCTTCCTCCCCCACATCCGCGCCTTGACCGGCACCGCTTATTTCCATCTGCGCAATATTGCCAGGCTCCGCAACTATCTCACCCCCCGCGCTGCCAAAACACTCGTGCATGCATACATCACCTCACGGCCGGACTACGGAAACTCTCGTCGGCCTCCCCAGTTCCTCCATTCACAGGCTGCAGGTCATCCAAAACTCTGCAGCCCGTGTACTATCCCGCACCCGCCTCCGCGACCACATAACCCCCACCCTCACCCGTCTCCACTGGCTCCCCATCCTCCAGAGGATCGAGTTCACGGTCCTCGTCCTCACCTACAAGGCCTTACACGGCCTTGCCCCGCCCTATTTAACCGACTTACTCTCCCCCTACACGCCCACCCGGACCCTCCGTTCAACAGGACTTGGCCTGCTCCAAGCCCCCCGCCCGAACCGCCCCACCATCGGAGGCCGGGCCTTCAGTTTCTCCACTCCCACCCTATGGAATGCCATCCCTCAATCCCTCCGTCTCGTTTCTTCCCTTTCCTTTTTCAAGGTCGGTTTGAAAACTTTCCTCTTCGATCGTGCCTTTTGTTCCACCCCGAATTTTTCTACCTCCCCTTCGTGTTTTACCCCTTCCCAAACACTCCCCTCTCAGCTCGGGTCACACGCCTCCTGTGCAGCGCCTTGGGACGTCCTCCCGACGTGAAAGGCCCTCTATAAATGTAATTTATTGTTGTTGTTGTATAATTAAAGCATAAGCGCTTTGATAATGCAATTGCTCATCGTTGCCTTGAATATTGCAAAGAATCACTTATAATATATTACTTTTACTCAAACAGGAATACTGGCTGGCAGGAGTTGTGAATGCACATATTATTAATAGTCCTTAAAATTTGTAATTTGAAGTCAACAATCTTTCTTGAAACTGAGCCATAATGATCATCCTTGCATTTTATCTTTGTGACTGATCTTTAAATGGGAGGATGAGCCTTCTAATTTGTCTGTTAGAAGTCAGTAGAAGCAATAGGGCTTGTAGAGATGAAAAGAGGATATATAAATCTTTGATGTGGGTATTGTGCAAGTTCTTTGCATGGAGTACTGCTCGTTTCTGGATCATTTTAGTATTTGATTACATTGACCAGTGTTTGGGTGAATTGTTAGAATATTCAGGCGCCCTTCTGAATTTTTGTGTTATGTTGCACATACAGTCTGCTTACAAATTGAATGTTTGCCAGGAACTGAAGTACTATAGTTAATGAAATGGTAACCTTGGCTGGTTAGAGGAAAAAAACAATTAAAGCATTTTTTTTAAAATGTCCCCTTTGCCCCCTAACCTCTCCTCCCTTCCCTCCCTCTCTTTCCACTTTCTCCCCCATTTTCCTCCTTTCTTTGCCTCTCTCTGCCCCCCTCTTTACTTCCCTCGTTCTTTCCCCCTCTTCCCTCCTCTCTCTTCACTCCTCTTTCCCCCTTCCTTTCTCTCGCTCTTTCACCCCTACCCTCTGTTCCCTTCCTCCCCCCTCCCTCTCTTCCCCCCTTTCTTCCCTCTTCCTTCCCTCTGCTCCCTTTTCCCCATTCTCCCCCCTTTTCTCCCTTTCCTCCCTGATTTTACCCCACCCCACAATTGTTTGTGGGACACTGCTGTGTGCAATTTGGCTTCTGCGTTTTGCCCATACATATACAATTCTCCTACTCTCCTTCCCCCTACCCCGATCCCTCCCTCGTTCGGGTCCCGACCTGACTGTTCAGTGCCTTGGGACGTCCTCCCAACGTGAAAGGCGCTCTATAAATGTAATTTGTTGTTGTGTTGAAATATTAATACCCATGGATGTCATTTAGTGGATTGATTAATTCACCTAACTGTAATATCAAACATGGTCTGACTGAGTTAGATTTCAGTAGTTTTAAGAACTGAATGAAGTATGTGTTTATGTGGGTTTCTAACATCAGATATTTGATGATCAAATCATATAATTATTCAACACAGAAGGAGATCATTTGGCCTATCGTGTCTATGCCAGATGTTTAGTTTGCCAATAAAGGAACCTTTGTGCAGTAGTTAACTGATAATCTGAGTAGGGATGAAAGTAAAAAAATAATTGTAGATGTTGCATTCTTCCTAATGCTGCTGATTTTTTTTTGCTCAAATGTGTGCAGTTTTAGAATTATTGGCTGTTGTATTTTGAATTTTAAGTAGGTGACATCAAAAGTTTTCAGATTTTATAATGCATACTGTTATTTCACCTTCAAAAACAGTTATTTTCCAAATGCTTGCTATTACAAATTTAGTTTGGGATGCCTCTTTATTAAATGGTTAATTAATTCAGGAGTTTTTAATGTTGAATACTGCCACCCGGATGGGGAAGAAGAGGGTTAACTTGGTATGTTTTAATTTCTGAAAGTTTGAAATTTTAAGGTAAAGAGTTTCACTTGAAACACTGGCATTCAATTAAATGGTATGTTCTATAAATTCATAATTGTAGTTCAAATATTAAACCAAGCTTCTACAGCTGGAGACCAAAGTACTGTACTGTCTTTAAGTTTCTAAAGGGGCAAGACAATTTAGATCATGACGGGCTGTTTCAATTTGTCCAGAATAGTGAAACCAGAGGACATGGCCTGAGATTGAATGTGGGGGTAAATTCAGAACGAATATACACAAACACTATTTCAGTGTGCAAATATTGAATCTGTGGAATGGGCTCCCGAGGGTACCTGTTGAAGCAGGGTGTGTTGATTCTTTCAAACACACATTAGATTGTTTTATTAGGAAATATCATTATGCGATATAGTAGTTTGGGATATATACGCATGTGTTTGCCGGAAAGGTAGAAGGTGAGCTTGGTGACTTTTTTCATCTAGCATTTCTTACGTTCAATGGTTAATGATAGATAAAGTTGGAGTGAAGTTCAATTTCATTTTTGGATCACAGAACCAAAAGAATTAGGAGTAGTCGTTATATTTTAGTTTCAAATTGGCAATGAAATCATTTTTGTAAGCAGCTTGCTTTTTTTCTGTAGCTGTGTGTGCAAACAGAGTCATGATCTGATAAGCTCAGAGTCTGTATAGTTTTTAATGAACGGAGAACTCTGTGTTGGTTAGTAATCCATTTAAAATTTAGGTGATGTTATAAACCATCAGTAGAACTCGTGCAGTTTTAAAAGTCACCAGAGCGTCAAGATTGGATTAGTGTCTTGTTCGTTTTAAAGGTATGGTTTTTTATGCTGCTATGAGTTTCATAAATGTTTTATTTCACTGAATTTGCATTTGGGGTGGTGGTGGGTGGGGAGAGAACATATCACTTCATCATCCAGTGGCAACATCTTGGGACACAGAAGGAAGTTTTCTGTACTCTACCAATTATATGGTCTTAGCTTCCAATCTCATCCCACTATCTGAATGCATTCTACAGTTCTCTTTTCACACATAAGGCATTATTATGTTCCCTTGTGTCCACCAATAAATGGGTGGAGGCATGAGAATTAGAACCCTTGAGAACTGGTAGAGTAATTTCAAATTGTTTATATTGGGATCAATTTGGAAATTTCTATGTTCTCATTTATTATTCCTTAAACTGTTAGAAAAAACAATTTAAAGGTTATTACAATCTAAAAGATTGTATAGTATTCGTTTAATGTTCTGACAGGAAATTAAATGGTGGATGTATTAAATGGCTCTAGGATTTATCAAGTATCTGAGAGGGATTAGATTAGCTAGTCTTTGCTAAACTAGTCAATGTCGGTTCTAGCCTGTGAGCACTTCTCTATTTTTCTATTCTCTAATTATTTGCACAATTTCTCTGCTTCGTTGCCTAGTTTTGTTTTGCTTATCACATTCTACCTCTTGCATTTTAGTTCTGTTTAGATCTTGCATAATAATGCAGATCTGATAAGTATAGAAACTATGTGTATTTCTGGCAGTAACAGACCAGATTCAACAAGAAATGCACTTAACCAAAAATCTATTGGTAATTCCTTCATCTTTTGAAATTTTTGTGGTGGTCATTACTACTTGTATTCATAATTTCAGGGCCTGCAGGTGTCATTATCTGGCATCAAACTACTAGTCCTAGTACTGGACTGTTGGGGTTCACTTTATTTTGTATGAAATTTAACATTTAAAGTTTTCATCAATAATGGGTGGACAGCTGTCAAGTATAGCTCTGAAACAGAATATTCACTAGCTGCAAATGAAGTCTGGAAAATTGCCTCGACAAATATAAATAGCAGTTTCCCTAAGCAAGTCAGTTGTGTGTATTATTATGATCACATACTGATAAGTGAACATATTTGATATATATCTAATAAAATACCAGAATGCCTATTGCTCTAATATTTAGGCAGCACAGATGAAATGTTAACATTTTAAATGAACCTTTTAACATGTGCTTGCTCCCTTTTTATCCTATTTTCTGCCTTATTTTGAGTTATTTCTTTTGCCTTACTTAATCTGCCACAACTTCCCTTTCTAACCTTTTCCTTTTTGCTAATGCTGTGTTTTGAATCTTGTACTTACCTCTTTTCTTCTTTCTTCCAGCCCTGACCGCCCATTTTGGAGGTGGGAGCATTTTTTTTAATATAAAGAAGGCTTTTAGTTGGCTAAAATACTGAATTAGATGCATTTTAACAACTGATCAAATGCCTTAAACACTTTTAATGAATCTAGATTTATAGTCTTACCATGAGAGATTCCAAAGCAGTCATTTGTAAAATCATATCCAAATGGAGCTGCTATCAACTCTTATCTGTGCCCATTCAAGTAATCCTGTCTGGTCCTCAAAGGGTTCAATGGTTGCCAATGCAATAAAATTGTGTACTCTAATTGAATAGTTATCCGACTGTAAAGGTTATCTAAACTTTTGAGATTTTAGCCTTAATAAAGGGGCTAGATAAATCACAGCAAAACACTTGAGTATGAACTTGTCGTCAATAAACATGTGATCACAGCAATCTTAAGATGCATGTATTGTGCCTCTGCCAAATAGTTTTACTCTTTGATGTGAAATCTTTGAAAACAAATTCTTTTTAAACTCTTCGACTGACTGCTGGATGTGTCTTGTCTCTTGTAACGTTTTTGTTCAATTTCAACTCAATTGGAAATGTAGTAACTTTAATTTTGTAACAAAACTAAAACACCAGTATAGTTGCATTATTTAATCCACCAAAGCAAATTTAAAACTTAAAAAATCTTTATCTGTGCTACCTCGCCCTTTCCTCTGTGTTCTGTTTTCCCATTCTTAAAACTACTACTGTACTTGGATTTATGTAGCGCCCTCCACTCAGACAGTGTCTCAGAGTGTTTAAAAAGAGGATCCTGAGACCGAGCCAGGAGGAAGGTGACCGTAGGCATGGTCAAACAGAAAGGATGGGATGAGGCAGAGGGATTGAGGGAGGGAGATCCAGAGTTTGGGGTATAGTGACTGAAGGCTGCCAATGGTGGAGTGGGGGAAAGGCCAGGTCCAGTAGAGCGGAGGCAGGGTGTACTGCTGTGAGGAGAGGGGAGGTTAGAGAGGTAGGGGGATGTAGAGGAGTGGAGGGATTTAAACATGAGAGTGAGGATCTTGAAGTCAGTTTTTTGCTATTCCCTATTTTAATTTTCAAATTTACTTAGCTTTATCCCACTTCTATCAAGCATTTTAGATGATTAATACTTGCTAAAATTTGCTTTTACGTTTGCAGCCACTGAATACCAAGTGTCGACAATTGATATGGCTTTGAATAGAGGTGACCAGGCCAATCACTGACGATTTTGCTTTCAAAATAGGAAGTACATGCAGTAACCCAAATTAATTGGTGTCTCAACCAGATGAGTGATCTTGGCGGTTCTTTTGTGTCAAAACATGGCAATTAAAGAACATTGCTTTCATTGAAGTGTTGCAAAACTTGTCAGATCTTTATGAATCTTTTCTCAGTTGTTAGGAAATTTTATTTTTAAATGATTGGTTTGGTGGGAGTTTCTTTCTCATAGCATTGAAGCTGAAGGATCATTGTGAATCTAGTCCTGTTTTGTACAGGCAAATACATGGTTCAACACAAAATGAGAATTGCCTTCAATCCTAAGGAGTTTATTGAATTAAATTGAGGAGGAAATTAGCTATTTTCTATGCAGTTTGCTTCTTTTGCGTGTTAGCGCAGATGGGTGTTTAGTGTAAGAAATTTAAAGTGATTGCTGCTTTTTCCTGCACTACCACTGTCTATTTTAAAGAGAGCTTTTCTGGTCTATGCATTGCTTCTGCAATGAAAACAAGTAGCAATTTGAGAGGATAAATTAAATGGGGGTTCCTGACATTTTCTTTAGATATTTGTCTGCAGTGACTTGGAACCTGTGACTAAATTTGAGCATTATTTGAAAGGTTACTTCCTGAATGCTTTTTTTTGCTACTCTTTATAGCTTCAGCATTTTAAGTGAAAAGATGACCGAAAGCTACAGGCTTAAAACACTAGATAAGTGTTGCTGTAACATACTAAAATTGTATATGGATTACTTTTCAATCCACGTAGTGTGCCATTTAGCACCATTTTAAACTTACCTTTTTCGTTTTTTTTTGTCCTAGATGTTTCAGATGGCTGGAAGATCCACACAGTAGATGCCTTGCAGGAAAGACCATGTCTTGCCATCTGTTTAAGTGATGGAGAGACCTTCCTAAAATAAGCAGTGATCTACTTAAAAGGTTATTATAACATCATTGTTTATAATAGGTTTTTTGTCAGTTTAAAGTCTTGAATTTAAATTAGTGTCTGTGAAGGCTCACTATATGTTATGTGCCATCTATGTTACTATTACTTAAACTTCTTACAATTTAGTGAAATGCTCGACATCAGATTCATTTTGGCTTGGATATGTACATAAGGTAAAAAGGCATGAAATGTATTTCCAGATTTTGTAACGTTTCTTTCTGTATACTGAAATAATTATCTTTAAAATTTTGACTTTGCATATGTTTTTTTTTCATTTTATTCCAGTCCAATACTAATCTCATTGTCTCATGTATTTTTGTGCACTAGGCGCAGTTGTGTAGCAGTTCTGTAAAGCGGGTTAGCTGTAAGGTGGCGTGTTGCAGTGCAGTGCAGAGTGCTTGGCTGTGTCCTGTATTCTCCTGATTGCTCCTGTAATGATGCCTTGACGTGCAGAAAATATGGCTGTCCAGTAAAATGCCTATCAGCTGCACCTCCAGAGACCTGGCTGCGTGTAAAATTTGGAGCAGGCAGTAAGCACCTCTAGCTACCTTGTTTCTTGTACTTGTTAATGTGGTTTATACATTTACACATGGAACACAATGTTTAGAAGGCTGTTAATTATTGAATTTCATTGTAATTAACAGTTATATTTGCTTCAAAACATAAAATCCTGTACTTCTGTAATGCTATTAAAGATTTTCCTTGGTGTTAATTGTTCTAAATTTAATTGTGACTAATGGGGCTGTATTTAGAAAACTTTTGAAAATATTAATGGTGGATGGTGGGTATTAACATTATGGGAGATTGCAAATGTAAATTGAACATTGATTTACCAAAACTATTGTAAATCCTTTTGAATAATGTGGACCTCTGCCCTAATTTCTTTTGAATTCTTGCCTTTTTCTGTTGAGAGTTACACTATGCAGAACAAACCCATTGGAGCTCCAAGCTTAAACCTAAGATATTTCATTTTCGATAGTGATAAGTTTTTATTTCAGCAATAAGGTACTTCACTTCCTCTGAAGATATCAGACGTAGAGAATTTGGAAAAACAATGTCAGCTGTTTGAAGAATCAAGTGTGTTTGATCCTGGATTTCAGAACCAAGCCTTAATCTCTGAATCCCTTTTGAGTTGGGGTGGGTTTTAATTTAAGTGAGATTTTTAAGGCCAGTTTCATGTGTTGAAATTTTGTCCTTGTTCAGGATATATTGAAGTTGTATAACTTTTTTTCTTCTGCAATTTAATGTTTTAAATAACTTCCCTTTAGCATTTTTTTGTATTCAAGACTTGTTTCAAACATTCAAAGGAAATCTCTTCAGGACTAGTTAAATATCATCATGTTATGTTTAGACTACAGGGTATTGTAGAACTGTTTCACACAATAAGTGGTTTTACAACACATCTGATTCACATATACTGGCGGTAAAACAGAAAAGACTGCATCTGAAAACTCAGGATTGTTAGTTGAATCTGCTGTCTGTAGACTATTCCTTGATGTGTTGCAAGGGTCCATACTGGAGAAAACAGCATGATCCGCCTGTTTGAGTAGGTTTTCCATCCAAATAAAAGGCACATCACACAGCTGGCACCAGAGAAAGGTAAAGGAACTTTATTAACTTTCTGCCTCCAGAGAAACCAAGAAAAACATCTTGGGTGGTGCTTTGAGTCTCCAGAGACTGCAAAACCATTTTGTTTACCTGAGGGGATAGTGAGGTAAGTCATTAATGAACTGGTAGATGCACATGCAGTTTGGTGTGGGGCAGGCAAAACTTAATTGCTAAATTCAGATGTTGATAATATAATCTATTTTGGATACTATGAATGCTTCCAGGGTTTCATGATAGAGGCATCTAGGATCCGTACAGTGCCTTCCCACTACTTGCAAATTTAAACATTTGAGAACTTTACATTTGGTAAAATGCAAGCTAATATTTACTCATTGAGTTGAATTCCTGAAATCCTCATTTTACGAGCCTAACCAAAACATTTGGTAAAATGGAACACTACAAAGTATGTCATGCATCTTGATCTGGCTTACATCTGGATGTTTTGCACAAGTCTTGCTACTGCATTTGTCACATCGAGGCTCGACTATGGAAACTCCCTCCTCGTCGGCCTTCCCAACTCTTCCATTCACAAGCTGTAGATCATCCAGAACTCTTGACTACATCACTCACACCCTTGCCCGGCTCCATTGGTTCCCCATCCCCCAGAGGATCGAATTCAACATCCTCGTCCTCACTTTCAAGGTAATTCGTGGCCTTGCCCCTTCCTATCTCCAACCTGCTGACTCACTATAAACCCGCCTGCCCCTTCCGTTCAACAGGTCTGCTCCATGTCCCCCCGCCCTGCCATCAGACAGGCTTTCAGCCTTTCTGCCCCCACACTTTGGAACTTCCACAGTCTTCGCCTCACTTCCTCCCTTGCCTCCATCAAGACTGGTCTCAAGACCCTCATCTTCAATCGTGTCTTTTGCCACTCTCCCATCTTCCCTGCCCCTCCCCCTTGCTTGGGTCCCAACCAAGGGTTCAGCGCTTTGGATGGTCCACCCGACATGAAAGGTGCTCTCTACATGTAATTTTGTTATTGTTGTACTGTATAAATTGCTCCTGCACTGAGACAATTCTTAATTGAATATTTCTACTGTACTAGTGTGGTCCACTCAATGTAATTTCTATTCTACAAAGTGGGGATACTACCTCTTGGCCCCTATTCTCTAATTGAACAGTGGTTTCTATCTTTCTATCATATTAATGTTGACACATTTTTTGGGCGACAACAGAGTATTAGCAACATTAAAGCTTGTGGTTGCTTACACCTCATGTTTGCTAAGTTTTAAGAATTTTCAGAATGACCAAATTAATGACTAGCCAGAAATAGATCAATACTACTTGTGCACATGTGGCACCCCACATGAAGTCACGTGCAGATATCGGTTATTCCTTAAACTTAGAAATTGATCATTCCAAAGCTCTGTTCCTCTGTGATTAATGAAGTGATCATGCTTTGTAGAAACCAAGGAAGAATTTCCCCCCCCCCCCCCCACCTCAAAAAAAAATGTTGACTTGTTTTAATGTTTGCTAGAAAAGTTCTGTTTCAGCTTGTCATTTTTGATTTAACTGGTTAAACGGCGGGCAGTTAAATATGCCATTTGGCGATTTAACTAAACATGATCACTTTTATTGAGTGGAATTCTCTCTAGAGCAATGGTGGTTAACCTATGGTCAATGGGTTGTCAAGTAGATGTCCATTGAGGGTTTTCATGAGTAACTAAGTCCTTGTTGTTGTTGATTGATTTATGCCATAGATATTTTAAAAAATCACATCCAGAGGACGTCTTAAGGTGCTGAAGCCTCTAGAGGGGTCAGCCAATAAATAAAATGTTTACGTGTGAGGAGCAGATGAGGAGTCTGTGAAAATCTTCCACTGTATTTTAACAACAAAATTGCATGTGTATTGCTCTTTTCATGTTGGGAGGGCTTCACAAGATGCTGGACAGACAATTTTTCAGACCCGAGGTGAGTGGGGGGGGGGTGGAGTGGCAGGATTGGGGAGGATGGGGGTCATGTTGGGGGGAAAGAAAGGTGACCTGAGCCACTACCAAAGAGGGGTCTTGAAGGGGTCCAGGTAGGGGGATTGTGGGATGAGGTTCCAGAGATTTAAAAACTACAGTATTTCATATAATTTGAGTGTTTTGAGTTTCGTTCTGTTCCTGTTAAATTCTGTAAGCTGAAGCCCTAATGAGCAGTGTGATTCTAGCTGGACAAGCAGTGGGTTGTGATGGAAATCTCAGCAATTTGCAACATCACTCCTCTGCACTTATGCACTCCCATTGTGCCTCCTGAAAAGCTTTCAAATTAGTATTTGTATAACAGGTGAACTATGATGAGCTGGATTGAGTCGGCATATCAAGTATGGGCCTGACAGGTTTGGGTTGCGGATAATAATTGTTATTTTAAATAATAACTAATTATCACAATACCGTGTGAGAGTAGCCTACCTCCTTTGTTGTGCAAGTAGTTGCAGAGTACGGTGTTGCCTTAAGGCTGCATTATTGTTGTGCTTTTGGAGTATAGGGAATATGCATTTCATGAGGAGCAAAGATTGAAGGTATTTTATTTTGTCTAAAAACAAAGTACAAGGTAGTAATGGTGGAAATGCATTGTTCTAAAATTGATCACATATGATACAGCTATTTACAAAGGCTCTGGTCAAAGATATCTATTATCCCCATTGTCGAGTAAATTTTCTATAACAATGGAAGCATGGTAATCATTTGTTTTGCACTAACTACATCATGGATGAAGTTTGGTCTTTAAACTGATGAGCATCATGTGAATTGTGTGATTTCCAGGAAGACTTGATCCAGCAAGATGTTCTTTATCTGCACTAAATGTCTTTAATGAAACATGAATGCATTTCAAATTCCACTTGTGTAGCAATGCTTCAATTGACCAGTCCGCACTAAAAGAGACAATTTATAAGAAGCAATAAATATGTAAAATAATATGTCTAACAAAATAATTAAGATCTGTAATCAGGGTGAATGTATAATTCTCAGATTTATAAAGGCAAATTGTAGCATTTGATTCATTGTCCAATTGGTAAGGTTAGAACAGGAATATCTAACCTCAGTGTGTGCGACAGTAATGAACTAGAAAATAAATAAATGGACCAAATCTTACCAATTAATCTTCCACAATAATTTTGTGTATGTATTGCCAACCTAGGTAAAACTCCCTTTAAAATAGTAACACAATGGTTCCAATGCTATTCAAGCGAATAGATTGACAGCAAAGAAAGGTTTTGTTTAGATTTTTTTTTCCATTTTAGTATCTCCAGGTGCATTTTATTTTCAAGAAATATTACTAAAATACAATTTTGAAATTTTGGCACAACCTGACCAACCTATGTGTTGAGGTTATCTTAGTAATTATGTGATATGAAAAAGTAAAACCAGAGGATTACATATTTATGGGAGACATAACCATACCATTTTGTAGTTAAGTGAGGCCAAGTTTTAAATCATCCAGTGAGCGTATTACACCATACATTATGGTGATCTGGACACGAGTCGCCTGAGTTTAAATTATAACATGATAAATAAAATAGTTCTGCTATAGAGGTATAGCAATTTAAAAACTCACCTGCGTTCCTGATACGTGGTCCAGAACACAGCATTCGGATTTTTTTGCATGAGATAGAAAATGGTTGTCAACACATTTTCAAAATCTAGAGAGATCAAGAGATTGAATAGTTTTTCTTCTGTGTTCGAGTTTTCTTACATATTAAGTTTTAGCAATCATTCTCTTAGTTATGGTAGAATAGAAAGCCGTGGATGCATTAAAAGGAATCTTGTTTTGAATGGGTTGACTTGCTGGCCAAAAGGCTACTCTTGCCTGATTTTTTTTACTATTGAAGAATGACATTCCAATTTCACATGGAAAATATCATTCCAGCTCTTCAGTATTTAGAATTGTTTGTATAGAGGACATTACACCCAGATCTTGTCCGCAATAACTCATAAAACACCTAATACAGTAGCTGCAGAGAACCCTTTTTGGAAAAAAAAATACTTTGTAGGGCAATATAAATGAGCAAATCTTAAAACATTTCCACCAGTTAATATTTGTTGAAATCATCTATTGACTTTGGTAAGCCACATGGTTCAATTAAGCAGTTTGAAATTATAGCCTTTACTTGGGAAAAACTTAAGGAGTTAATCGCTAAATTATAATTGGTTGTTCAATACAAACATTATTCTAAGATCTGAAAAACTGCTTACTGATGCATGTACTGGTAAAGTTTTGCAAAAGGGGGTAAGACATACGTTCTGATGATATCAAGTTTGTCCTATGAAGGGAATCGTAAGCCACTCCTGGCTGTAATCTCCGATTACATGACATTTGTCCTTTGTAGCTTTATGACCGAGAGTGTTCTATTTATAATTGTATTTGCTCTAGTTACAACTGGGATTTGGCCATGGTTATTTTTTCAAAAAAGTAATATAACTTCTGACTAATTGGTCTTGAAGTAAGATTACTAAATGATTGATAGAAGAGCATTGAAATTAGATGGATAATTTGAATAAAGATAGAAATGTCAGATTGTTCATTTTAAAAGAAAGCAAAGAAGGTTCAAGTAGGGCTCGTGGAAGCTGCTACAAAATCAAATCTGTATCGAAAAACTCGACTTTTCACAGAGCTGAATTATATTGTTGCAAGAGGTATTGCTATATACATAAGCCATGGTACACAAATTGGAATTCTTTCTGTTCCTTCAAAGATTAGTATGAGGAAACAGACTTCAACTGTTTAAATATTCCTGTATATGCTCAGAACCAAAGAATAGTCAGGATGTCTTAAATCTGTACCTTCAGGTTGATAAAACACATCAGATCCCAGAATGATGTCCACTTTTGGCAGTAGCAGCAGATGAGGAGATATCAGCCCCCAGGTTATTCCGATTACAGACACATCTACAAGGTTATTTATCTTGCAGCTCCTGCGGCAGTTATCCAAACAGTTCTGTAGCTCGGAACGATCTGATAAAATTACTTTGGCTCCACATTTTCCTGCCACAATACCGGGTAAGCTTGCACCTGCTCCAATCTAATGGGGGAATGCATTAATTACTATTCCTTGATGGTGAAGGAGAAATTGTCCAGAGCTATGGGGTAGGACTGCAGGAGTGAGACTAGTTGGTAGCTTTTTCAAAGAGCTGGCTTGGGCCCCATGGCCTCCTATGTTGTAAGATTCTGGATTATTGTAACAAAATGATATGTAAGTGAAATGAAGAAAATCTAATTTATAGAATTGATCTTTTAAAAAAAATTGAAGGATTAGCAAAAATGTTAATGAATCTGAGAATGAAAACAGCATAAATCGTAGAAGCAATTACTTGAAAAATAATTTAATGCGCAGTACAATACTCCAAATTTCACAGAAAATGTGTTAACCAAAAATATCCAAAGCTCTTCTTCCAAATTGTATTTAGGCTGGAAAGAAAACCATTAATGCAGAATATACCTAAATATTTGCAAAGCTTTAAAAAAAACTTATTTAATTTTGTTTGGTCTTAAAATGGCCTTTTGTGTGTTGATCAGAAGAGGGTGCTCACTCAATGAACAAATTAGCTTCCTATTGGATGCTTTATAATAACTAATGATATATTGCAGGAGACATTTTTTAAAAAAGTTACCTCCAATACTGTCTTTCCTTTTACTGCTCTTCCATTAAACCATATGTATTGTGCCAGGACCACTGCACATGGCCACACATACATGCCATATTGAGGATCCAGAACCTGAAAAGGGAAGCAGTGAAAAGTGCTGGTTGATTCCAATGCTTAATATAACCGCCATATTCAAATTTACAACTATTATGAACTTCACGGGATTATTGTAACCAAATTAGTAATCCTTGTACAACGTTTGATGTGTCTCAAATTAAGACGTCCCAAAGTGCTTTACGGGATATACTTTGAAATGAAGCTAAGATTTGTAGGCAAATATAGTTGAGACAGCAATGTAGTATAAATACCCATGAAATTGACAATTGTATTTGCAGAATTGTTGGCCATCACACCAGGAAAAAATCCTCTCTGAATACTTCCATGGGATCTTTAATGTCTACAGTACCTGTACAGGCAGGTGGGATCTCTGTTTAACATCTTATCCAAAGGTTGGCACTTCTGACACTGTGGCACTTCCCCTCCCCCCCCCCCCCGGGGGAGTCAGTTTAAATTCCCAAAGTAGGATTTGAACCCATGATTTTGACTTGGATGTGAGGACTACCACTGAGCCAAGATGACACAGGCAGACAGATTGAGGATAAATCTGCCTGGTCCTTGCCCACCATATCTTTTAGCAGAGGTCACCAGGTAGTGTTGTGGAACAGGAACTAGCAAATTTCTTAACTAGCCAAGGGACACCTCTGATTCATAGGCCTACTGTTTTCTGTATGGCCTCCATTAATTAATGTCTCTGACCTCACTCCCTAATCCACCCCCGGCACCTCCACTTGACTGGCACCATTCTCCCGTTTGTCCCTCGTGCCCTTTGCTCCACTGTTGGGAGGTCACGCAATCAGCACCTATGTCCCCAAACTTTGGAACATTCCTTCGATCTCTCCATCTTTCGCCCCTCCCATTTTTTTCAAGCTGTCTTGCAATTTAGATTGAATGCAGTATACACAAGATCATAATAGAAGAAAAAGATATTACAAGAGGGAAAAAGTGATGCAGTAGGACACTTTAAAATAAGAAATTAGGGTGGCCAACAAAGCACCAAACAAGGACCTAACAGCTGATAGAAGTGCTCTAAAAATATTGTCAAACATGTCAGAGCATTAATGAAATGGGTTCCCAGATGCACTCTAAAGAGCTAAACAATAAATCCCCCAGAGATGGATGAATTGTACCCCAGAGTACTTGGAGACCAAGGAGATTTGTGAAACCATAATTTGAAAAAAAATTTAGTCAATGGTTCCAGCAGAGTAAAACATTATTTTAAAACACATTAATGTCAACGGGCAACTTTTAATATAATGCTGCACCTGCTTCTAGGTTTATGTATACGTATATGTGGCCATATTGATTTGTATTGTACTGAACACACAAGGTGAAAGGTGCTGTACATGTGTCATTTTGTTATTAGGAAACGACAGTGTGCTCTGTTAAATCGATTGAATTGGGGGTGCCAGAAACTGAAATAACTATCTTGGTCTCAATTATTCTGATATCAGCCACGTTTGGAGGTGGTATTTTCAATGCTTCTTCCTCCTCGCCCCCCACCCCCCACCAGACAACAGGTTGTCAGATCAGAGTATTAAGAGATACAGGGCAAGGGTGGGTAATTGGACTTGAGACACGAGATACTTTTGCTCACAAAATACAGTGGATTCACTTTACAGTCTATTCTGTGAAGCGCTTTGAGACACAGTCTAGAAGATGTGAAAAGCGCTATATCAAATGCAAGGATTATTTATTGTTATCAGCCATTTTATCGATGCTGGACGAAACCTTGGCCAAGTTCCCTTCTTCCACACGCCTGGTAGTACATACTTTAAGAAAATAAACACAATAAAAAATAATAATGTGGTCACTTCAATTCCCCGACTGTTTGTGGGGACACTATTGTGTGTAATTGGCTGCTGCATTTCGCCCACGAAATATAGTCAATTCACAGTAGGTACCTTCTGTGTAGCGCTTTGAGACGGTCTAGAAGACGTGACAAGCCCTATATCAAATGCAAGGATTATCATTATTATTAATGGTGGAACAGGCTAGAGTGGCTGAATGGCCTTGTCTTACCCTCCCCCTAAACTCTGCACCATCATCAACCTTTCCAATGCGGGCGCTTCTCCTAGTGTAAGCGTCTCTCAAAACACAATAAAAAGCAGGTTAAACCTCTGTGATGGTGACCTCCAGCTCCTCCCGCGCCTCCCGCCCGCCGCTCGGCTCCTGAGGGACGAACGTGAACAGCTTCACACCGCTCCGCGCGCTCATCACTCACCTCCCCCCGCCCTCCAGAACGGCGGCTCGGGCAGCGGCTGACGTAGTTGAGTGGCAGTTGGCCGCCACAGGTGGGGCCAATGAGAATGTCGTACGATTCCCTCCCGCCCATTACATTTCCTGTGTCGTCATGTTGATTGGCGGCAATGTTACCCAATCATAGGCCGCAACCGGAGGCGGGACCAATCAGGAGTGGGTAGGAAACGGGTGGGACTTTCGTTGCTCTCACTCGGCGTGGTGGGCGGTTTGATTGACGGGCGGGCGGGCGGGGAGCGCTGTGAAAATTCTGGAAGGTCCAAGCCTCTGAGAGAAGAGGGGGCCGCGGGAGTGTGAGGTTAATGTGGGGGAGGAGGAGGACGTGGTGAAGTAGTGGGAGGTGGAGGGAGGGAGGGAGAGATTGGGGAGGAGGAGGAGAGTGTTGGCTGGGGAGGGAGGGAGGGAGCGGGAGAGCCGGGCCCGGGGGGGGGGGGAATGAATCACAAAGCCAAGAAGCGCATTCGGGAGGCCAAGCGCAGCGCCCGCCCAGAGCTGAAGGATTCCTACGACTGGACGAAGCACAACTACTCGGAAACTTTCCCTTTGGCCCGGAGCGCCGTGAAGGTACAGGGAGGCTGAGTCAGGGGGGGTAGAGGGTGGGGGAGAGTGGCTGGGGTGGGGGGGAGAGTGGCTGGGTGGGGGAGGGGGAAGAGTGGCGGGGTGTGGGGGGGGGGGAGAATGGAAGGGTGATGGCTTCACACACGGACAACGAGCCGAGCCGCACGTACACACGTGTGTCGGCGAGGGAGGTGGGATGGTGGGGGGAGGTGTCAGGACAGTCACTACATCTCTCTCACACACACCCCTACACTGTCATGGCACAGTCCTGGAGTAGGGTACACTTGTGAGTGTGTGTGTGTGTGTGTGTGCGAGAGCTTCCTTTGCTTGTGTGGAGTGTCCTTCACCTTCGGGACCCTCTCCCTCTCTGGATATCTATGTATTATAGCCCATCGCAGTTAGTAACTAACTAACTGGGTGGTTTCTCCCCATATCTCCCGAGGAAATATATATCTCTGATCTCTTCGCAGAATTCCCTGATTCGTTTTGCATGGTTTGTTTTCTTCATATATATATTTAAATCTACATTCATACCAATATATATTGATGTAAACGGTAGATGTGTGTGGATGGAATTGTGGACATATACATACGTACACAATTCCATCCACCCTGATTTCCTCCTCCTCTCAAGGACTTGTCTCTCCCTGTGCCCATGCTTCCTACTTTCCTGTGGAGATGTGCGCTTTCCCGGTGAGGAGACACTGTGCCTTCCATTCCTGCCAATGCTTTTTCACATGAGGTATTGGCACAGATCAAATGACAAGCCTAGGCGTGGATCCTGATCCCTAACTGCCTTGGGATGTCCTCTCAATGCTTTACAAATGTCATTTAGTTTTTGTCCAGATGTCCACAAATTCAACCACAACAACTTGCATTTATATAACCCATGGTCACCACATGGCGGGTCGGTGGAGGAGTCTGATGCTGGGGGAAGGAGAGGTGACCGTAGGCACGGTCGTGCTTCAAGCACAACCTGAAAGTGGGGGAGAGAGGGGGCAAACACAAAGAGATTGATGGCGACATTTCCAGAGGTTTGGGGTGTAATGGCTGCCAACACTGGTGGGGTGGGTGGGCTGGGGACAAGGAAGAGGCTGGACGGACGGAGCCAGTCAAGCGAATAGAGGTGTTGGCAGAGAGCACGCTGGAGATGTGATTGAGTGTCATGGTGTGAAGAGATATAAATACAGGAACGAGGATCTTGAAATTGATTCATCCATGGAGTGTCATTGTGGCTTAGTCCTAAGATTGTAGGTTCACAGACTTGCTCGAAGATTTGAGACTGGACAGAAAGAGGGTGAGATAGAGTGGTCAGGGAGGGTGTAGGAACTGAAGGCTCGACCACTAGAGAGGGGTACACAGCAAGCAAGATAGAGCTGAAGAATAAGGTAGGAGATTGGAGAGACAAGGCAAAGAGATGTTAAACTGTTTGAGAGACTTTGCTGTACACAAATTGGCTGTCAACAACAACAACTTCAATTTATATAGGTATTGCTTTCACAACGTATACTGACTACAAATCCAGTAACTACACTTTACAATAAATTTTGTGAAGTATGTCATAAGATGCTATATCAAATGCAAGGGTTATTATTAGACTAGTAGATACTTATTAGCTTGTGTCAGACCTTTACTCCAAATGACCTTTACAGTCGCTTCTTAAAAATGAGATTATGATTTGTGCAAGATGCTTGCAATATATTGGATTAAACTGCTTGATACCATACAGCCATAATATCTCAACTGATCCTTTAATAATTAAGAACCTATTTTTTTTTTAAAAAGCAGCTAATTTAGAAGAGTTGAGCTTAATTTGACATTCCTTACAGAAAATGTGGCTTGAGATTGTTTGAGGTGCTGCTGTATTTATCATACGAATGATCTGTTGTGGGTCTTCAATTCTGTGCAAGAAACTGATGTACTGTATTATGCTCATTGCATAACCCTTGATTGGTATTAATTTGTGATGCAAATATTGTATAAAAAAACTTATTAAAAACATTCACAAAAGGGTTGGGGAGTTTGATCTGACCTGATTTAACTTGCTTCAGTTGCCTGGCATTCTTGTGAGAAGCTGTCTTTATTTTTCCATTTTGAAAGATTATGCTACCTGCGATTGCTGGCTTCATCTTTAAATTTGGCTAATGTTAAACCTGACTTTTTGCCATATTCATATGGTGATTAGAAATTAAAACTCTTATTGACTTTTCCCCTCTCTATACCAGAGTGTTGAGGCCAACTGTCCCTTACTACCTGAGCCTGCCTGAGATGAGCTGATGAGGCACAGATCAGAGATGAAACTGAGGACATTTTAATCTTTGCAGCTTTGTCAATGTGATAACTAGGCTAAGCCCTTGAGGAAGTGGAAGCTCGGATATATTTGAAAAATTGTTCCAGTTATGCGTAAAACTCAAATAATGTGAAATTACATTTCCTAATTGCCGTAGCTTCAGAAGCATATCATCGTCTTACCATGACCGTATTTTTCTTTTGCTGAAGGACAACGTAGAGAGGGCGGACGCCCTCCACCTCACTGTTGCAGAATTTATTGAGAAGTATGAGAAGCCGTACAAACCTGTGGTGCTGCTCAATGCTCAGTCTGGCTGGGCAGCGCAGGAAAAGTGGAACCTGGAGCGATTGAAGCGCAAGTACCGAAATCAAAAGTTCAAGTGCGGAGAAGATAACGATGGCTATTCAGTGAAAATGAAGATGAAGTATTATGCTGACTACATGGAAACATCAAAAGATGATAGCCCTCTGTACATTTTTGACAGCAGTTATGGGGAACATCCTAAAAGAAGCAAACTTTTGGAGGATTATGAAGTGCCAAAGTTTTTCACAGATGATTTATTCCAGTTTGCAGGGGAGAAGCGCAGGCCTCCATACAGGTAACAGCACTTAAGCGATAGATAAACCTCCGTGACTACTCGTTAAAAGAGAACAGTGCTGCCAGGGAGCAAACCATCAGTGTGAAGCTCTTTCCACCTCTGTATCCTGCAGCCTTTGTGTTCTATATCTCCACTGTTACAGAATAATCCTTAGTTGAGGGCTCCTCTAGAGCCCTGGAGATTGACATTTCATCCGGCTGGAAGTGAAGTGGATGTGCTTTGCGATGTCAGGTAGGGGATCCATGTGGAGTCTGTTCGCCGGCCCGACGTTGCTGTTGCTCTTTTTTTTAATGGACAAAGTGGCAAGCTGTCTTTTGTCTTTTCCATACAGTCTCCATTCACTTGTAACAAGCAAAAGGGGGAAAAACTTGCATGGGATTGTGTTGAGAAGAAAAAGATTGAACCATGAAAGTGGAAACAATTCAAAAGGATATCCTTCCCGGTTTTCTGATTTCTTTACGAGAAAGGATAAATAAAAGAAAAGCTTGTTGAAATGTTCAGAAATGTCTTATTAATAAAAGGGCCAATTATCTCAGGTTGCCTCTGTGCTTTCTGTTGTAAGATTTTTTTAGAATGATTATTATCGTACAAAATGTACAAGGATGTTGTTTCATACAAGCTGAATGTTCTAGCATTTGCTCCATACACATCAGCAATGATCCCAGAATCTAAACTAGGAGGAGAAAGGTAAAATTAGTATGTAGAAGGATATAATAATAATCCTTGCATTTGCTATAGTGCCTTATCATGTCTTCGATACAGGATATACAGTACTGTAAAGTGGATTGACTATTTTGTGAGTGAAACATGGCAGGATAAGTGTGAAAAACAATTCCTGTGTTTTCTTTTTTTTTAGATGGTTTGTTATGGGCCCCCCTAGGTCTGGAACTGGTGTCCATATTGATCCTTTAGGAACAAGTGCTTGGAATGCTCTAGTCCAGGGTCACAAACGTTGGTGCTTGTTCCCTACAAACACTCCTCGGGAACTTATCAAAGTGACAAGAGAAGAAGGTGGGAACCAACAGGATGAAGCCATCACATGGTTCATCGTTATCTATCCTCGGACACAACTTCCAACCTGGCCTCAGGAATTTAAACCTTTAGAAATCCTCCAGAAGCCTGGGGACACAGTTTTTGTACCAGGTGACTGATTTTTTTTTTCGGATTACATAACAGCAATGAGGGCACAAGTGGTTGTGGGGCTCCCATGTAGATGGACTGGTGTTCAATTGGAACCATCCGTTATGGTTCTCTGGTAGTACGCTTCTCCAACAGTCTTTAAGGCAATGTTATTTTCATTGCCGTTGCACACTAGATTAGCGAATACATTTATAAGTTTAAATAGTTGTTCAAATAGATTTAAATAGTTGCAACTGAGGTGATGCTGTTCAGTCGTGGTATGTACAATGTGTCTCACAGGTGAAAGGAAATATTGGCTCTGCCTTTTGAGCTCTCAAGATGAGTGGTATCAGTGCTGAGACCATATGTTTGCAATTTTTTTGAGTAACCTTCTCATCATTTTATGTTAACTCTGTTTTGCTATATGATTTATTCATGTGCTGCATTGTCTTCCTTTCCGTTGCATTTTCTTGAAAGAGGCAGTAATATAATTTGTGTTTTTGGAGGAGGTGGTGGGTAGGGTGCTAAGTGTGAGAAAGTATGTCAGGTGTCTTTAGAGTACCAGACCCTATCCATTATTGAAGTGTGGGTTAAAATGTGATTGTTGTGTGAAAATGTGAATAAAATCCTCTTGTCAATTTTAAGGACTGTACAACTTATACTGAATGAGTAAAACTAATTTGGGAAAGCCCTGTATGTTTAATAATTCTGTAATTAAAAATTCAAAAGAATGATGTAATGGTGTGAACTCTCACCTGTTAGATTGTAATAGTTCGATATCCACTGAATTTCTTTCTGGTTAGTTTTTGAGCTTCATTATTACTATTTCACTATTCTAACAATAACAGCTAAAGAGAAATTTTAAACAGTCATTTCATAAACCAATTGCATATGTCAGCACATTTAATTCACCTTATTTTTCTTGCTTTCATTTTGTTAACAAAGAATAAATTGATATAACATTTGACCTTGACTGCCCAAGAAAAGTGTAATTCAGAAATCGTTGTCTCAGGCACTGTTGTTACTCTTAGAATCAGAACGATGTCTGTAATAAATGTATGGTAGAATGGTTGTATTTAGAAATGGTTCTGTTTTTCAGGTGGCTGGTGGCATGTGGTTCTTAATATGGATTACACCATTGCTGTCACACAGAATTTTGCCAGTGCAACCAATTTTCCTGTGGTGTGGCACAAAACAGTGAGGGGGCGTCCCAAGCTTTCCCGGAAGTGGTACAGGTAAATTCAGATGGTTGAGATTGACATCCCCATTCAATTGCAATTAATCGTGGAGGTTCAGCGATGGAGCAAATTGCATGTGGATTTTTAAAAAAAGATTGGCCATAGGGGAGCTTCAACATAGCCTGTTACAATTCTCTTGTTCTGTACTTATTTTTAATTCCATCTCTGTTAGTTTCTTTCACCACTCATTCCCCGTACCCTTACACTAAATTGATGTGTGCGAAATAACTGATTGTTTAAGGTCTGAGAACTAGATGCTAGTTTTCTGTCATGTTAGTTAGGAAATGAGTATTTAATTCTGCTCTACGTGCACTTGTGATTTGGCCTCCACATTGTTTCACAAATCTTTTGTCTAATTCATAGGAAAAAACTGACTCTTTTCATAACCTTTATTAGGTTTAGTTTGTGTCATTGTAAAAACTAATGAGGAGCACCCATTTATTACAGTTTTCCTGTTTGTCTGTCATCCTTAACATTGAAGGAATATATATCTCGTAAGCATGTAAAGCTCTGAACATCTTTCCTCTGGTGTGTGTTTGAAGACAGGGTGTCCTATTTCCAGCTCTGCCAGGACTGCTGGTAAAGCTCCTGTTGGGAAATATGAGAGCATGACCCATGGTGTCTCGTGCTCCTTACTCTTTTCCTTCTAGGGAATTCCCTGATCTCTGCTCGATAATTTCTCTTGACAGGGCAACTGATATCAGGAGCTTTAGAATCCTGGTTGATTCCATGCCATGGCACCTGAAATACTACCATTTTAAAGAGGAACGTAACGGGGGGTAAGCACCACCACTGATCAGTACTTATGTCCCTCCCTAATTTTTGAATACTCTTTCAAACTTAAATATAGAGAAGAAAGAGTAGTCAAAGGCCCACAGATGCACTCCCTTGATGTTTTCTTCAGCCCCTCACCCCCATGAATATTATTTGCAAGGTAGTCTAATTTGACTGCTTATTTTGGATGTCTACCACTAAAGAAGCTGAAAATGATCTTTCTCCAGCTTGAAGGTGCAAACTCGAGTTGTGGAACATGTATTGTAAATGACGATTTTGCCATCTGTCATTTTATTGATCACTTGATTACCTGAACAAAATAGTCTTTTGCTCCATTGACAATTGGCTCAGTTCATCACATCGTCACTGTAGAGACAGGCGCCTTCTAAAGAACGGAATCAAGGTTTGTGGCCTTCCTCTGTCTCCAAAACCCTTATCGGGTGCCTGGATTTGGGGAGTTCTTGAGATGAAAATGCACGAGAGCATAGTGTCAAAGAGCATTCTCTCAAACCTCTGGGGTGTATGGTTTCATAATGGCTTAAATTTCTAACCGTGGTTTGCTCAACACAAGGTCAAGAATGTTCTTTTCCCCCACTCCCCACAGGGCAATGTTATCACGCTGCTGCCAACAGCTGCGTGGATGGACCCTTCATATTTGGATAATGAGTCATTGTTTGACTGACCAGACACTGCCTCAAGTTCCAACATCTTATTTCTATCAGCATCAGCTGCAAGGATTATTATCAGTAAATAAGCAGCGATGTCGATTGTTTTCAGCTCTTCTTTATTGGAGACACGGGGATGAATTCCTCTTCTATACTTGGACATGGTTTGCACCAAAAATGATAAGTTCCTATTTGAAGCCCTTCGTTCACAACCACATTACACAGAGTCTGTTACTGTACAAGAATCATTTGATGTGTGACCATCATCAACCTTGAAATCAAAGCTAAAATGAGCTGTCAGCCATAGTGGAGCCAGCTACTCTGACTCTACGATAGCTATTTTACCAATTCTATGGCTTTATTCATCTTGTTGACAGTACTGTACCTCCCTGACCTGTCCAATATATATTCTGAAGTCGGAGGGTGCACAGCTTTCACTTGTATGACTCTCAGCATTAACTGTAAACGACATAATGTCTGCCATTGGGTTTTAGAGAATAGGGTCACAAAATATCTAGTCAATTCATTTTGTAGTATAATCTGTGAAGCCCTTTGAGGCATCTCAGATGTGAAAAGGCGCTGTATCAAATACAAGAATTATTATTATTAATACAGTAAAATCCCATTTATCCGGCACCCTTGGGACTGGCCAATGCCGGTTAAATCGCTTGCCGGATATTCAGGCGGCCAGCTGCCGAAAACCCAACACAAAAAAAATTAACTTTTTTTTAAACATACCATATTAATAATAGACTAAATAATAACAGAATATTGCATGGATACTTACCAATCAGGCAATAAATAGCGATTATAGTCTATAAACACAGCACACAATGCAAACTTCTACAATGGCGGACAGAAGAGTTTTTTTTCTCTTAAAGGAGTACTGAACTGTCGATTTTTCCTTTTTTTTCTTTCCCTCCTCTCTTTCACATGCACACACACACATACACTCAGTCAATCTGGCATCTCAATGGCTGCAAACCCAACCCCCTCCACTCTTCTCATTTTCCATCTAAGTTAATCAACTCACCCCCCTCTCCCCCCCCCCCCCCACCTCTCTCTCTTCCCCCCCACCCTTTTCCCTCTCTTCACCCCCCACCCTCTCTCTCCTCCCACCCTACCCCCCACCCAAACAGTGTATAAACCCACGAAACCGTCAGGCTACACAGACAATGTAGTATCTGTCAGAGAGAAAGAGAGAAAGAAAGGGGAAGAGAGATAGAGAGGAAGGAAGGGGAGAGAGAGAAAGAAAAAGAGGGAGAGAAAAAGGAGAGGGTGAGGAAAAGCAGTGCCCCTTTAAGATGAAAACCCGGAAGTGCCACAACCAGCAGAATTCAGAACTAATTGTACTGTACTCTAGTGCGACAATCGACTCATTAAATGCGCCACCGCAATTGTGCTGGATAAGATCCAGTTAATCGAATGGGGACCTTTTTTTTGAGGTGCCGGTTATACGGAAGTTACGGTTGATCGGTCACGGATAAACGGGCTTTTACTGTAATAGAAAGTCCCAGCTGAAGCGTCAGCAGCGAGCCATTCGGCACCTTGTAGTTACTCATAATGTGCATACCCAGTTTCTCATCAAGTACATGACGCATGCGTATCCAGCAGATGCATAGAAACAGAGGACATTACTTTTGTCAACTGGCTACTAAATGTATAATAATATAACACAACATCCTAGCTTGTGTAATGCTATGATCTTGCAAGGAGAAGTTGCCTCTTCCATTGTGGGTCAGCCGGCAAAGCAACAAGACTGAGCCTTGAAGCAAAGCATCTGCACAAGCAAACGTTGAGGAGATGAAGATGCCATGATTTTGCCAGCAGTTTGGTGCTTTGTATTGAACGTTTCCAATGGTACGTTTCCTGTATCGTGGAAGATCCGAGCGTTTTGTACTTGTTCTTGCAGAATTTTAAAGCAGGAGCGGCCAGAGCTTGCTGTGGCAGCAGATTTAGTCGATTTACAGGAATCGACAGGCATTGCGTCAGACAGCTCCAGTGACTCCTCCAGTTCATCAAGCTCCAGTTCGTCAGATTCCAACTCCGAGGTGAGAGCTGCTTTTCCTTTACACAGTGTTTAAACTTTGTTTCACCAAAAAAACTCTACAGAATAATTGGAAATATATCAAGAAATGGCACAGCGGGAAAGTAAGATACATTTGTGCAGCGTCTCTCATGTCCGGAGGACGTCCCAAGATGCTGAAAATGCACAACAGGTCAATTGGTGTCTGAGAAGAAAAAATGGTTAATAATTTCCGGCCTGTCTGAAGTCCTTTAAAAATTGTATCTCCATTTATACAGTATTGCCAAACGTACTGACTGAATTCAGTTTCAAGATCTAAGCTGAATTGTTGGCTGTCTCACTACCCTAAACTAATGCAAACAGTCACCCAACTGTTCATTCCATTTCCCCAAAATTAGTTTTAAAGAGAAAGTCTAAAGCGTGATTCATCTCATTCTTTGAACACAATACAGGATCTTCAACTACAGGCCTGAATAGCAATAAAGCTGCTGCGTTTCGTTGCTAATTGTCTTGCAACTGTATATTGTGTTGTAAGCAATTACTGTCTACAAAATATCTGGCTTCAAATGATCTTGTTACTTTATGCACCTTTTTAATATTTCCAGCACATTGTAACACAAAATATGTCTTCACAGTCATAGCTACAAATCTCTTGATATGACATACTATAAATAAACTATGTGCTGTGTATCTGTATCCATGGTTTAAGTACACTGTGCGATGTACAAGTCTACAAATTCTAAGTTACAGTCCACAGTAATTAACTATAAAAGGCTTTGGAACATTTAAATACAAAATACAAGTTCTCTGGAATGTGTGTGCTTTGAGATAAACTTCATGGTTGTTTTCAGGTAGATTTTACACTTTTTACAGGAGAGTTTTTATCAAACTGAACTTTTATGTTCATCACACGATAATGATGAATGTTCATGTTCAAATGGGAAAATCTGATCCTTTTTTTGTAAAAGAGATAATATGCATTTGATATAGTGACTTCACATTTTCGAGATGTCTCAAAGTGCTTCACAGAAGCTGCAAAGTGAACCAACTGATTTTGTGGGGCGAAACATGGCAACCAATTGCGCTCAGCAGTGGTCCCACAAACAGTTGTGGATTGAGTGACCAAATCCGTGTGTATTTTTTGATGGGATTATTATCCCTGGAGAACGATCCGCCAATAAACTAACCTGGGTCACTTAATATTCAGTAAAGCTCAATTATTAGATTCCTAGTGAAGCGTTCTTCTCCCGACAGTGTGGTAATAATACCTTTTTTTTTTAGTTTATTTTACCTTAATTCCTCTCGCTTCTATTAAAACTAGCGTGACTCTGGTGCTGAAGGCGACGGAATGACACACCGAAGGAAGAAACGAAGAACCTGTAGCATGTTGGGAGATAACGGTTCTCAATCTCGCGACGACTGTGCAAGCAAAGAACGCAGCTCCTCTAGGTGACATGAAGCTCCGCGGGGGGGAAATACTCCAATTGGCTGCCTAAAATTACTGATTCTCAAGACAAAAACACTGCGCTGCAAGATGAAAACTAATCAGTTTTAAGAAATGATTTTAAATTCTGAAATTATTTTCCAGTTTCCAGTAACTATTTTTATTTACCTCTTTGGTATTAATGATAAAACCAGGGGGAGACTTGTCATTGGAATAGCCATTTACTGATCTACAGTATGAAATTGATTTTTTTTAGTTAAAAATTATCTGGTGGTGTAAAGATATTTTTATAAACTGCCCTAAATTAATATTAACATGCTACATACAGTTATCAGACAATGTTGGTGCCCAAAGGTATTAGTTTGTCTTTATTAAGGTTGATATTTCTGTTCCATCTTCTTGAAGTGAATAAAGTTGATTGCTGATTAAATCTGCTTATTTGTCTTCCATAACAATTCCACATATCCTGTACATTTGTGCAGGGTTCACTAATTTGACACATGAGTTTAAGAGGTCTCGAGTGCAGCAGAAATGCTCCATTTTAATTAATCTTGCCACAACCAGTCTCACATTTAATAAGAATTATTTCTGCAGATACTTCCTGGAGAAAGGAAATAAAATATACCAGCAAGAAGTTCAACAGGGAAATTAGATTTAATTTCTTTAATTTCTAACTAAGAAACAAATCGATATTGCTGTCTTATTCATTTTAGAGAATAATGATTGAAACCTATACTGCAGTATGATTGAATTGCATGTGAAAGTCGTATGTAATTTTAAATCATGTTTAAAGTTTAAACCAGTTTAAAGATTACATTTTATGTGTAATATTGTGAGTATGTGTACATTTTTAAAATTCAGGAAATGGTTCTAAAATATAGGAAACGAGCCATTAATGAGATCAATATTGTACAAATATTACAAAACTATTCACAATTTTTGAAAGGCTTGATAGTATCAGAGGCTTTAAATTAAGGTGCACTCTGGAAATGTATTGATCTATCTTTACTAAAGTTGCAGCATGAACCATGGTGGGATGAATGGGATGTCCTCCCGACGTGAAAATCTCTTTAGAAATGTCATTTAGTTGTTATTGACGTGCTTTTAAAATGTCATTTTTAACCTGCGTCTTCTCCGACTTTCCTCGTGTATAGAAATACTTTTTCTCAAGAAAATTTCACTGCATCAACAGCAACAGCAAACAACAACTTGCATTTATACAGCGCCCTCCAGGCCGGGCGTCTCAGAGCGGTTTGTTTTCTGCTTTGGCTTGTCCGCTTGGTGGGACAGAACATCAGGTCCTGAGAACTGAGGTTCACGTAACCTGGATTTCCTGCAAAATCTCAATCACTTGAAATAGTTCTACTCAACAAAGTCATTTCAGCACTCCAGACATCGGGAACTTTTAAATTCTGCTTTCTCTTAAATTGCCTTTATCATCAATTGATTATTCGTGACATTCGTGACGGTTCAGTTCATGCAAATTTGGATGGATTTAAGTGGTAGACACCTTTTCACCTGTACCTTACTTTTCCGTTCTGCTTTTAATTCCTATTGAAAAAATATCTTCATGTTCTACTTTAGGTCTCATTGCTGCTTCCAGAGAAAGACCAGGAAGGTCTGAGCCATGGTCTCCCACGTAGCTCCCATCATTGCTGTTGAGTAATTGCCCAACAAGAGGTCTCTCCTTCACTCGCACAGAAACGGAGCATTCTGCTACACTCTAGAATTCGAACCTAGTCATTTTGTCAGCTGGGGAATGTCTTTCATGAAAGATGGTCGATTGTTATCGGATTTAAATGTTGACCCTTTGGTCAGAAGTCCAACACTGCATTACAACTACTGAGCTGCTGCATATTGTAATTTATTTTAAATGCTGGTCTGTATCCCCCTGATTTATTTGGTGCAATAAAACACAGTTTTTGCTTCCTGATGATGTGAAATTGATATCCCCACACAGAATACTTGGATCGATTTTCTACTTTATTTTTTACTTGGAATTCAGAAGCTAGTTCCTTTTTTTTAATGTGTATCTGCTGAATTTAAAACTATGTTTTTGTACTGAAGGAAATGTTGTGTGATTAGTATTGTCCTAAAATGCATCTAATAACAATTTGTTTAAAAATAAACACAGAAATGTTATGTCGTTTTTGTTCACTTTTTTTTAAATGAAACCCAAACCCATCTAACAGATAATTTTTAGTTTATTAATAATCAGTTGCTGTATCAAATATATTTGGCAGCATAACCGACTGTAACAGTCCCTAACAGACACTAGCAAATCCAAGAAGATCTCAACAGACCCTGTCAGACACAGTGCCCAACAGAACCTAACAGAGCTTGGCAGACACTAACGGATCTTATCAGAGACTTAACAGACCCTATAAGAGCTAACGGACCCTAAATGATCCTAAACCCAACTTGAAACTTCAGTCTTGTTTAACAACAACTTCTAATCTCAACCTCCGGTGTGAACCAGAGTTTGACACGTGTGTTTGAATGTCAAACATCCTGCATGCTGTCCACATAGTGTTGCCAAACCTTTGGTGTGGAAAGGAGCGACAGAGAAAGGTACCAATTTTATCCTCACGAGTACAGACTTTGGGTTACGCTAACCCTAACCTTATCGTCCACGAGTTCCAAGTTCTACAGGAAAAGAAAGCACGAGCTTTAGTTATTACTGTCTGGTTCCCACACAGGAGTCCTGTAACTCAGTGGTTAGAGCATTTGCATCATAAGACAGAACTGGGTTCGATTCCTAGTATGGCAAAATGTTTGAAAAGTTTACTTACTCCACACACCTCCGTTTCCTTTGCAGTAAGTAGCAACGTTGCTGGAAGCAAATTAACTCTTAACTGCTGTCAATCAAGTGTCTACAACAATATAATTATAATTGTAAACTGCCTTTCACGCTGGGAGGACGTCTAGCAAACTCGCAGTGGGACAAGTGGAGCATTTGTCAGCGGGAGACCATCTGAACAACAATGATCACAGTATCATCAGGTTATGGAAAGGGAAGGAACAATCAAAGGTGAAGATATCGTAACTGGAAGACGGATCATTTCAGAAAATTTAAAGGGATCTGGCTCATGTGGATTGGAAAGATTGTGAAGTATAATGATAAACTGTTTGTGGGTCACTACTGGGCACAATTTTCACCCACAAAAATATACAGTCAATTCACTTTATAGTATATTCTGTGAAGTGCTTTGATTTGTTTAGAAGATGTGAAAAGCACTATATCAAATGCAAGAATTATCATTATTATTATTACAAACAAGCAATGGGAGGGGAGGAATTCAAGGACAGTTTGAGACAGGTTAAACATATTCCGGTGAGGTAGAACATGCAAAGCAAGTGGTGAGATGTCTAGACACCAATGATAAGACGCAAAATCAAATGCAAGGATTATTATCATCATCAATAACACGTTTCAATTTGACAAGTACCTATTTCCCACCACCAGGGAGCGATGATTCCTGCAAATGTACAGTTCTGTACAATGTTTTATCGGATGACATTACCAAAGGAGGCCACAGGGTGGCAGTGATGCGTTACCAAGCAATTAATTAGTACTTTTAGACTCTCAGTTAACATAATAATATCTCCATGTGCTTCACAGAATAGGGTTAGGGTTGAATTGACTGAATATTTGCGGAGTCCAGTAGCTCAGTGGTCGGAGCACTTGACTTGCAAGCGAGAGACCTGGGTTCGATTCCCCACAGGTCGAAACCTTGGACAAGTTTCCTTACTCAATGCCTATTGGGTCACCTCAATGCACGACTGTTTGTGGGACGCTGCTGTGCGCAATTGGCCGCCGTGTTTCAGCCACAAAGATCCAGTCAAGTCACTTTACAGTATATTCTGTGAAGCGCTTTGGGACGTCTAGAAGATGTGAAAAGCGCTATTTTAAATGGTGTGAAGGAACAGAGAGACCTGGGGATTTGTGTTAGTGACTCGTTGAAGGTGGCAGGACAGGTAGACAAGGCTGTTAAGAAGGCATATGGGATACTAGGCTTTATAAATAGGGATATAGAGTACAAAAGTCAGGAAGTGCTGACTAACCTCTATAGGACTTTGGTGAGGCCTCAGCTGGAATACTGTGTTCAATTCTGGTCACCACACTACAGAAAGGATGTGAAGGCATTGGAAAGGGTGCAGCGAAGATTTACTAGGATGGTGCCAGGATTGAGGGACTTCAGCTATGGGGAGAGGCTAGATAGGCTAGGGTTATTCTCTCTGGAGCAGAGAAGATTGAGGGGAGACCTAATCGAGGTTTATAAGATCATGAGGGGTTTCGACAGGGCAAATAGAGAAAAACTATTTCCACTCGTGGGTGAATCTGTGACTCGTGGTCACAGATTTAAAATAGTTTCAAGGCGAAGTAGAGGGGAGCTGAGGAGAAATGTTTTGACTCAGCGAGTTGTTCGAATCTGGAATGCATTGCCTGAAAAGGTGGTGGAGGCTGATTCGATAACAACTTTTAAAAGGGAATTAGATCTTTATTTAGGGAGAACAGGTCTATTAGGCTATGGGGAGCGGGCAGGGCAGTGGGATTAAATCGCTCTTTTCAAAGAGCCGGCACAGACTAGATGGGCCGAATGGCCTCCTTTTGTGCCGTAAAATTCTATGAATCTATGAATCAAATGCAAGAGGGGTTTCTCATCGCCCTCCGGTGGTGACAGGAGTGCTACGTCAAGCTAAGACATGATACAGTATTGGGGATAATAATCCTTACATTTGATGCATCGCCTTGTTTCAGAGTTGCGTGTATTGACAGTGCCAGTCAAGCCATGACCGGGGGATCGGTGCGAGTCGAGCGAAGGGGTCGGCTGGTGGACTGGGGAGTGAGGACGGGAGGTGCCAGAGTGGGGAAGGATTTGAACACAAAACCAGACAAACTAAAGGAAATAGGTGTCAGAGACAGATGTGCTTGTAAGGTCGTTGTCAAATAACTAACGCAGTCAGAATGCGGAGGTGGCTGGCACCAGGAAATGCAATGCTTTGCACAAACTAACACAGCTATTGTACTGTTAGTTGTTATTCAACAGCAAGAAAACCTGATATCTGACTCATCACATCAAAGGCTTTGTTTGTGCAGCAGTGAGGGGAGTCTCTGATCTGCAAGCGTGAAATGCTGCCCGGGGTGAAAAAATCTGTTGGCAATTCTGAATAAACTCTTCTCCAATCCGGAGTTCTGCTATAAAACATCACAAAAATTAAACTAATAAACATTGAACCAAATATTAAATCAGAGGGACTGGAAAATTAACGATAACTGCATTGACTGCCAATAAATTGTCTAGTTGAACCAATATAAAGGCGGCTGCAAATAATTACAAATCCCACCTACTTCTAAGTACTGTATAAAAATAATTCTAATTAAATGTTCTCTTCACTGCATATTTCAACCACTGGTGAATAATTAAACTTCATTGCTGTTGGCTTTCATAGAAACTTTTTTGTAGCTGATAAATTATATTTAATGAAACTTTTATAATCCTAGAAATAATTTCTGCTACACAAATAATTAATGCACTTCTACAACCAATATTTTTCCACAATTTGTGGTATGATTGCTACATATATTGAGTGCTCAGATTCTCTAAGTATGGAATATTTTCAGAGTGTATTTGGTATAATTTTTACTCTCCGCAGTTAATCAAAAATACAGTAAAACTTGCCTTATCTTTATAAATCGTACAATTGCCTAACTCATTACATTTACCAGAGTCTTATTTGATTTTTTACCAAAATCTACTCAGATTTCACGGCACTAATCCTATTTTGTAAAGCAAAAAATCTCCACTCATAACCCCTCAAACGAACTTACAAGCTGATTGAATTGTGGGAAATGAAGTTCTGAGCCAGCAGCAAATGAGCTAACGCAATTACTTTGCCTAAATCGTATTGAATATTACAGTTCCAAATGATACGACAAGTGAGTTTGACTGCAGTGAGAACAACTGCTATAACCAGAGTTTTTACAGGCGAGCTATCGTGAACGGCTTTAGGAAAGGATGTTGTTGTGGTGTGAAGAAAGGATCTGAAGGGAAGATTATTTCAAACATGCACATTTGCAACATTGATCCAGAATGTTTATTTGCTTTGCAGCCACGTTAATATCATAATATCATAGGCTGGTGCTACACAAATAAATCTAGGATGTTGTTGTAGATTTATGTTCAGAGTATCAGTGTGTAACAACAATCACAGCCAAGTTGCAAGCTTTGATGCCAAAGCAATGAAATCTCTCAAAACTAGAAACATCAATTATTTCTTTTAAATTGGCATTTCTTCATTCACGTTAAAGTCTGTTGATTTTAAATTTTAAAGTGTTACAATTCCACTTTTTTAGAAAAAGAAAATAAGTTAGTCATTTGAATCAAGCACGCATTAAATAAAATATTTGTGATCAGTCAGTATGTATTTTTCTGGATTAGTAATTTGTATGGATTAGTAATTGTTTAACAAGCAGGGATTTATATTTCTTCAATTACTTGATCAGAGCTTTCATGGTGCTTATCGATGATCCTCTGTATCCCGTCCCAAAGTGGTTCCAATGATTCAGGTAATGGAAGAGCTGATAAAGTTTAAAACGTTTTTCAATTCCTGGAGCCTTGGGAAGTTTTTGATGGTACGCAGTGGAAGAACCTCGAGGATTCTCTCCCCAAATCCCTTTGGAAAAGTACTTTTCATTCCTCACCAAAACCCTCTCAAAAACATATTTCTCGCACCATGCGTTTCATTTGCAGCCTGCTAGGTTGAGTATTTGCTTTATTTCAGTGGGCACTTTGCCCACAAAATGCAGTCAATGCACTTTACAGTATATTCTGTGAATCAGTAATGACTTTTGAATAATTTATTGCCGACCACAGCAATTTAATGGTACAGATGGACCATAATATTGTTCACCAGTAATTGTCTGATACATTCTGGGCAGGCCTACAAATTTTATCTTCATGTGACAGACAGATTTAATGATCTTTAAATACCAGGGGCTCTCTAACCGGGTGTGTTTCTCAATGAATGGATCAAGGGCAGGATCCAATCCATGATAAATTCACACCAACAATCTCTTTCAACGGGTGACCTGAAAGGCTCACTTCTTAACAGTTCATTACGTTCTAGGAAGAAAATGAATGGGTTCCTGGCATGGAAAAGATTGAGAAACAGAAACAAATACTATTCTAACTCAATCTTGTCATATGAATACAGCAGTTTCATAATGGGTTGAGAAATTTGATTACTTCAAAACGCATCATATAACAAAGAATAAAGAGTACTCCTTCTGTCACATAACTGATAATCGGATAGCCTGTAACAACTATTAGATAAGATAGCACCATAATCATGGGACATTATTGGGAATTCCACATTGTAATCACTTGCCCCGCAAGGCTATGTTTTGTTTATTCAAAGGTACTTCTGTCTAGATCAATACCTGGAGCTTTGACCAGAGCTCCCTGCATTCACGGTCACTGTATTCCTTCTCAATCATGTTCAACTGGGTTTCAATCCGTTGACGAGCAAAGAACGTTACCCAGTCACTCTGCCAGTCATTCACCTGGCAGAAGAAAGATGAAGATTTTAAACAAATCAGTCACAGAAAATAGTCAACGAATAATGCAGTTTGTTGTGAAAGCATCTTACGAAAGTACACTTGATGTTTTTGTGAGGTAGCATCAAAGATAGAGTCCTGTAGCTTTAAAAAAAATTGGTCACTTCAATCCACGACTGCTTATGGAAGACGACTGCGTTCAATTGTCTGCTGCATTTCGCTCACAAAATATATAGTCAATTCACTTAACAGTATATTCTGTGAAGCACTTAGAGTTGTCTCCGAGACTTGATAAGGCATTACATAAAACGTAAGTATTATTATTATTGCTGCTGTGACAATTCAATTTCAGAGTATAATCACCAGGGGAACAGAACTATATGCATTTGCTACAATTTTATTTCTATGTACATAGTTTAAAAAATTCCAATGTGTAGAAATAAGAGAACTATCAAACTTCAGGATGAAGAGAAAATACTTCCAGAAAAATATTGTTAAAAAAGAGGGAGGAAAGCAGACTGGAAGTTCAAAGCCACGGCGGGCAAGTTCAGGAAAAACACTAAGAAGTTTTGTTCAGGATACACAAAGTTGACAAAGTTGTCAAAGCAGGTGATAGACTGTTAAAACCAGCTTGATGTTGTTCATGGGAAGAAAATAGAGTTGATATTATAATAATCCTTGCATTAAGAAAGGATTTGAATAAGTATATTTGTTACCGTGTGAAAAGCTAATCTATCCCTCGCCTATCACTGTTTAAATACAGTATTTTATAGCAATCATGACATTGCTATTATTTCTTAAAATGCTTTCAACTTTCTAAATGACATATTCTGCCCTGAATGCTAGAACATGTTTTCAGTCTTCATGTTTGATCTCAGTTTCCCTCTGAACTTCTGCTATCAATAGGAAGATCAAATGAAACCCAAAGCCAAACAGCTGCAGGAATAAAACTCATCGTTTTTGTGTGGCTTGGCTGCAGATTTCATTTTGAACATTATTGAATTTGACGTTTTGAGGTAGTTAGTGCATTAATTGGAAAGTAAAACCTGGATGATCCTTCTATCAGAGCTTCGCTCAGTCTGAATCCAACATTCCACAAACCTGAGGCACCAAATCCTCTCTCCCAAAGGAGCTGATATTCTGTCTGGAGGGGCATCTGATTCTTCTAAACCTCATGAAAACCACTGGCATAAAAAAATCTGAAAATTCAAAGCATCTTCACATTGTGTTTAACGATCTCCAAGACATCTGCACTCTCAGCAATATGCCTTCTGATCCTACCTAAGACTTTTTAAAAAAAACATATTGAATAGTCATCACATTTCTTCCCTTTTCTATAAATGTCCTTATGTTTGATGAAACAGTTAGAAGTTATTTGAACAAAAGAAAATTCCACAAAATATTTTTTGGAACTGCAAGCTAATTTCAACATAAGTATTATATTTAGTGAATAGTTCAAGGATTGTTTTTGCAAATGGCTGGTTGGGTGGAGGGACTTTGTGAATACAAAGTCTCAAACCTGTGTGTTACTTTTATTATCCTATATATATATATATACTGTTTGTATCTACAGAATATAAATATCCTATGTTTATCAACAACAACAAAATTAGATTTATACAATGCCTTTCACATTGGGAGGACTTCCTATATATACAATATACTATAATTATGTCAACACACCTAATAATAATCCCTCAAACAACAATAACTCAGCACAATGTACATAAGGTATGTTCTGTTCTGTGTGGCTTAATTTTACAACACACAGTGCTTTTACCCATTAGACTCAATAATTGTTCTGCCCACATACGATTTAATGAATATGAACTTCAGGTAGAGAGCTCCAAATTGTAATTTCCTTATTTGTAATTCAATTCTTCAGCAATACGATTTCCCTTGAAAATCTGCCACTGTTTAAAAAGTAACCGTATCCCTGTGTTTGATTTGAACATCCTGTCCCCTCTCGTTTCTTACGTATTCGTGTTTGTTCCATCGGACAATTTGTCAATGCCTCAATAATTTGACAGGGGATGCATACTATCTCCAGCAATGTACACGAGGCATCAGCAGCCTACCTGAGGAAGGTAACCACAGCAGGTAACGACATCAAACCCAAATTTATCGATGTACCGGATTTCAGACTGTCCTGCTCCTTTGCCTACCTCGGTTGGAGAGAGAGAGATAATTTTATATCGAAAGCTTTACTGGCAAAGCTCTGTTGCTATAGTCGTCCAACATTGTTTTTGAAAGTCATATCGTGTACCATCAGGTGCTGCTAAAGGTTTATTTTAATACCAGATTATTTCATCTTTACTTGAACAATTCAGGTACATTCTAAAACAATTGTCTAGCGCCTTGTGATTTGCGCAGGAATGTGCGAACAGCATGTCTGAGCAAACTCCAGCTTCAATTCGTTTTCAGCAGTGATGCAGCCTTTAAAAATGTTCAAATTTCTATATGTGAAAACAATGCTGGGATTTTCCAATTAAATGCATGTTCTAAAATTTAAGAAACCACAACTTAATATGTGGTTGTGGTTTCCCCATTTCTCAGTCGACTGTTAATATGTTTGTTTTGGTAGGTAAATGTCCCTGGCTTTTCTGGGGAACCAAAGAAGGAAAATTGGGCACAATAAGTACACTTAGATTTAGATTTTCAGAAAACTAAATGTCCACTACCCAGTTGTGTTCTAAGCAAAGTCATGTTACAGCAAGAAGTGTTATAACGAGGTTCCCCGTATTTAGCTGCTGATACCATTGAACGGTACACAATAATTTGCATAGCTTGCTATTGTAAAGCTCTGAAGTTAGCAGAAACATAAATACTCTACCAACAGTCTGTGCCTCTTTCTTTTGGCTTTCCCTAAGCTTTGCATTGGACAGATGCAGATCTGCCAGTTTCTCTCCCAAGTCAGGCATGTATCTAGAAGAAAACAATCAGAAGGGACATAACAGTACGTATTTGCAAAGTATTTGAAATGATACAGCTATGAAGAAGTCATTTGGGAGAGTAATTTCTTGAGGCTAAACCTCAACATGGTAAGAATGGAAGCAAAGGTTGTGTAGGGCAAGATGAAGGGGTCTGAAGGTGAGACTGAAGATCCTGAATTTGATTTGCTGGAGCATGGGGAGGATAGGCTCCCGGAGGCTGGTGCAGGAGAGGATATAAGCTTTAGAGATGTGGATAGGGAAAGGATAAAGGTGAGAGAAAGCTGAGCGAGTAAGAGCATGGATATGGGGTTTGAAGGGAAGTCAAACAGGTCACCAAGGTTCCACACTGGCTCCATGAGCTGGAGAGCCGAACCACACAGATTGATGTTGGCGGGAGCTAAGCAGGAAAGCTTTGGTCTATGTTTAACTGAAGAAACTTAGGGCTGGGAGAAAAAAACTGTTAAAAAGACAAAGTGGAGATACTAGAATTGATGGGAGTGAAACCAGGATAGATAGGAGAACTGCGAATATGGAGCAGAGAAGGATAGTGGTCAACAGTGTTGAATGCAACAGAGATTGAGGAGACAAAGAGAGCCCTGGTCAGAAATGGAGAGAATGCAAGAAGCAACTTTGACCAGGGGAGTCTCTGTGCTGTGAACTGGAGAAGCTAATGCATGGAGTGCTAGGAAAGAGTGAGTTATTTGTGTTCAAACCCATGAAAAAAAACAAGCAATTAAAAAAAACAGGGTTTTTATCCCATCATATTTCTAAGCAATGATTTGATGAGGCATTTTGTTTTTTATACTTACTTGCTAAGGCTGGTCATATCTAAATACTCCATCACTAGCATTGATCCACCATCAGGGAGGTCAATCACTTTAATTGGCTTCGGCACCTTCACTGTCTTGGTTTTCAAGATTGCATCCAAACTTGCTAATTCACCATCAAACATTCTTCTGGCCTGTTGGGAAACATATCGAGAGTGTGATGGTCAACAGTGTAAAAGGAGAGGTTAGTAATGTTTAGTAGGAATGTGTTAATACAAGCTACCAGTGAAACCAAGGCAGTTATAACATTTTTAAATGAATTTGATGAATAAATGAGGTTTTGAAGGGTTTGATTAGAGGAGCTTGGATGAGGTAGACCCAATGGACCAAATGGGCTGAAATTTCCACATATATCACCTCTTTTAAATCACTCTTAACCCCCCTGCTCCCATCCAGGAAAGCATAGATCTAACATCATTGTGAAGTCTATTTGTGCTGCTCTAAGACTAGCTGACGCGCAGGTTTAGAAATCTGACCCGCTGACCCCCGATCAACCTGTCCATTCCCTCCCCACGCGTTCCAAAGCGTAGGGGCAGAGAGGCTGAAAGTCTGGCCACCTATGGTAGGGCAGGTCAGAGGCGTGGTGAGACATGGAGCAGGCCAGAGTCTGCTGAACAGAGGGAGCGGACAAGTTGATAGGGGGTCCCAAGATGTGAAAGACGCTATACAAATGTAATTTGGTTATTGTTGTACTGCAAAATGGACTGACGGGGTATTTTTTTTAGTGTCCATAACACGCAGCCGATTGCACACGGCAGTGTTCCACAAACAAGCGTGGTCTAAATGACCAAATTATTTTGGTTTCAAAAAAACATTTTTTTAAAGGGTTATTACTAAACATTATAAACTCTAAATAAACCCATAAGACACTGTGCATTGTGCTTAATAATACCAACTTCTGAATGATACAACAATGTAAGCATGATTTGGTGAGAGTTTAGATCTTGTTTCACTGACACAGCTACTCTGTGTTAGCTACATAAATTATGTGCAACACTGGCAACATTCTGTGTGACGAGATGTTGAGTGACATATTAACTGTAGAATTACATGACTTCCTGCAGTTACAGAATGTTCTGGGTATTTATAGTTCTGATAAATGAATTTACAATTAGAAGCCAAGAATAACTGCGTGCGACAGCGACAAGCAGCTTAAAGTGCTTACTTGGTATTCGCAACTATTTGTGTAATGCTTGTGACTATAATATAGAACACGGTGCATACGTATGTAGAAAACAGAAGACAGGGAAATGTGCTGAACATCATGTATATGGAATAAAGAGCTACTCAGGCCACTTTTCCCAGTTAACAGATGGCATACAATTTGCCCCATCGTGAACTTTTCCCAACCACTTCACCAGGAGGGAAGCAATCAAGAAATGGTATATATCCAAGATGATAAATCCCTGTGAAATTTCTTCTCAACCCTGAAAAATCTATTAACTCCAAAATATTAACAGTCTACATCCCTCAGGTAACTCAGCTACGCGTTTTGCAATGACAGGAACCAGCTTCTGCATTTGTCTTCACTGCATTAATTGTTATCTTTACATATACACACTGCCTACTTTTTGATTACTACTACTTTCAATACAATTTATAGCTGTTGCATTACCAGATTCTAGTATTGTTTGTTTTTGATGCAAATACAAAAGAGTAAAAAAAGAACATTTATATTTTTTAAAAAGCACAATGAAAATTTCTTTCAAATTAGAGGAACCCTGATTGTGTGCATTTTTTACAGTACATCTTCGCCCAACTCCACTGGCTCCCCATCAGCCAAAGGATCCAATTAAAGATCATAGACCTCACATTTAAAGCCCTCCACAACCTTGCCCCATCCTACATCTGTGATCTCCTATCCCCTTACCAACCTGCCAGCCCCCTCCGCTCAGCAGGCCTGCTCCACGTCCCCCAACCCACCACCCCACCATTGGTGGGCGAGCCTTCAGCCCCCAACCTCTGGGGAATCCGAAGCTCGGGTCTGAAACATTAACTGTCTGTGCAAGTATTTACAAGTGTAATTTTGCTGTTGTTGTTGTATATTTTGTGAAGCACTTCAAGGCACCTCAACATTATCAGCACCACATCAAACACAAGGATTATTATTCTTATGTATCAACATTCAACACCTCGGATGTCATCCCAACGTGAAAGGTGCCGTACAAATGTTTTTGAATTGTTTCTGATCTACACAAGTTATTATTATTCATCAATGATAAATTACCTGTGGTGGGGAAGGGGTGTGGGTAGAGGAGAGGGAAAGAATGCGGGGGGGGGGGGAAGTGAGTGACAGAAGAGAAAGCAGAGAGGACATAAGTATGTGTGGCTGCGGGGAGAGTAAGTGTGTTTGGGGGTGGAGTAAGAGTGTGTGTATGCGGTGGGAGAGACTTTGTGTGTCTAGAGGGGGGAAAGAGTAAGTGTGTGGTTCAATTCAAGATCCTGGTCCTCACCTTTGTAGCCCCCCTTGACTTTGCCCCACTCTACTTCTGCGCACCTCCTCCTAACCCCCTGCCCACCTATTCGCTCCCTCCTCAGCCTGCTCTCGTCTCCGCACCACCCGCCCCATCGTCAGCGGGCGAGCCTTCGGCCAATCTCTGGGACTCCCGCCCGCAATCCCTCCACCTCACCCCTTCCCTCGCCTGCCTCAGAACCCTCCTCTTCGATGGTCCCATCTCCTCCTCGCCCCCCCACCCTCCCCTTTGCCTGCTCCGGTCTGAAACACTGTCTGTCCACATTGCCTTGAGACATCTCCCCTATACAGGTGTAATGTTGTTTTCTGTGTAGTGGTCGGGGGGACAGCAAATGTGTGTGTGGGGGGGGGGGGGGGGGGGAGTGTACGTTGGGGGAGGGGGGGGTGGGCTGTAAGAGTTAAGGGGGGTAAGAGTATGTGTGTGGGGGGAGAATGTGTGGAGTTGCAGAATGTGTGGGGCGCAGTGTGTGAGGGGTGGTGTGAGTGTGTGCGTGTGTGTGTGGGGGGGAGTGTGTGCGTGTGTGTGTGGGGGGGGGGGGGGGGGGAGTGTGTGCGTGAGGGAGTGTGTGTGTCGGGGGGGCAGGGTTACAAACCAATGAACAGGAACCTCATTCACCTGGCTTTTGTGATTGACTTTGACAAACACCTGCCCCGAGTCGGTCTGGTAGCCCTGGCCTTGGCTGATGCAGCCGCCGCCTCCGTGGCCGATCGGCCGCAGCTCCGCCGTGTGCAGCTCCCGCCTCAGCGCGGCCTCCATCACCCCCCTCACCCTCACCCCCCGGTCACCGCAGCCCAACTGCCCTCAGCTCAGGTCACCTCACTACACACACGCTGAGATCAGTAAACACACATTTCTTTTCTATTCACACAAAAGTGAAGACTAATGTCCCGCCTGTTAGAGGCTGTGACTGTAACTTTGATCCGAAGCGACTCCGGGTGGCGGGAGGGGGGGGGGAGTGGGAGTGGGGGGGGAGGCTTTTATTTTCAAAAAAATCGAGCGCTTGGAATGACCGAGAACAAGCCGCGGTGGGTGCCGGGAGCTGGAGTCCTCACTCGCGGCGGGTGCCGCTGTCAGACTGGAAGACAGAACTACATCTCCCACAATGCATGCATCGCTCTGAATGGGTGGTGGGGAGCGCGGGCGGGATGTAAACAATCCAGCGCCAGCACGACGCTCGATGGTGGGGAAGGAGCAATTGATTGACGGTTCAGATATCCAATCAGCGATGAGGCCTGGGGTGAAAGGTGGAGTATTGAATGATTGATGGGGAGATTGTCCAATTGGCTGCTGCACTCTGGCACACTGCAGTCCGCCCCCCTGCAGCTCTGTCCAATGGAAGAGAGAAGGGGCGGGCCCTGAGCTGGAGCTGCGTTCGCGGGGCGGCCTCGAAGAGAGAGACGAAGACTGTGGAGGAGGGTTAGAGAGAGAGAGTGAGGGAGGCAGGGAGACCGGGGAGGGGGGAAGCGACTGTGAAATGGCTTCTTGTTTTTTTTAACAAACCAAATTAGCTTCGAACATACCCGTTGGCGGGAGGGAGAGAGAGAGAGAGAGAGAGATCGTGTTGGAAAGTCTCCATGTAGTTGCTGTCTCGGAGGCTTTTTTTAAATTTCTCGGGCGGCGATAAGAGAGAAGTCTTTTCTGAGGAGAATGTGTGAGGAGGGTTTGGGCCGGAGCTGATTGATTGATTGATGATCGCGGTGTCTGTCAGTCGGACGCGGGACTTGCTGTAACTTGTTTGATGAATATTTACCTGTTCAACGAGAAGCATCGCCTGGCGCCTGGAGCCGGAGCTGGGAGATGGCGGCCCGCAGCCCCTGAGAGGATGAGTAACAAAGGCAGCCCGGTGAAGGCTTACGATTTCCTGCTGAAATTCCTGCTGGTTGGGGACAGCGATGTGGGTAAAGGCGAGATCCTGGCCAGTCTCCAGGATGGAGCTACCGAATCCCCCTATGGCTATAACATGGGTGAGTGAGTGAGTGAGTGAGTGAGTGAAACAACACATGGCAGGGAGCTCTCGCTCTCTCTTTCTCACTCACTCCTTTCTTTGGAGCTCAGTGGGTTAGAGCCACTCGCCTTACAAGCGTGAGGAGAGACCTGAGTTCGAATCCAGTCAGGTCAGGGCAAGTTTCCTCACTCCACACACACACACAAGCCTAATGATAATCTTGTCAAAAAAAACCACAATAATAAAATTGGTAATTTCAACCCACGACTGTGTGTGTGGGGGGGAGGGGGGGAGGGGGGTGGGGGTGTGGACGCTGCTGTGCGCAATTGGCTGCCGCGTTTCGCCCACAAATATATATTCGATTCACTTTACTGTATATTCTGTGAAGCGTTTTGAGACGCCTAGAAGATGTGAAAAGCGCTATATCATATGCCAGGATTATTATTATTACATTAGGTGTACAAATGAAAGAATAAATGTGAATGTTGGAAATCCACAGTTTGTCAATCAAGACCCGACTTGTGTGTATATATATGTGTACAGATATATATATATATAATTTCGCCCACATATACAGTCAATTCACCTTGCAGTGTATTCTGTGAAGCACTTTGAGATAATGTCTGGAGGATGTGAAAAGCGCTATATCAAATGCAAGGATTATTGTTAAGAAAGAAGAAAAACAAAAGGGCTAACCTTTCAGATGTGACCTTCCACCTAAATGTCATTCATACTTGAAACATACACCAACAACCAACAACAACTAAATTGCACTTATATAGCGCCTTTCACGTCGGGAGGACGTCCCAAAGCTCACCAGCTTAATCCAAATATCACACACACTTGGATGCCCAAGATTTCTGTGCCTTTTTTTGTTTTTGCATCAAGAACCAGAATTACTTTGTGTGGAGATAATTACTAATTGAGCAAATAAATGAAGGAAACGCAGAAGTGCAAAATGTGAAGGGTTCTTCAAGCGAATCTGCTTACTTATTGAAGTAGGTTGGGAAATCTAGTACTTCTATTAATCAAGCATAAAGTATAGTATTATGCAGTAATTTATGTCACATGTGCACTAATTAATTCCCGTGCAGGGATAAACTCTGGAAACCGTCATACTGTTGCATTTTAATTTGACCTAACCTAAGAAAATTTGATGTTTTATGGTGATTCATTTTAGTTGCATCTGGAGCTGTTTGTATTTTATTGTGGTGGCTATACCATTTTTACACTCGTATCATGAAGCAAAAACAGTTTCAGTATTGTTTGCCCAATGGCTGTTGTCATTTTTAATATGCTGGTGTCAGACTTTCAGCTCTTTAGAATAGAGCTCCACTCAAAATTCCTGTTTTGGAAATCAAAGGAGGAAGGAAATGCATAACAATGGAAGTCCACACCTTGGTGTTACTGAGAGATTACAGGAGGAATAGGTTTATTTCAGGAACACAGTTTGAATACTACAATATTGAACAATATATAGATTGCCTATAAAATAATTTCATTGTGCTTTACAGTAAATCATGCTCTAGATATGAAAGTTCCAATATCAAATGCGATTATTATTTATACATGTGATTTTTATTTTGTTGAAAATTGCATTTTGAATGTTTTTGAACTGTGGTCAGTTTATCTCAGGAATTGTGCTATACAAATAGCTTGTTGCGATAAGTCTAGACTTCAAACCTTTTATGGTGACAAACATATTGAATACTTCACAAAGTTTTACATAAAAATAACAAAAACACTTATTCTGTGTTATTGCGTTGGATAATCCCCTTTCTCCTTAGAGATTGGAATTTTGATACTCTGAAGCTGATCTAAAGTAGTGAAGTTTTTTTTTAATGTAATTACTTGTTAGATGAAATTAGACTATTTGGGCTTCATTTTATCTTATGAATTAAATAAAGAAATATGGGCAAGATTACAGTTACTGTTATATAATTTTCAATTTGTGTAATCAAGCTTGTCTATAAAATAATAATCCTTGGAATCGGTATAACGCGTTTGGAACATCTCAAAGTGCTTCAGAATATAATGTAAAGTGACAACAAAACCAGAAATCGCTGGGTACAACCAGCAGGTCAGGCAGCATCTATGGAGAAAGGAAAAGTGAGTCAACATTTCATATCCACGACGGGAGGGAGAGGCTTTTAAGGAGTGACAGAGAGGGAGAGGCAGGGCAAGGAAGACAAAGGAGAAAATGGGGTAAAGGGCAGGAGATGATGATGTTAATGTTGTGAAACAAAAGGGAATTGCAACAAAACTGAAGAAAAGAGGTGTTAATAACATTACATAATGTAAAGTGAATTTCCTGTATATTTAGTGGGCAAAACATTGTCTATTCTACACAATTTTAAATGTACTTTTGCCAATGTCAAAGCAGGTTGGACGCACTAATGAACATTAATGGCTGAGGCACAAATTAAAAAGTTTGTTTTTTTAAATTTGACTGTAAAGTGTAACATATAATTTTTATGGGTTTGGGCTTTACCAGCTTTGGTTTCTTTTGTTGTAAGTGTAGCATTTCAGAATCCAGGGATAATCTGAATTATCACAACCCCTGTCACTCTGCTTCATCGAAGGTACTACTAATGAAAGAAGAACCAAGGTTAATTTGCAGTAAAAAGGCAAACTATAACGTGTTTAAGGTGTGGGACTTTGTGATTTTTAAATTGTTGAAAATTATTGCTCCCAATATTTTACTGTGCATTGGTGTTTCTATCTATTTGTGAGTGATGCTGAATTTATTGTATTGTTTAAGCGTGGAGGCCTGCAGCTCAATGATTAGAGTACTCCCCTTGCAATAACAACAACAAAATTACATTTATAGAGCGCCGTTCACGTCGGGAGGACATCCCAAGACGTTGGACAGTCAGGGCACAGGAACCAAGCAAGGGGAAGGAGCAGGGTAGAGGGGAGGGGATGGAGAGAGGTGGGAGGGAGGCAGAAGGCACAATCGAAAAGGATGCAAGAGACCCGGGTTCAATTCCAGGCAGAGCGAAACCTTGGGCAAGTTTCTTTACTCCACATGCCTAATAATAATTCCTTGAAAAAAACAACCATAAATTGGTTAATATTTTATTATTATGATATATAGTTTGATGAATAGCTGATTTTAAAACGCTGCAATTTTCTATATATACTGCAGTAGTGAAAAATCACACTACTGTATATTATAGATAATAAATATACTGTAACAGCAAATAATATAGTGTCCTGACATGAAAGGCACTTTATGAATGAAATTTGTTATGGTATGCACAAACCTTTCCCATATTTAAATTTGAACATTTTTCATTCACATTCTGTTCATAGAGCGTCTGCTAGGGAACCCTATTCATTACAGATTATATTCTTTACTGAATATTTGCATAATGTTTAAAGGAGCATTGTTTATGCAAATACATTTCCCATCAAATTGCACTGTTCTTGTTTCTTGAACAACAGCAACGACAACAAAATTACATTTGTAACAGCGTCTTTTGCGTTGGGAGGACATGCCAGGTGTATAACTGTAAATTTCTGTTGTATACAAACACGTTGGGGGCAGAGATCACTTTAAAGAATAAGAAAGTGACTTCAAGATACCAGTCTCCTGAGCTCAGATAATGATTTATAATATTATAACCCCTTGATTAAATTACAGCTTTGCACTCACTCCCACATCCACTATTCTATATTTAATTTCTCCTGATTGAAATGCTACAAAACACACTATCATTAATTGTTTATTGGGATGTCCTCCTGATGTGAAAGGTGCTGTACAAGTGTAATTTTGTTGTTGTTGTATTGCCAGTACTATTAGCATGTCAGCAGTTGTCACAAGTTCTTTGCTATTGGCAAATTGTTAGGTTTGGCCCAGAACCAGTGATTGTGATCTACAGGTGGCCTTCATTAGCTGGTATATATGTTCGTCAGCAAGAAATGTTTTTGGTTCTGAGGTCTAGTGACTGCCTGTGGCAGATGGCCTTTCTTTTTAGCTCTCACCATATGCCTTTATAACAAGAATTACTGCATGTGTGTGTTTGTGTGTGTGTAACTACCTTATTTCTGCCCTTCTGCTGCCCTCCTAACTCTCCCCCCTTTCCTACTCTCCTATAAATGTAATTTTCTTGTTGTTGATATTTACTTATTTTGTAGCCAAACTTTAAACACTAGATTTGTTGTCCCCTCCGTGATTCTGTAACATCAAATCGTTACAACAGCTATCAAAAGGATGTTTTGACTCAAGTAGCATTTTGTTAGTTATTATTTTAAAAATAAACAGCTGCTTACCAGAGCTGAAGAACCCTAATTGTGTGCAAGCAATTCCAATTTATAACAGACAACAATACTCCATTGTTTTATTTGTGCCTGGAATTCATCCTCAATATTTGATGGAAAAGAGAAGAATGAAAAGAAATCCATCATATTTGTCTCTTTTGCTGTGTTCCTTAGTATTGCCAGTTTAAGTTCAATGTGATACCGTTGGAAATGCATTCTCAGTTTGGCAACTAGAAGTGTTGTTGTTCACGTTTCAAAGCTTGTGTGTCTGAGGCTCATCCAGATACATAAAATGTACATCATGCTGCCAAAATTAGTCTAGTCTTTTTTTGCATGTGAAATGATGGATTGCCCAGCCTGTTTTGTCTAGTCGACCGTGTTACTTTCCTAAGAATCCACCTAAAGGAACTGACTCACATCTGTCTGATTGGGCTCTCAATCATTCTCATCCATTTAAATTGAATTGGAATGAAAGTACCGTATTTTTTAAATGGTTGGTCTCAATTCAAGATTGCAAGTGATGGCCCGGAGACTGGTACAATTTGAAACATCTTAATTATTAATATAAAATCAATGGGAAAATAAACAATGACGATTTTATAAATACAAAAAACTCCAGTTTGAAACAAGAACAGAAATAGCTGGGAACACTCGGGTCAGGTCAGGCAATGTAGATTTTATGATCTTTAATTGTATTCTCCCCCTTCCTATAAACTAATTTCAAATGGGATAATTAATTCCCTTGCATTACACTTGACAACATATCTACGATCCAGGCTGATTTCTAATTATTTTGAGCTGGTAGTCAATGTGATTCTATTGTTGTAAATCCTAGATGCTTTTCTTCATTCTACATATTCTTCCATCATTTCCTAAAATACTGACTTTTTTCCCCACTGCCCATTCTTCCCCCTCCTCTCCTGTAGGTGGTCACTTGTTTTTCCTCTATTGGAGTAAAATTCTGCCAGTGCCAATCACAATACGAATACAGTGTGAAAAATGAATTTCATAGATTTCTGATTTCTACGAATCTCTTAATTTGGACATTTTAGGGTGGCTGTAGGAACCTATCAAGATTTTTTTCAGGTGTTGGTGTTTTACAGTGTACAAATGTTCTAATGCCTCTCATTTCTACTTCATAAATTTTACATGTTACTGTATTTTGAAAGTTGAAGTTGGTCTTCTGCTCATTGATTTTGTGCTGCTCTACTCTTTTCACCAAGATAAAAGCACCGCATAGTTTATGGTTGTGTGGAATGCTGTTTAATATGTTAGTTTGAATGTGTTGCATTTTCAAAATGAACTCCCAAATCACAGTTAAAGAATATCTTTGGTAAATACTTCTACATTATGGATTTTTTGCTTGTAGTCATTTTCAGAAATGTTTTTAGCGCCGTGTTTACCAATTGAATGAGTAATTTGTCAGCAGTGGGTGGTAGATGGCCAGCGGCCAGCAAAAGCAATTCAACTCTAATACTGAATTACTGTGTATAACAATGTATAATGTTCCAAATCATTTGTACACTATTTTCGTCTTGGCACATGTCTGATTGCATTTCAAAGGCACCATCTAATTGGTTAAGAGGCTATGAAACTCTGTAGAACTTGCTGCTAAATTCAAGCAATCAAGCATTTGTGATGACTTTGAAACTCAGCTCAGTATGTAATCTATTTGAAATTCATCTAGAGTGTCTGATATTTGTTTGTTTTACTCATTTACCTAAAATTACTTAAAGTTCCCAGCATTTGAATTAGGATTTTCATAATTCCCTAATCTGTATGGTATTTTTTGTGTCAATAAAATAGTAATTGGAAAGTTACTAAAATAAGATTTTTTGAGAGAAGAACATATAATTCTGGTGATGGCTTATTTTTGCTATTCAAGTTCAAGTCTGCAACAAAATACAGTTCATATTTTACAGTGTATCCTGTGAAGCACTTTGAGACCACTCTATAATGTGATAAGATGCTATATGAAATGCAACAATTTTTATTATTATGTTAATACATAGGAACATACATAGGAATTAGGAGCGGGAGTAGGCCATTCAGCCAATCAAACCTGCCCTGCCATTCAATAAGATCATGGCCAATCTTCTAATCTAACTCCATCTGCCCGCCGTATCCCTATATCCCCCTACCTATAAGAAATCTATTAATTTCAGTCTTGAATATGTTCAAGGACTGAGCATCTACAGCCTTTTGGGGTAGAGAATTCCATAAATTCACTACCCACTGAGTGAAGAAGTTTCCTCAACTCTGTTCAAAAAGGCTGGCCCTTAATCTTAGACTGTGGCCTCTAGTTATAGATTCTCCACCAGGGGAAACAGTCTCCCATTGCACTCTGTCATGCTCCTTAAACATTTTACAGGTTTCTATAAGATCACCTCTAATTATTGTATATTCTAAAGTTTGCTCAACCTATCCTCATAGCTCAACCCCGTCATCCCAGGAATCAACCTTGTGAATTTATGCTGCACCACCTCTGAAGTGAACACATCCTTTCTTAAATAAGGAGCCCCAAACTGCACACAATACACTAGGTGCGGTCTCACTAAGGCCCTATATAATTGCAGCAAGACTTCCCTACTCGTATATTCTAACCCTTTTGCAATGAATGCCAACATGCCATTAGCCTTCCTAGTTGCTTGCTGTACCTGCATACTAAGTTTTTGCGAATGTTGTACAAGGATACCCAAATCCCTCTGAACATTAATACTATCTAGTCTCTCCCCCTCTCGAAAATAATCTGCATTTCTGTTTCTAGTACCTCGATGAATAATTTCACTCTTCCCCACATTATATTCCACATGCCACCTTCTTGCCCACCTAACCTGTCTATATCCCATCGCATTCTTTTTGTGTCATCCTTGCAGCTTACTTTGCACCTAGCTTTGTATCATCCACAAATTTAGATATTTTAAGTTCTACGTCTTAATATGGTGTACCCAGGCGAGATAAGGGCATTGCAGCTTAATGAGCTAGAAATTATGAATAAAGTAAAAATTCCAATGACACTGAGACTGCTTGTGTAGAAACTGACTGATGTGGCTCACGGTTCACCTTTGGTGTACTAGGATATGCTGACAGTGTTGCTGAGCTGGGGAAGTGATGACAACCATATACAAGTCTGGGTTTGACAACACTGGTCCAAACTATAGTTTCTCAAAGTGCTCATTTGTTTGTACCAAAAGTAATGTTTTTAACTGTGCCAAACCATCCAGGAATTTGAGCTGTGTAAAAACAGTGTTTATTAAAAAAAAATTAAATTGTCAATTCTCATCAAAGCTAACCAAGGCTACAGTAGATTTTAATTTCAGTTTGTCTTCTTTTTTGCAATTTGGTGCTTTAGAAATCTGATTATGGGATTTTTAAGCCAGTTTATGTTTACATGAGCTTGTTTATCACTGTGATATTGTACTGGTAAATATGCAGTCCAACACACTGGAGGCACTGGCCTCAGTGTCAGGACAGATGGCTTTTCCATAACAACAGTAACTTGTCCTGACAGGATTTGGAGGAGGTCTGATGTCGATAATTATCACTACTGATTTGGAACCAGACTGCAGTGATGCTGTAAACAAGCCCGTTTATCAGTCGTAGATATATGCCATTATTATGTGGCATTTTGTTCTGTGTTCAATTCTGGGCACCACACTTTAGGAAGGATTTCAAGTCATTGGAGAAAGTACAATGGAGATTTACCAGGATAGTACCAGGAATGATAGACTTCAGTTACGAGGATGGTTAGAAAAATTAGGATTCTATTCCTTGGAGCGGTTATGAGGAGATTTAAGGGGGGTGTTTCAAAATTATGGTCAGATTCGATAGGGAGAAACTGTTTTTACTGCGTGGTGAGTCGGTAACCAGACAAAACAGTTTTAAAATAGTTACCAAAAGATCTAAAGGGGAGAATTAGTTTCACATAACGAGTTGCTAAAATCTGTAATACAGGATTAGATACAAGGATTATTTTTAACTGGGTTCTTCAAAAGTGCAGATTCATATTAAGCCACTTTTAAATGTTTTAAGTACTGTATTGTTACACTCATACATAACAACAATATCTTGGTATTTACAGATATATTGTATAAACTTTAAATACAGCATATTAAAAATAAATTCTGGCTCAGTGAGTGCTAGGAATACAATCTTAAACGATTTATTTGGTCGGTTAGGCATCCGTTTCATGTTGTCTAAATTAAATTTCCTATGGTACTATCTGTTTATGCACTTTATCATTTTTCTTTACATGTTGTATGTCTTTGTGCACTGATTTGAGTCTTGGAATCCTATTCCACAGATCCATGAAAACGTGCTTTGAAAGCCCAAGTGTACCTTAGGCATTTTTGATGTTCAAGCTAAGAATGCTTTTTGATAAGGTTACGTTAAGGTTATGTTTCTTATCTTTATTAGTCTCTAATGCATTGTACCATCTACACCTGAAGATAGATGACCCAAGGCCTTCACCGTTGCTGCTCTGGTACCAGCCACAAGGAAGTGTTGAAATTGATCTTCTCTGGGAAACCAACTGATGCTGCCGCCCCACAAGGCACAGCTGGAATTGCTGTCAGTGTGGGTGTCGAGCTACGTGGTGGTGGTGTTTGAATGTAATATGGCACGATAGAGCTATAAATAATGGTGGTAATTATTTAAGTGCCAGAGAAATTCTCTGAATTGCTTATTTCGCTTTGATCAGTGTTACAGAAATGCGTGACACCATTGACTATGGAGCACTGTAACAAATTCTAATCTCAGGCCTTGAACCCTAAAAGAGTTTTATTTTTGATCCTTAAGAAATCTAGTTCCTGTGGGGAGGAACCTGGCTGCTTTGTGGACCTATCTCAGCAGATTCTACAGTGTGCTTGAGCCTAAAAGTTTTATGTGAGAATCTTAAGGGTGCAGAGCTGGCTTGTCTTACTCTGTGACACATTACAATAACAAGGCTAGATTCATATAGTTCAACAATAACTTGCATTTATATAGCAACATTAACTCAAGGTAGCATCACAGAATGTTTTCATAGAATCAGAAACCCACAGACTTTATTCTGTGTACTAAATCGAATTGTTTCTGTGAAACGAATCGAATCTGGTTTTATGGGAGTACTTTTTTATTTAACTTGGAAATTAATAAATGAAACAAAATTATATTTGTAAAGCACCCTTCACATCAGGAGGACGCCCCCAAAGCGCTAAATATACTTTTAGTCCAGTAGACTGTTTCATCGATCATACCTTATTTTACTCTACATTGAGTAAAAATATTTCTCTAAAATAGACTAATATATTGCTCTATAATTTTCTAATTCTAGATGTAGAGGTAATTTGAAGAGTATTTATAGCCTTACAGGATGCATTGTTATCACAGAAAAGCATTTGGCAGATTTGGTCATAAAATATTTGCCAAACATAGCGGTTGCTGTTTTCTCTCATCAAAAATAGGAGAAGTACTGAAGTACGATACAATGTAATGACATGCATTTCTTACAAAAAAAACTTTAACTGATAGTATGTAGTCAGAATGTTTTGCTTTGTTCCACACATTATGCTTTTTAAATTTAATTTACTGTTTGTTAAAGTAACCATGATATTAATAGTATATGCTGTACTAATCACCTCTTAGTACTAAATAAGCACTGAGTATTTTAAGTTTACTGTTGTTTATTAGACAGTTCATTGAATAATTAGTTATCAGTGCTATATCTTAAGATAAATGTGTTTCTGTGGTGTGGAGCGGATGCTTTGGGATAGCAGGTGGCTTTATTTTATATCTATGTTAAACTGCAAATGGGAAATCACAAGGTGTGTCTACATCATGTTCACTTTTAGCTTCATTAAGATGGAAAGTTTTCTTCCCCACCGCGCCCCTGCAAACTTCAATAAGTTTAGTTTTGTATGTACTGTATTGGAGCTGATCAAATAAGTGGAGAATATTGTTAGCACTGTAGAAACCTCCATTGTAAAATTAGTTCCATAAAAACAATGGCCTTGCCAGATTCAAATACTGTAATCCCAGTTCCACCCTATCCTCCTGTAAAAAAAAGTTGTTTGAATCTTATTTCATAGTAAAATAAATGTAAATTATGTATCTTACATTGTCACAAGATTGTAGTATATGTCTTTTGGCAAGTGACAGGATTGAACACTTGCTATCACTCAAAAGTCTACTTGACTTTATCCACCTCACAATATAAATGCAACTATCTGCCTGGTATCCAAGTAATCTGAGCAGTATTTCCACTGAATATTTCCATTGTGTTTATAAATAAAATGGAGCTTGCAGTCAGCCCATTTTCTCAGGATTGAAGGCTGATTTGAAGGTGAGAGGCACTTGGAGTGCAGTGTGGATGCACGTTAATTGGGTATAAGACCAATTTCAAACTGCTGCCAATAGCATCAGCAAACGCAGAAGAAAATTGAATGACAGATTGGTGTGATTATCTAGCTGCCCACTTGCCATATGGCCGCTACTTAGGAGAGGAGGAAATTGAACTGTCAGTTGTGTATTTTTATTGCTAGGGCTCATCACAATACCAGAAGAGGTAATGAATTCATTTGTATGTGTGTGTGTGTAAAAAAAGAATGACTTATTTGGGAAGAGTGTCTATGTTGACTGGAATCCACGGTGTCCACATATCTAAAATGAGGCAGTTTTCAGATGATTTTAGGGAAAAAATAACTTCACTGCAATTTTACAGCTGCCCCTGAGTTTGGAGGAACTTATTTATGAAAAATCCTACTCCTTGTATTCAAGTAAAATGCAATTCTCTTTTGATGTGTATTGCAGTACCTTGTTTCAGTTGATTTTCAGCTGTGGTGTGCTACTTTGGCTGTCAGCCAGACTCACACGGGTTACCAAGTATGAAATGCTTACAGTGGTCTGATTAGGTGGAAAATTGAAGGGATTGTGTGGTAATTGCAGTTTCTAAATACTTACTGTGTAGGAACCAAAAACTGGTAAAGGTTTCACTGCTTCCTGATTTTCTCAGTAAGTTCCCTTTCTTCCTAATTGACAGATCCATTTCTTGCTGCTTTTCGCACTTTGTTTGCTTTCTCTTATCTTTAACACAACCTATTTGACATCATTGAGTTCCAGCTATAACTGAGTAATGGAGTGACAAATCATTTATATATATATATACAGTATAAATCTGTATATACAGTATAAATATATACTGTATAAATATATACTGTATAATATGTATGTGTGTGTCACTGAAGGCTTAGAAAGCACAAAGCAATAAAGAGAGGGGGAGGGCCAAAAACATGGGGTGCATGCAAAAATGTACGATTTACTTAATTTGTGTCATTGTTATAATAACATCAGTTAGATATTACTATCCAGATCTCTGAAAGCAGAGTTATGTAGTTCTGAATAAATCATAGCTAGGGTAAACCCTGCTGCTTTTACAGATCTGATGGTCCAAATGATTATTGTGTAATGGAAGTGTTTTGTGTAGCTAAAGCAGCTAAGTATTGGCACTGGGTCTTATATTTCTCTTGGCAATTTGGTTGCAGTTTTGTTTTTTTTGTAGCAAAGTAAACCAAGTACTGTAGTACCAAAGTAGTGCAACTAACAGCATTAACTATTAGTGTTGTACAAAACGAGCTTGTTATGAGATAATTTAGGATTTTTATTGCCAGATGTTTTTTTTACACGTCAAGTGGAATTAGTAATGGGTATTACTACAGTTCCTACACGTATCTGCCAGTGTTTTTATCAGTTCAGTTTAGCTTTGTGCGCTTCAACCATTATCATCAAATCTCAGATGAAAATGAGAAAGCTTCTTGTGAATCCTGTCAAATAATAATCCTTGCATTTGATTCAGCACGTTTCACATTGGGAGGACATCTCATTGTACTTCACAGGATTTACTGGAAAGTGTAGTGACTGTGTATATTTTAGGCAAACATTGTTTCAATGATATATTAAGTCTTTGTGATACAAGAGGAAAAATAACTTTAATATTAGATGTGATGATGAGCTGTAAACTTGACACATTGTTGAGGTGGGTTATCGTAGCATAAATTGTGTTTGTATTTCTATATACAGTACAGTTTTTTTAAAATAAAGGTGAAAATACCTATTGTGTAGAATTTGGAATTCTCCATCCTCAAATTCTACATTAAATCTCTGGTTATTTGTCATACTGTAAGAAATTTCTTTGAAAATGATCTAATCAAGGATGTTTGTACATGGGAGTAAAATGTACTGATTAATCAATCAATCAATCAATCAAAACTTACATTTATATAGTGCCTTTCACGTCGAGAGGACATCCCAATCTATCTTAAGATGGATATACTGATGCAAGTTCAGTTACAGAGTCTCACACATAACCCCTAAAGAGACAATTTGATCAGCCCCTTTGCTGGCCTCAGCTCTGGCTGAGAATGATTCAGACAGATGGGGGCACAGTGACTAAAGTATCTCATTGCACCTCAATGGTATTGCCCTCTGATTGTGAGGAGGGAATATTGATAACATAATACAAACAATGATTAATTTGTATCCTAGAGTATGTGTGTTTAAGGCACACTTTGTTTTCTTTAGTGTTTAGAATTGATTTCTTGATTATTCAATTTGCAAATGCTAAAAAGAGCAAATGTATTTAGTTTTAGTAATACAATCCAGAAATTGACAAGAATAAAAATAATGTTTCAAAATTTCACATTAAGTTCTTTTTACAGTAAGAGCAATTTTTTGGGGGGAGGAAGGAGGTCGATGATGAATTTGAATAAACAATAACAACTTCGATTTATGTAGCGCCCTCCACACCGGATGGCGTCTCAGAGCGCTTCAACCCATAAATCTGATTAAACCCATTAATCTGATTCTCACCAGTTTCCATTGGCTCCCAATACCCTAGTGATACACTACAACATTTACCTATACAAGTTGTTGCTTGGTATATTTGTTGAAGTAGGCATTACAGAAAGACTTTGCTGCTCATATTTACAGCAAATATCTACAGTTTTGTAATCGATTTTGTTGTTGAAAGTAATCAAATCCTTTGCCGGTAAATCATATTTCCAGTAACACTTGTATTTTTCTTTCCCGACAGGTATTGATTATAAAACAACCACTATCTTGTTAGATGGACGTCGAGTGAAATTGCAACTCTGGTAAGTGCCTTGTCACAGTAATTGGCAGAAACGACTCTGTGTTTATTCTTTGCATCAGTACCAATGTTAACCATGGCGCTTTGTACAATCAGGTTTTCCCAAATGAATAGGTGTGCTAAATTCTAATTACTGCATTCAGCACAAATATTGAATATAGCTTTATATATAGAATGTAGCTTTAGACTGCAATATACTGTAGTCTCTAAAAGCGCCTTAACTAGGAGTTGCATTTGAACTGTGAGATTTAAATTGGCAAATGTAAGTGGGTTAACTATATGAAAGACTAGAGTCTTCAAATAAATTTTTATTTAAATCATTGAATTCTTCCAAATGACTGTTGTGTACCCTGCTCGAGTGCAAATCTTAGGCTGGCAGTGACATATATATATATATATATATATGTAAAATTGTTATTGTATAGATGTATGTGACTTCATTTCAAAGTACAGTAGTTATTTTATAATCTGATATATTTGGGTTTCATTTCTCCAGTTTTCTTCTCCAGGGGGCAAATTGAAGAATCTAAATTCATGCTTGTTCAGATTTATGTCAATCCATTTTTTTTAAGTAGATGCTTTGGAACAAAATATGTTTCGGAATAAAAATTGTTTGTTAGCTGCTTAATGCAACGTGAGTGTTTGTTTTAAAGTGGGCGATGGGAAATTTGTTTTTACCAAACCTACCTCCTAATTTTATTTTACAGTTAAGTTGTCAGTAGAAACTAACCGATTTGCACCAGCTAGTCATGTGCTCGTGATTGTTGGCTGTGTAATGTTGAACTGTTTGATTTAGTTCACTGTAATACAAAATAAACTAGGATGAATGACTGAGGATGTAGCAGAATGTCGGCATAATGGGAATCTAGTAAATGCTTTCCTTTTTCTCTGGACGCAGTCCAGTTTATCCTGATTGGTAAATTGACTCAATGAGTTCAGTTGAAACAAACTGATCAGTATTCTTAGACTTGATGTTTCTGAACACATAATCTATGAGAATCCCAAATCTGGGCAGCATGCCAGAACACTGGATAACTCCTACATAAAAGGCAGCAGCCTGTTAAAGTGATTAAAATTATTACATGAGAAGGAAGAATTATGAACTACGAATCTTGGAGAACATATTGCGAGATAGTGATTTCTTCATCTGGAAACTGTGAAGCAGTTTGCCAGAAATTGATCTAACGCACAACAGAGTATTTTGAAGCAATGCTGAATGTTGGATATCACCAGTCGGTGATTATTACTCTTATACTAAACACTTGCTTTATTTCAATGATAATCAGAACTATTCTGACAACCAAGAGTTTACCATTCAGTAGATTTTACATGTATTTACCAAGCCTTGCATAATTTTTGGTAGTGCCAGGAGCTAAGATGGGATGTGTTGTCAAAATGAATGCTCTTTCTCGCTTTGTGTCAAATGGTTAGGGTTATTAATTTCACTAACCCCAGGTTGCAGAATAAGATAGAAGTAAATATCACTATTTAGTCCATTGATTTCCGATCCCGCCTTGTTGTTGAAAAAGTTCCATAAATATCACTTCTAAAAACAATTTTTTGGTGTGTTTTGCCCACAAATATAGTCAAATCACTTGACAGTATATTCTGTGAAGCGCTTTGAAATGTCTAGAAGATGTGAAAGCGCTATATCAAAATGCAAGGATTATTATAATTATAAGCAGTATTCTGTCTATAAAAAGGTGCTTTTTCTCACCATGAAATAACTCACGCTTTTGCTCTTTCCAGGGACACATCAGGACAAGGAAGGTTCTGCACCATCTTCCGTTCCTACTCCAGAGGAGCTCAGGTACAAGTGTCATCATATAATTAGCTGATACATTAAAATATGCATTATTTAACAGCCCCTTGTTACTTGTCACTGAATCCTTCACACGTCAGTCCCAACGACAGTGCTTGCCATCCACTGAGAGAATGAAGTTCTGACATTTACACACATTACACATAGATGATTTTCTCAACTAGAAATGAATTTTGAAGAATTTATCAAATGCAAAATATTCCATTATATCCAGCCTTTAGTAAATTGCTTGACATTCATTTTTTAATCCAGAAACACATTCAGGAAAAAAAAGATTTTCTTAAATGGTATATTTTTGGTTCGGAGTGATGTCAATATTTATAAGATATTTGGATATGATTAAAGACTGGAGCGAGAAAGAAATTTTCATTTAAAATGTGCTTTAATTTTCAATAACCTCCTTTAGCCTCCCACCCCCAACTGTATTTCTAATTTCCTTCCTTCAGTTAAAATTAAACTTCCCGTTTGTTACCTTCCCTTTCTATCTCGCTCCAGTCTTTAATCATATCCAAATGTGTTATAAATACTGATGTCACTCTGAGCCCAAAATACACCATTTAAGAAAATCTTTTTTTTTCCTGAATGCGTTTCTAGATAAAAATGAGTTTGATTCCCGGCAGGGTGAAACCTTAGGCAAGTTTCCTTACTCCACATGCCTGATAACAATCCCTCAAGAAAACAATAATAAATTGGTAATTTCAATCCATGATTGTTTGTGGGACACTGTTGTGCACAATTGACTGCCGCATTTCACCCACAAATGTAGTCAATTCACTATAAGTCTATACCTAAGTGCAAGTATTATTTTTATTACATTTGCTGAACTGGATTCTTACCCACTTGCTTTGTTTCACAGGGTGTGATTTTGGTCTATGATATTGCAAATCGCTGGTCTTTTGATGGTATCGACAGGTGGATCAAGGAGATAGATGAGGTAATGCACATTTTAGATCCAGTAATTTCTTCCTGATGAAATTCTGGTAAATTTAGGCAAGTGTCAGGCTTTAAGTAGATCCATTTTATTGACTGTCTTGTTAAGAGACAAATGCTTCTGTTGTTTCCAGGAAGGATTCTATCACCACAGTCGCATCACTATGGTTATGGATGTTTAAAATGTTTCTCAGTTATATTAAAATCTATTGTGCAGTTATGGAGACTTTTTAAATTGTCAGTAAAGATTGTGATGTTTAGCTTTCCTTGTCTACAAATGTGCACCCGAGTGTAATGCATGTCCGCAGCTCAACATATTGTTAGATCATTTCTTTCATTCACCACTGTAGCTGTTCACAGAGAGCACAGCTGGGTGTTTTAGATTATTCAGCGAAACCTGGCACCGAAAGATGCGAACACATTGAACTCAAGCAACTCTGATGGTGGGAGAACATAATTACGTGTTGCTGTTTTGCACCGTGAATGGCTCAGAGAGTGACCCTGAGACTCTGTCCTGCGAAGAGGGCACTGTATAAGTGCTTGTTGTTCCTTCATTTCACTAGATCTTCTCTTCCTTCCCTCAGCACGCCCCAGGTGTGCCCAAGATCCTAGTGGGCAATCGTCTTCACCTTGCCTTCAAGCGTCAAGTGTCTACAGAGCAGGCTCAGGCTTATGCTGAGAGGCAAGGCATGACGTTCTTCGAGGTCAGTCCTTTGTGCAACTTCAACATCATCGAGTCATTTACAGAACTGTCCAGGATTGTGCTGCTGAGACATGGGATGGACAGGCTCTGGAGACCCAACCGAGGTCAGTTTGTTTATCTCGATGCAAGCCTCTCTCACCAATATGTCTTTCTCTCAAACCCTGAAGGTGTCGTTGTATAAAACCCGAAGAGCAAGAATGGAGATTATATCTAATTATTGGTGGATCGCTTCTCCCGGGGGTAATAACTCCTTCAAAAAAAATTGGTCACCCAATCCACGACTGTTTGTGGAACGCTGCTGCGCGCAATTGGCTGCCATTTGGGAAAATGTATTCAATTTACTTTACAGATTTCGGATTTCCAGCGTCGGCAGTAATTTGCATTTGGTTACTTTACAGTATATTTCTGTGAAGTGCTTTGAGACGTCTCGAAGACATAATAACGTCCTATATCAGATTGTTTGAGTTTGGTCAAAAAAAATTTAGGTTTATTAAGTGTCAACCTAGCTCAGTCGGTAGCATCGCACCTCTGAGGTGAAAGGTTGTGGGTTCAAGCCCCATGTTGAGGACTTTGAATTCACATAATGAATCCCTGTTTTTCTTTGCAGTACTAAGCCTTCAGGACCTCTGCTGTCGAGCCGTAGTCTCCTGCACGCCTGTGCATCTCGTAGACAAACTGCCTCTTCCTGTTGCCTTAAAAAGTCACCTTAAATCCTTCTCCATGGCCAATGGACTGAATGCCAGAATGATGCACGGACGCTCCTACTCTGTCACTGCCAACGGCAACAAACGGAATAGCCTGAAGAAATCCAAGATCATCCGACCTTCTCAAAGCCCCCCACAGACCTGCCCTCGGAACAGCTGCAAAATCTCTTAGCTGCAGCCTCATGTGCAGAACTGAAATGTAAACCACTACATAGACAGTCTGATAAGCTGTGCTACAGCGGGGGGAAAGTCTGAAGAGATCCGTGGACTCCAGTTGGACGTTTGCACACAAGGGACTGACTAAAGCTGCTGCTAGTTAAATGTTGATTGCAAATGGCGTTGTTGTTACCAGAATCCCTGATCGTTTGATGTGAGTGTTGCCGAGTGAGGGAGAGACTTTCAACGGCTCACGCTGTGGTGGTAACTTGGATGTTTTTAAAAAGACGAGATGTTTCAGTATGTTTTTGTGTGAGCTGAACTATTGACTTGTGTCATGTGACTGTAATCTATGTGGATTAAAGAATTTCAAAATTGGGTGTGATTTTTACTGGGTATGTGAAGTGATGCTGGGAATTGTGTTTTTTTTATATGGTAATACACTTAACTTTACATTGTTTAAACCCCTCAAATCCTACACTCAACAAACACATCCTTCTAACGGTTTGAAGGATCTAATTCTAGGAAAATACAACTTGCAAGCACTCAAAATAAAATGTGCATCTATGTGTGAATATCGCAGAAATGCTGTTCAGCTGTTTGTGGGAATTAAATTGTTCGACAGTTTTGGTGATTGATACTATTGTGGATTATTGTTAATTCAGTGATTTGTAAAATATAAGCTTCTCTGTAGGACTACACTAGGATTTCCAGAACTAATGCCAAAGATATCCTTGGGTGTCAACCGTGTCGGGGCAAAGATATCCTGGGTTATTGTACTCTTTTGTAATAAAAAAAACACTATTTAAAACAAATTGTGTACAAATTCACTTCAATGTTATTCTGCTTTTTTTTAATCAGTTTCTCAAGTGACCTCGCTGCTACTGTGACGGGAGTTCTCTTTAAACACCTGCTCTTTGCAGATATTTAGAAATATTGAAGGCTGGGTTGGTTCAGCAATCCCTGTACTCAATATAACGTTTGAGTTTGCTGTTGGACATCAGGTCGCCTTGTTTGACTGAAGGCCTCTGTCTGTGAGCAAGTTTAATAGTACACAGTGTGCAACACTGTGACGAGAACGTCTCCCACCCATAGTTGTGCCTGATGTTAAGCAACAACTTGGATTTATGTTCCAACAACAGCAGATTGCACTTGTCTAGCTCTTTTCACGCAGGCTAACAGCTTGGAAACTGAAAAGTCTTCAGTTGTGATCTGAAAATGGAGAAAGAGGCAAAGTGGAGTGAAGGAGGCAGCGATTCTGTCGCTATATATTTGGGGGAGGCGAGTTTACAGGCCGATTGAGGGAACAGAAATTGATTTGCACAGTTCTTTTACGAGAGCCGGCACAGACACACTGGGCTGAATTCCCTCCCTTCTGTGCTGTGTAATTCTATGACTATAGGGTGGCGATATTGATTGTGAAGAATCCAAAATTGATCCACCGCAGCCTCCCGTCTGAAGGTTAACACAGACGCAGTGCAGCAGAGCAGGCAGACCAGACCAGACCAGAGAGAGAAAGGGTGTGACTGGGACCCAGATGATGTGGTGAATGTCACAGAAGAGGGGGTGGGTGGGGGTCGGCTGTTACAGTCTGAAATTGTTGAAATCAATATTGAGACTAGTGGCTGTAAAGTCTCGAGCAGATAGATGAGGTTCTGTTCCTTGAGCTTGTATTGTGGACCTGGAGTAGGGAGTGCAGACAGAGGGTATCATTCCCTTAAATATGTTTCAGTTAGTATACAGTTGGCTCTCGTCGAACGCGGGAGTTACGTTCCTGGAAAATAGCGCACTCGGTAAAATCGCGTTTGCGTTTCAGCGCCCTGGGATGACCTCCCGACGTGAAAGGTGCTCGATAAATGTAATTTTTGTTGTTGTTGTTTGTTCGGTACGTAAAACAGTGACCAACTGAGCTAATCGGACACTGAATTTACCTGGGCTCTAAGAGGGACTTGATGCCTCAGCAGGGAATTATTTTTTGATATGTTTTGGAAAGTAATTTATCTCAGACAGAATAATCAAACAGTTTCCAGGGAGTGAATACGAGGTAACATTGATCAAAACCATGCGATTCAACACATAAGTAAATAAAATAATTAGAATCTATCATACTTTGGTCCTGCAGATGGTATAATGTCTGAATGATGCCTTGTTATTTATCTCCAAATCCAGGAGGGGGCATGAGCTCTCATTTTCGATGTCCTTTACATTGAATTAAATAGTGCAAAGCGATGCAAGAAATACATTAACTAAAATGAACCTATTTATGCATGGTTGATAACCATTTTTCTACAATTTTTAAAATGTCTACTTTGCAGGGTCCCGATTTAGGCAACGGCAAACTCTGTGGTTTCTGTTGGTTAAGTTCTCTTGAGACGCCGCCCAGTGTGGAGGGAACCTATACAAATGCAAGCTGTTGTTATTGTTGGTTTGGTTCCAGCAGTTACCCCCCCCCCCCCCCCCCCCCACAAACTCTGGGGGGCCCCAAGCCTTGGCTCATGAAGTTAAACCGACTACAAATTGGAATGAGTCAGAAGGCTGGAAGAAAGGCTGGATCATCGGCTTTAAGTTGGTATTGGACAAAATATAGGGTCTTAAAACCGACCGGATTTTGGGATGCAATAAGGTACACTGCAAAGTTTTGAGAGAACGAGGGAAAGTGATCTACAAGCTTCTAGCTCTTTCTCTTGTCGGTTGGATGTTTGACATGTGGAAACCCACGCTCCCGAAGGGGTTCTACATATTCACAAAAATTGTTTGGAATGGAGAGCGCGCTCTCTTCTGGAAAGTATTAGGTGCAGTTTGACAAAAAAAACAGGATACTCTAATATTAACTCCACCCCCTAAACATGGAACCCAGTTGTAAGTCGATTGCTGGATCAGTTTTCTACGGGGTAATAATTCCTCCAACAAAAATGTGGTCACTCAATTCGCAATTCCCAATTGTTTGTGGGACATTGCCATGTCCAATTAATTAGCTGTTGTGTTTCATCCACAAGTATACGGTCAATTCTCTATACAGTATATTCTGTGCAGCGCTTTCAGACATCTCAAAGGCATGATAAGGAGCTATATCAAAGGCAAGGATTATTATTCTTATTATCTCCCCACATATTTTTAATTCAAAAGGGTTTGGGTTGGGTGGAATCTTGCCTGTTGACACTCAGGATGATTGGAGAACTCAGCACCCCGGCTGAGTTTGCTATCGCAGTGCAGACCAGAGTCTGATCCTGGTACATTTGCAGCTAGTCTTGACACAGTTACCAATCGAGTCCTGACGGGAAAGTATTAAAGGTCATTTCCTGACTGCACTGTTCACCCTCAACATCATTTCCTAACTTTGGACAAACCTTTCCACAGAGTATTGCCTCCTCCAAGGAAACAAGTTGGAATCACACGCAAAGGGCTGACTCTATTGATCATGTAATTGAACCTTTGCTTAATAATTCAAGCCAAAGTAACTTACATTTGATGATATTGCTGTTTATCGTTTCCCAGGGACCATAACAATATCAACCTAATAATTCCAAGCCCCACTGACCCTGCGCCAATGTTTATCAACCTCGACAAGTAACTATCAGTTTTACAAAAGGCGGGTAGAGATTATGAACAAATGATGGGTCACCATGACTGAATGCGTTTGTGGGTAATTATGTTATAAAAGATGGCAGATTATCTCCTTAGTTACACAGAGATAAAATAACTTGTTAAGGTTTAAAAAAAATACACTGGAGGCAAATTTGGTTTTTGAAATTGTCATCAGAGTGAGATTTGGATCAACTTGGCAGCCAAGAAATATTGACAACACAATGAATTCAGATTTATCCAGCACCTTTCACTTTGTATTTATTTTGCATTGGGTTAATATCTAAGTGTTTGTTATGGAATAGTATTGAGCTGGAATTGGCCATTTGCCTCATCAAGCCCAGGCTGGTGTTTCTCTAACGATGAACAGTCTGTTTAAATAATAATACTGGAATTTGATATTGAGCCTTTCATATGAAGGGTCTCAATGATGCCCTTAAGATAAGTGACTCTGATTCTTTAGATTATTCACACAAATTAACAGTCAATAATATTGGTAGTAAATCATGTGAAGTGTTTTGAGATGCCTTGACAGCCTGGTGAGGTGCGATATCAAATGCAATGATTATTATGAGGTTCTATATCAAATACAATTGCCTTTCAAGCGTGAGATTGTGTTCAAATCGAGGCAGGTCCTTGGGCAAGTTTCCTTACTCCACACACCCAACAATAATAATCCCTCAAAAAAAATTGGTAATTTTCAATCCACGGCTGTTTGTGTGTGTATGTGTGTGGGGGGGGGGGGGGGGACGGACGCTGCTGTGCGCGATTGGCTGCCGCATTTCACCCACAAATATACAGTCACTTCACTTTACAGTCTATTCCGTGAAGCGCTTTGAGACGTTGATAAGATGTGAAAAGCCGCTATTGTATATTCAATGCGAGGATTATTGTTTGCAATGTATTCAGCGTCCTCCACACAGGGCGGCAGTGAACGCTCAGGGTTTATCCAATCCCCCCTTCGGAAAGTTATTATTGAATTATATCTGATATGGAGAACGATGATTCCAAAAACGAGCAACACTGGGTTGTCGGCCGACACCATCAGCTCGCGCCTTTAAGAGGGGCGAGGAATCAGCGCCTGTGCCTTTAAGATCGATCGACTGCTCTGAGTTCCTCTGGCTGTCCTGGTAGCACCGGAAGTTGAGGATGAACCTGCTGCCCGGGAGCGCGCGCGGCTCCGGCCTCTTGTCAGCGGCTTTCAACCAGGACCACGGTGAGAGACCCTCACACACACCCTCACACACACCCTCACACAGAGACACCCCCCCCACCCCACACACACACAGAGATCCCTCACCCCTCACACACACATAGACCCCCTCCCCCCGGCCTAACCTCCGGCCTCTTGTCAGCGGCTTTCAACCAGGACCACGGTGAGAGACCCTCACACACACCCTCACACAGAGATACCCCCCCCCTCACACACACTCTCACACAGAGACACCCCCCCACCCCACACACAGAGAGAGATCCCTCACCCCTCACACTCCCCCCCCCCCCCCCCCCCCCCCCGGGCCTAACCTCAGGCTCCTGTCAGCGGCTTTCAACCAGGATCCGCCCCAACCCAGGCCTCGTACACGGGGGGGTGGGGAGTGTGTGTGTGTGTGTGTGAGGGGGTGTGGGGAGTATGTGTGTGTGAGGGGGGGTGGGGAGTATGTGTGTGTGAGGGGGTGTGGGGAGTGTGTGTGTGTGTGTGGGGGGGGGGGGGGGGCAACACACACACACACACACACACACACACACAGTTGGCTGCCCTGTTTCCCTCTCCCCACACAGACACACAGTCTGTATGTACTGCACACTATGGACTCTTCACTTTACAGTCTAATCTGGGAAGCGCTTTGAGACACAGACGAGAAAGGCGTGAAAAGCCGCGACCCCAGACGCCAGGATTGTTATTATTACGATATTCACAATTGTGTGTGTTTTCAATTGATGAAGGTTCTCCTTGGTTAGGGTCACACAGGCCGGACTGTCCCTGGGTTAGGGTCACACAGGCCGGACTGTCCCTGGGTTAGGGTCACACAGGCTGGACAGACAGTCCCCTGGGTCAAGAGCTCACACACACACACACTGGGTCTTGGAGAGTTTAATTGTGGCAGAGCTCACTCAACTTGGGACTTGCGAGACAGACTCCCCCCCCCCCCCCCTCACACCCTACATCAGTGATCTTCTAACCCCTCGCCAACCTGCCCCCACCCCTTCCCCCTTTCCCTCCCTCCCCTCGCTGGGTCTGACACAGTGAGTTTAGTGTGTAGGTATACACTGCATCAAAGTGGGGCAAGGATCCTGGGGGTGATCTGACAGTAGAGCAACAAGGTGCTGCACCTTGAGAAGGCATTGATGACTTGGGACTGTAGCTGAGGAGAGAGGGAGGGAGAGAGAGGGAGGGAGGGAGAGAGAGAGGGGGGGAGGGAAAAGGGAAAGGGAAAGTTCAGGCATTTGACGGAAAAGAGCCTTTGAATGGAGAGGAAAATACTTGACTGTTCCCGAGAGGTGAGGAAAAGTGAGTGAAAGGCCACTGATGGCGAGATGAACGAGGGTGACAGCAGACCAGTGTCAGGGTAATTAAGGATCCTTGGCTCCTCTAACCCCCCTCTGTAGACACGCAGACTAACCTCTGATGCTGCCACTAGTTAATTGCTCATCTGTACCAAAGCAATATTCCTTTTCAGGATTAGTTTACACTGTCTGACGGGCTGTTGCTAATCTCAGTTAATTTAGTTATTTTGGTTTATGTTCTTTTGGTTTGTCAGACTGCTCCAGCCAGCCAAAATGCTCTCTGCACCCCCCCCCCCCCCCCCCCCCACCTCCAAACAGCCCTCTTTGTTTACACTATAACAGGACACTCAGTGTTCCCTGCCTGCCTGACTGCTGGTCTTGGTTTCGGAAGCTGGCTGACTCTCAGCTGGCTCAGGATTTGATATTTGCTTTGCATCCGAGTGGAGGAGAAACAGGACCATTTCACGTTTTGAATCTTGAGTTTAATTTCCGCTTTGTTTTGCACAAACCTTTGGATGCTTGACCCAGACCCTGATAGGCACTCCCCCCCCAGGATTCCCACAGGCATCATCGGGAATGTGTTTTCAAATGCCGCGATGCCCAAATTGCTAATTGTTCAAGTTGGGGGGAAACAATAGATAAAGGATTCCCGAGTACCTCCACACTAAATGTCTAGATCCCTTTAGCCGTGCACTACAGGAGATCTGATACCTAGTGTGTGGGATGTTTAGTTGCTGTCACATTTCTTTGGGATGAATCGGCCTCTTTATGTCAAACACATTCAAACCCAGAATAACTTTCTCCGTCAACAACTGGTTTTTTTTAAAAAAACGTTGCTGTTATAATTTTCTTTTTGTGTGCTGCACGATTTCAGCATTGAGTTCTATATTTCCACGCTATGATCATCGAGCACAAGACACAGTCTGAGACATCAGGGTGGGGTGGGGGTGGGGGAGGTTGTGGGTGCTTTCTCAGAGGTGTGGTCCTTCAGATGAGTTGTTAAATTGAAGTTCTGTCTGGTGACTCAGGTTAAAGACTCTCTGGGACTATTTGGAAGAGGAGCTGGGAGTCCTGGCCGATTTATCTCCGTTGTAGATTCACCAACAAACGCTTTCATTGGGACAACATCTCGTTGTTGTGTTTGGATCCGCACAGTGAGATTAGTTCCCTCACTGGTACACATAGCATTCGCTGCTTTTAATAATAATAATAATCCTGGCATTCGGTATCGAGCTTTTCACATCTTCTAGACTGTGTCTCAAAGCGCTTCACAGAATAGACTGTAAAGTGAAGTGACTGTATATTTGTGGGCGAAACGCGGCAGCCAATCGCGCACAGCAGCGTCCCCCCCCCACCACACAAACAGTCGCTTTGAGCTCTTTGACTTGGAAAGGCCGTTTTCGTGATGTGTTTTGCTTTCTTCCCTTTTATAAACATTGAGTGTTTCCGATGCCATTGTGGCTGAGCAGTTTCAAAACGCACAGAAAATGATTGTTTTTCATGCGAGACTGTGTCGCAGCCTTTCCCTGTAACCTTTCCCGTTTCTAATATAATATTGTGTGACCTGGCTGCAGGATGTTTTGCGTGTGGAATGGAAAATGGATTCCGGGTATATAATACAGACCCGCTCAAAGAGAAGGAAAAACAAGGTGAGGGGTATCGTTTGTCAGGTAATGCAGATTTGATGCAGATTGTTGTTCTAACCTACTCCTAAACCCTGTGTTATTAAGCCTCGGATTAGCGAATGAAAGGTTTTATGGTGACAACTGATCAGTCAAGTAAAGCACTGCGCAAGAGAAGTGTAGGAACTTACAGGCTTGTTTAAATCCAGAAGCCTTTGCCCGTTCTCGAGTTATAACAGCTCAGGACAGGCCACAAGAGAAAGCTCGTCTCACTTTGCCTCGTAGTCTCTGAGCCAGGAAGGAATTAAAGAAAAACATGCCAAGTGTTCCCTTTTATTCAATGGTCTCACATAATACGCCCAGATGGTCAGCATTTTACTGTTTTATTTACTGTTGAAATTGAATCCTAGCAATTTACTGTCCCCTTCCCCAGTCCCACATCTGCTGTTAAATATACTGATGTACCTGAGGAATGTCGATGCAGAATTTTGATGCACTAACAGAACCGGCAGTAATCATCACACATGTTCTAACCTACACAGAAACCTCGTTCATTGTTTAATTATATCCTGTAACAAGCTCTGGCTAGGACACCATCATCTTATAATAATAATAATAACAATAATAATAATCCTTGCAATTGATATCTCACTTTTCACGTCTTCTAGACGTCTCAAAAGGGCTTCACAGAAGATACTGTAAAAAGGGCTTCGGACAGTCACATTTAAAAGGGAACTGGATAAATATTTGAAAAGGAAGAATATAATAAGATATTGTGATGAGAGTAGATTGCTCGAGTATTGAGCCAGTACCTGCGTAGGCTCCGTAGGCTAGTTAACGTATCTTGTAATATCTGAGAAAGGAGATTTCATTGCACCTTTTTCATTGGTGCTTTTAAGTCATTTAAAGTCCCATAAAATTGCCTCAGGCTTCTTTGTGCCGTTGCTATAGCTTCTCAACATTAGTCGGCAGGTGGAGCTTCGCCTGGCCACAATAAAGCCGCATTTCTGTGTTTTATTTTTCAGTGGTTTTGTTGATTGACTTGTTTACGCAGCAGATGTTTTCAGCTGATTCTGATTTGTGTTTTTCAGAGTTTATGGAAGGAGGTGTGGGTCACGTAGAAATGCTTTTTCGTTGCAATTACCTGGCCTTGGTGGGAGGCGGTAAAAAGCCTAAATATCCTCCCAATAAAGGTGTGTTGTTTGGTTGGGGATGCGGAGGAGAGGGGTGGGTACATGGCATCAAACCTTCTTCTTCAATAAAGGGCCTTTAGAATAAAGGATCCCTTTAGGATCATGGTTTGCCTGTGTATGTTTCCCTGTATCCACTGCCTGAGCTTCTCAAATTGTCTTAAATGCCATTTGCCTGTGTGATATTGGCTACCCCCAAACAAATCATTTAATGATGCATCACTTTGGTAAAGATATAAAATGTCTGTCCTTCATGCCCCCTCACCCCCTCACCCCCAGTTCCTAAATCAGTAGTTTGGAAGATTTTGCAAATGTTCTGATCGTTGTGTTTCAGTGATGATCTGGGATGATTTAAAGAAGAAAACTGTTATTGAAATTGAATTTTCTACGGAGGTCAAAGCTGTAAAACTACGGAGAGACAGGTAATGTGTGTGTGTGGGGGTGGGGGGGGAGAGACAGAAAATATAATTCCGTGACCATATTTACACCAATTTGCACTCTGTGTGGAATGAATGACAACCCTGCAGAGACATCAACAACTTGCACTATACTGTATAGCGCACCCCCCTCCTCCCCCCCCGCCCCCCCTGCCGTATCTCAATGAATAATGGAATCCTGTAACTCAGTGGTTAGAGCACTCACCTAACAAGCAAGTTCAAGTCCAGGCAAGTCAAGGCAAAACCTTGGGCAAGTTTCCTTGATCCACACACCTAATAATAATCCTCAAAAAAAATTAAGTAATTTCAATCCCCGACTGTTTGTGCGCAATTGGCTGCCGCGTTTCGCCCACATATATAGTCACTTTACAGTACATTCTGTGAAGCGCTTTGAGACACAGTCTAGAAGACGTGAAAAGCCGCTGTTTCAAATGCCAGGATTATTATTATTATATTGAACATTCTTTCTTCCCTCACAGAATTGTGGTGGTTCTTGATTCCATGATCAAAGTCTTCACATTCACTCACAATCCTCATCAGCTGCATGTCTTTGAGACTTGTTACAACCCCAAAGGTGAGTGTTCAGAGGATTCAGAATTGCCGCTGGATCTGTAGGGAATCCTTCCTTTATTGCAAGTAGTGAGAAATCCACCTTGAAATCCAGGCTTTACACGCAGCAAATTTCAATTTGTTAACTTAGGAATTTGAAATGTGCCAGGAATTGCGCTAGTCTGGTTCAGAGTGAGATCAGACCAGCCAGAACTCACACAGTCTCTCCTCGTTGGCAGGGTTGTGTGTCCTTTGTCCAAACAGCAACAATTCGCTGCTGGCCTTTCCAGGGACTCACACCGGTCGGGTGCAGATTGTGGACCTCGCCAGCACCGAGAAACCTCCTGTCGATATCCCTGCCCACGAGGGAGCTCTGAGCTGTGTCGCTTTAAACCTCCAGGGAACTCGTATTGCAACTGCTTCAGAAAAGGTAAATAAACTGAGTGAATGTGCAAAGGGCGGTACTTTACTTCAGTAACAGATTCTCTGTTCAGCCTTCCAATGCAAGATGATTTACCGTTTATCATTTTGTAGTAATTAATTTTTAGATGGTTTTCATTTTTTAAACAAAATTAGAAGCGCTTTACAACATACTGTATAACAATCCTTACATTTCATGTAAAAGCCTTTTGTAATGGTGAAAATTAATAATGAAAGTGAATGCTTTTAAGTGTTTGGGGATTTTAAAAAATAATTTGTCTGACCGTGTTGCTGTCCATCGCCCCCACCCCCCCGTGCCCCCTCCCCCCACCCCCCCACCCAGTCTGTAGCTGTGGGCTCATTGTACCCACAGGCGATACTTAGAACAGCAGGAATAACAACTTGCAGCTAGAGAAGCTCTTCACGTCTCAGAGCACTGCATACAGTATTGATTAGATTGTTTAAATAGGAAAGATACTTGGGAAGGGATATGGAGAAATTATGGAAATGTGCTGAATAGATCTGTCTTGATCTGATCAAAACAGCATTGCCTACTCCTGTTAGGATTCTTTCTCTCTGGTGATGCTTTACAACTTATTCCCTTGTTACTCACCTGCTGATCAATGGAAATGCTCTTTACCTTCTCAAAGCTGTTCATAATTGTTTGTCCTAACAACTTCAACAGGGAACTTTGATACGTATCTTTGATACCACCTCAGGGCAGCTCATCCAGGAGTTACGAAGAGGATCACAAGCAGCAAATATTTACTGGTGAGAAATGTGCTGCTCTTATACCGTTTGCTCTGATTTCTGTCAGAATTATTCTTTCATTAACTGCTCTCTTCAATTTACTTTTGCTCAGCATAAACTTTAATCAAGATGCTTCCTTAATCTGTGTGTCAAGTGATCACGGGACTGTGCACATCTTTGCTGCTGAGGACCCCAAAAGGAACAAGCAATCCAGGTAAACGGGACGAAGCGCTCGTCAAATTACGATGGGATTCCTCGGGAGGGATTTTGTGCCAGGAAGTGAATATCCCAACTCTTTTAAATGTAAAATGTGTGTGTGTTTTGCCAATTGCCTTCCCACCTCACCAGAAGATGCTGACGTTTGCTCAAGAACGATTCCACAGGTCCCTCCTGTTCCTCACCCAAATGACTGTTGAATGTATGAGTGGGTGGTGAGCCGCCCAGCTGCGCTCAACAACAACTAGCACTTATATAGCGCCCTCCTCGCCGGTTAACACTGAGACAGCCTGACTCTGAGTGGGGTGGGAGTGCGGGCGGGGGCTGTAAGCACGGTCGAAGAGGAGGGTTTTCAGGCAGGACTTGAAAAGAGGGAGAGTGGGCAAGGCGGAGGGACTGAGGGAGAATGTTCCTTGGGGAGTGTAGGTCAGAGAGGTAGGGAGGTGCCAGTGATTGAAGGGATTTAAAGATGATTGTAAGGATCTTTGAAGTCGATCCGTTCGGTGATGGGGAGCCAGTGGAGCCCAGGCCAGACCTGGTGAGATGTGGTTACAGTCTGTCAGTGTGTGAGTGGCAGAGTTCTGAATGAGCTGGATCTTTCGAATATCTGCGGAGACCATCGAGGAGTACGTTTGAGTAATCATTGAGTAAAGGAGAGTAGCAGGAGTAACTAGAAAATGTTCAGGATCCTGAATCCTGCATTGCTAATAGCTTCTGATTGATTATCTCTGTAGGTGGAGCATTTTGAAAGCTTGTTGACTATCATTGTGGGCTTCAACCATAATCTTTGTTCTTCTAATTGCAGTTTGGCCTCAGCGAGTTTCCTTCCCAAATACTTCAGCTCCAAATGGAGCTTTTCCAAGTTTCAGGTTCCCTTTGGCTCCCCTTGTATCTGTGCCTTTGGCACTGAGCCAAACTCAGTCATCGGTAGGTTCTGTTCTTTTCATTCTCAACTCCTTTTAGTGTAATCTGGATAGTTGTAGAAAAGTGAACTACCTGTACTGTATGAAGTTGGTATTTGCATTATGGAAAGGGATGCTATTTATGTAAAATTCTAAACAATGTGAAATTGAGCTAATACTTTATGTCCTATTGCAATGGGATGACAAGTGTGGTACATTATGTGCTCCAGGCCACATAAATCACTTAACTGATCACTGCTGAACCTCATGTAAACAATATTTTGAATAGATTTACAGAATATAATGGACCAGTGTTTGAAGTTGGATTAAACTTAGTTTGACTCCTCTCCTTACAGCAATCTGTGCCGATGGCAGCTACTACAAATTTTTATTCAACCCCAAAGGTGAATGCACTCGGGATGTTTATGCTCAGTTTCTGGAAATGACAGATGACAAGATATGATCAGCAAATAAACACTTTACAATGAATCTCGAGTTTCTGTAACACGCTACTTTCAAGAGGACAAAAGTGTTACTTGATTAAGCTTCATGATTCCCAGCGAAAACGGGAGGGAATATTCCGGAATGCTGTGAGCAAGGACTCCAGCGAAGGGTGACGTACAGAAAACTCGATTTCTCCAAGTTTTCTCCACTTTCTAACTCTGTTCACGGTTCTGGAATGACAGTAGCTTTGGGGGAGAGGATCTACTTTTAATAAAAGACAAAATGTCCAGAAAACACTTCATTTTAGTAATCACAAGTAAGTCACCCATTCTTCTAATGTTATATATATATCTATATTTAAAAAAACTGTTACGATCTGTGCCTGTTTAAACTTTGTGAGATTGTTTGGATGTTTAAGATAAGAATTCTGAAGTTAGACTTCCTTTGAATGTGAAGTGTTTGGCAGCCAGTGCTGCATTTCAGACCTGGTAAAAGTGGATCAATTGCAGAATGAATTGCACAACACTAGGTTAACTGCAAGATGAATTATTATTATTTTGCTTTTCCTCCTCCAATTTAACTTCACTATAAAATAATGACAGGGATCCAGTTTCTTAGAATTATCTGCAGTTCCCAAAATACCGCAATTAGCAGCAGACTGGAGTGTAAATTGCGTAAGTTGTAAACCTTTGTAAAAGGCTTTTCAGAATTGCATTTAGACTTCCTGTGTGATGGACAAGTGAATGTTTTTCAAACATTCATATACTCTTGTGTGCAATTACAGATGTTTCACCCTATATAAGGGAACAACTTTTGTGCAAACTTTATCCATTGAATACTGAAAAACAATTTTTGCTCTTTTATTTTTAAGCCTCAAATATTTTCCATCCCAATTGTCTTTGTCTTTTCTGAAGGTGACACTTGTGCTTGTTTTGTGCTGGTTATCCAGCCTTTCCTTCTGCTCCGAGTCCTGTGGGCAGGAGTGACTATCTATGACTGTGCCTCCCTGGTCTGTAAGGTAGTTTCAGATTGGTATCTGGGGCCAATTTTTATAAGACAAAAAACTGAACTTGGTTGTGTATCTCCCCCCCCCCCCATTAAAAAATTTGGGAATTGAATGTGGGTGATTTTCTGTATATTTCAAATCTGCTGAGGCCCTGGCTACAGACAATCCCAGCATCGTTTAAACATTGATTGTTCATATTTTCACTATAGTCTAAATAATCCAGTGTTTTCATCGGCACAATATTTCTTTTGTTTTGATGATTTTATTTAAATGCTGAACCCTAAAACCAACTGCCAAACCAACTGTGGCAGTTGGTTTTAGGGTATAACTGGTTTGTTATAAATGACTTGACGATGCTCTGCCAAAAACTGGTGATGCTGTTTTTCATGTTTAAAGCAGATTTCTCCCTTTCAAACCCATATGTTAACTTTCAACCTAATGTGTAGATTTACTAAAACAAATAATTAAACCCACTTTCTAGTGGTACACAATTCCGAGTTTGACCTAATCCTGTAAATTGAGTGCCAAATTGTATGGATTTAAAGGGCACACATATAAGTGACATTAATGAGACACTAATTCCCCATCCCACTGTAGTTGCCACGGGATGCAACAGAGTAGTTAGTTTTAATATTTAAGTCAGCTGCATGAAAGCATATTGGAAAATACATATTAATCTTTTTGTACGAATCTTCAGGAAATGTACAATTTGCATTTGATATTACAGGTAACGTACTAACAGGCACAGGCAGTATTGCTTTTCAGTATGTTCTATAAACTGGTTATATTTCACCGTCCGTGTCTTGAGGCAGTGTCAATGCACCGAGCTTTCCTAATACCAGCATATGGTTCCCTCATTTCTGGAATGTGTAAATCGAGCAAGAATGATGTACATATTGTGTGAATTGTTCATTTGCATCTACATTTTACTTAATGTTTTACATTTTCACATGTATTAACTTGTCTAGAGCCATCATACTGTTCATGTCGGTTTTATTTGATATTTCAATGCACTAATAAAAATGTCACCAATAGTACATTAATAAAAATCAGTTTCAGAATTAAAACTTATTAAATCTCTGCTCCATTACCTTTACTTCCAGGTACGAAATGTCTCTTTCCCACATTTCAGGTAACTTTTTAAGGTTTTTAGCAGTTTGAGATGAGTTGCTCTGTCAGCTTTGGCCTCTTGAGAGAATTTAGAAGCTATACCAAACATTTTTAATAGAATCACACAAATATACAGCACAGAGGGAGGCCATTCGGCCCATGGTGTCTGTGCCATCTCTTTGAAGAGAGCTTTTCCAAATCAATCCCTCTTTCCATAGCCCTGTAAACCTGTCCTCCCCAAATAATTATCTACTTCCCTCTTAAAAGTTGTTATCAAATCGGCTTCCACCCTTTCAGGCAATGCATTCCAGATTCAAACAACTCAATGCGTGAAAAAAATTCTTACCCCCGTTTCTTTTTAAAAAAAAATTATATCAGTGTCCTTGGGTTACTGACCCACTCGCCAATGGAAATAGTTTCCACTGATGCCTTGTGACGTCCTTCTGATGTGAAAGGTGCCTTTGTTGTCGTAATTTTGTTGTAGTTTCTACTTGTTTTACCTGATTGATTTGTCCTCTTATAATTTTGAAAACTTCTATTAAGTCTCCTCTTAACATTCTCTGCTCCAAAGGGAATAAGATTCTCTGGCCTGATAACTGAAGTCCCTCATTCCTGGTACCATCCTGAGAAATCACCTTTGATGATCTCCAATGCCTTGACATTCTTCCTAAAGTGTGGTGCCCAGAACTGAACAATCTCCAGCTGAGGACTAACCAGTGTATTTTATATAAAGGTTCATCAGAACCTCCTGACTTTTGAATTTTACGCCCCTATTTATAAAGCCTAGTATCCCATATGGTTTTTTAACAGCTTCACCTGCCTGTCTTGCCCCCTTCAAAGATTTACATATATGAACCCCCAGGTCTCTCTTTTTGGAACCTAATTTTAGCCCAAGCACTGTGTCATTTAATTGCTGCCTGTGAAAGTGGCCAATTACAGTAGGAGTTTAACTCGCTGGTGGTATTCCCAATGTTCTAAATTAAGAAAGGCTGAGAATCTGTTCCTTGTTTAATAACCCGGCCTCCTGCAGGCCATTTAGAGAACTCGGTATGAGGTGGGAGGGCAGAAAAACAGAGCTTGTAAAACATTACTCCCTCTTTCAGTACAGACATAGTGAGGGATTTTTTAAAAATTTACGCGGACAGAAAGTATCAAACGCAAACCATGTCCTCTACAGTTCACATTTGTGGCATAAATTTCTCTGCTAACAAAGGTCAAAAAATCTATCTATTGGGCTCTTATTTAATTCTGAAGGGTTCTATACTGTTCTCTTGAATTTGTGTACTTCAGGTTAATGACAAGCTATGGGAGGGAGGCAGGGTCAGATGTTTACCTACAAAACATTATATTTTGGCCAAACAATTTGTTAAGTAAGAAACATATTCATTGTTTAAGCACGACAGTGACAAGATGAAGAGTGAAAATTACCTACCTTTGTTCATGTTTTTTTAAAACAAAAAAGCAGACAGCCAAGTCTTCATCGCTGTTGGTTTCTGTGCTGGATGAAAAGCAGTGGCTACACACATTACCAATTTAAAGGAAATATGTCTGATGCTATTTAATAATAATAATCCTTGCATTTGATATTCTAGTTGTCTCAAAGCGTTTCACAGAATATACTGTAAAGTGTATTTGTGGGCGAAATGTGGTAGCCAATTGCACAGCAGTGTCCAACAAACACTCATGGATTGAGTGACCAATTTATTTATTTTTTTCTTGAGGGATTATTTTGTTAGGCGTGTAGAGTAATATATAATATAATAATTCTTACGTTTATATTAGTGCTTTCCACGTCTTATCGACATCTCAAAGCGCTTCACAGTGTAAGGAAACTTGCCCAAGGTTTCACCCTGATCTTCCGGGAATCGAACCCAGGTCTCTCACTTGCGAGGTGAATGCTCTATCCACTGAGCCCCCCTCCCCCCCACAACATCCATGTCAGAAAAGGTCCCTCTTTCTGCTTTGAAACTTGGGGTAGCTGTGGTCTTTCAATGTGCAACATTGGCAGCCGCCCTGTATTCCAGGTGATACTTTCAGTTTTGTATTGAGACTCTATTCACAGTAAAATTAGTTTAAAACTGTCTTAATTTTTAAGAAACAATGTTTTCTTCAAAAGAGCAAGTGGAATTATGTAGTTATTCAGACATGATTTGCTGCCCTGATAACAGATAGAAACAAATTCATCAACCTTTATGAAACTATATATTTTATGGTTACACAGGCCAGCAGAGTGGGCGTAATGGATAGAGAGAGACGCCCTATTGTGCTGTAAAATTTGACTTTTTAAAATATAAAGCAGACAAAACCTGAGGTTCTAACCCTGAAAGAACTGATTTTATGGTGGTGTGAATCGGGATAAGGAAAGAGATTACCACTCTGCTACAACTGGGGTACAGTCAATGTAATAAATATTAAATATAACCACTAAATTTCAATATACTGTAAAGTGAATTAACTATATTTTGTGGGAAAAACGCAGCAGCCAATTGCGCACAGCAGTGTCCCACAAACAATCATGGATTGAAGTGACCAATTCATTCTTATTTTTTTGAAGGAATTATTATCCCTAGAAAAGTGATCCACCAATCCACTAACAACTGAATTCCTACTTACTACCCAGTAAATAGAGGCCTATGGAGTAAACTTGCCCAGCTGGGAATCAAACCCAGGTCTCACTTGCGAGGCGAGTGCTCTAACCACTCAGCTACAGGACTCTACCTATGCTCATGTCCTAAAAGGAAAACCAGATTGAATAATTAGCATTTGGCAGCAAAGCTCCCCAGTCACTGACCAGGGATTTATCCTAGTCTCAACCTCATCTATAATAACTTGCACTTACGTACATGTAGGATGACTAGCTCAATGTGGTTCAAAGATGAGGAAATTGAAGTGGGGGGTAAGCCTAGAGAGTTCACTGCAGACATGGATTTCTGATGTATTCGGGCCAACTGGAGTCAAGTCAAAGCTGACAATTATATTCCATCCAATATTTGCATCTTGGCTCAACCAAGAAGTGGTTCAGACATGCACGCTGGGGAATGGAAACCACATGTTGGGGACCAAAAAGGGAAATGCAGATTGCACTGTGGGGGGTGGAGTGGGAGAGAGGATATGAGAGGAAGACACAATCTGGGATGGCTGTTACAGTTACAGCTTGCTGATCACTCTTAAAGGCACTTTTTGAACACGATGAGTAAAATTTCAGTGTAGTAAGAGATTCAGTGTGAACAGGTCACTAATCCAGTGTGTCGGTCTCAATCATTGCATTGGTTCTGACAGGTTAGTTCACGCGTCCCTCCCCACTCCACTGCAGCTCAGTTCCCTCTTGTCTAATCTGTTCCCAATCTGCTACTCTGGACTTGGGTACAACCTCCTCCAACTCTGCAACCCCGACTTCCTCTTAGGAAGGTCAACAGAAAGCAATTTCACAGGAAGTCTGTCAGAGCTCTCTGTGATCAAAGGAGCCAGAGTAGACTTGCTCATTCTTGGGCTAGGTTTTGGGCTGGTCCAACTCAGACTCTGTGCATAAGAATGTTCTTATGAGGACATCCTTTCTCCATCCGGCTGCTACCCCTAGTGTAAGTCTTTTGCAGCCCATTCGCTTCTTATGATGAATAGGTCAGAAATGTGAGTATAAGATGTGTCCCACTGAATAAGACAGCAACATGAAATGGTCATTATGCTTTACTGATTTTAGAAACAATTGCTTCCACACTTGATTTCAGCTGTAGATTGTCTCTTGTGCAGATTACTACTGGACAATGTGTAACCCTGATTACATGGACATCATATTGAAACAAGATTTTATTCTGCAGATTAGTTTTAGTGACAGTTCCTGGATCCCCAATAGCCCAGAACAGAAATGCAGATCATTTGTTTTCTTCCTCATTTTAAAGAAACAGTTTGCAGCTAAAGGTTATTATTCCTTTTTTTTTTCTTTCAAAGTTATAGCCTGAAAAACCAAGCCAAGGGACAGCCAACTTCAATACAAAGTGACAACAAATAAGCAAAGAAAGCAAATAAGCAGCAGTTAAGAGCAGCGTAGGTCAACTTAATAGCTGTTCATTTAAGGTCAGGTAATGGCTCAGTTACATTTCTCTTTGCCTAACACATGCAAACCTGAAGTATCTTGATCACTAAATGTTATTAAAAATTGATTAAATTTCACCAGGAATCTGTTAAAATATGAAAATCTTTAGGTGTAAAGTAGCTTTATCTGAAACTGCACAGATCCGGTTATTTTTTTTAAAAAAACATAACTACATTCATTTTCACGTTAACAAAAATTAACTTTTACGTACGAAAACGGTTGTGATTCCAAAGCTTTGGAAGTATAAACAGAGTGATCTGAAATGATAGTGACCTCATTTTCATCTACAGAAATGAAATACACCCAAAAATATCCTAATTCACATATGAACAAAATACTGCATACTTACTAACAACTGCAATTAGTCAATAAAAGCTAGCTGCCGGATGTAGGGTGGGTCCACGCTGTTGTTCCCTTTATATAATATACAATCTTTTGCAACTGATGTACAGTGAGGACTTGACATGCTGCTGTCATGTGTCAGTATCTGATGGAGAACGTCTTGTGTTTGTGGCTTGCTGTCACCCTCCTCGTCTCTCCCTTTCCCAGCGAGCACTGAGGTAGATGAGTAGGAGGAACAGCCTCTTGTAGGGGCGTCATGCTTTTTTTTTTGATTATTTAAAGTTTGTTCAGTTTTGTTTTTAATTTATTCCTGTTATTTAAGGCTTCCTGTTGTCTTAGTGCTGCAGTTTTACAGTCGCTCACACAGGGCCCGAAATCCAGAACGTCATCGCATTCTGAAGTTCTAGACATTAAGTTAGACTTGTCCATTTGGCACCTTTTGCATTTGATAAAAAGTAGTTTCCCCCACCACCCAGATGTTAGTTTAGGCCACGCCCACTCACTCCCACGGCTGAACCTTCCACCTTGACAAAGAGCAGACTTTCTCCAGCTTCCAATTTGCTGCGTTTAATCTCCGGTTGCTGTCCCTGGTCTCCGTTCTGACGCTTTGTGGGTAGGGATGCCGAGGCTGAGGCATGTGTTGCCAACATGTGTAGTGGGCTGGCAGCAGCTGCAGAAGAAAAAACATAAACTGTTCACATCAGCTGATTCCTGAGAACTCAAAATGGTTTCAGCGCCTTGGGATATCCTCCTGACGTGAAAGGTGCTATACAAATGTAATTTGGCTTTGCTCTCATAGCTCAGTTTTAAGTACAAAGCATTTCATACTGTTATCTGACTTATAACATGTTATAACATGTATCATCCATGTATTGTCATTTTGTCAACTCATTTTTGGACTCCTTTCTTAAACTATTTTTGTCTCAGTTACGTTTTTTCTTTACCATGAACTTCTTTACTGTATTCTGGATATTCAAATCTGGGTGATAAGTAACATTTTCTTAAATACTTGCCCACTTAGGCAAATTAGTTTTTTTTTCAATATTAGAAAAATTGCTTGCCTGAGCATAAAATTTATGTAACCCTATAACTGTTTAATACAACTAAAATTGATTTTCCAACAGCTCAAATTGGGCAAGTAGTTTACTTCGCTGAAATAAGTACTTGCTTGATTTTAACTTTTACTTGCCCTGGGCAACCAGGTAACCAGGCAAGAGCTTCTGTGGTTAATGTTCTATCTATACTGGTGCAAAGGTCGTAGACTCTCAATACAGCTTATTTGGGGGTTTCCAATTATATGATCTCTTACATTAACCTTAAACTTAGCAAAAAGGAGCGTAACGTGAGTTACGTAATGTCAGTTACCCATACTTGCATGTTAAAATGGCAATAATTCAATAATTCATACCTGCCCAAATTCCTTACCCTATTTCCCAGCTGTAGTAGTATGAAAACCAATCATAATCTCACGTAAAAATCATCTCCCAGAACGCACAGGGACATGAGATATCTTAGTGCAATATGGTACCCAAGTTTTTGGTGTCCTTTTTGGACACCAAATGTTACCTGATGGTAACGTTAGTTACCATCAAGTTCTTGCCCATTGCTCATGAAAAGAAACAGTCAATGCAAAAAGCCCAGTACTCTTCACTGTCTTACACACAGCTTTTATAACCATCATCAGGAAATAGCTGTCAGTCTCATTTACTGAACTGCATTGGACTTTACTATGCAAAAATCCTGCATCTGTAACATCAGTTACTGTGGATTTGCCCTTATATAGAATCCTTCACATAGTGTAATGTCTCCGAGCACTTTACAAGAATATTTTATAATAATATATTATCATATATTATACATAAAATAACAGAAAGGAACTTCTAATAATAATATTATATTTTCCCAAGTTTAAAAATTTTTCTTGATGGCTGCGATAACCTAAGCTTTCTTCCCTCTCCTCCAAACAGTGGAAATGGAATATGGAGAAAGAATACTTTCAACAAAACAAACGCTCTTTTAATTTAATTCTATTGTCTTGCTGTTGTTCTTAAAACCAGTTATGTTACATAGACAATAAATGCAATAGCACATGCTGTTATTACCAGTGTTGACAACATGTCCATGTGCCACTGAGATGGGCACCATGTGCGTCCCGTTCTGTGTGATTGCTTTAAGGGGTATCTGGTGCTGGCCCAGAGGAGCCTGTTGCAGTATAGTAACTGTCTGTATGGGGGCATTCTGCGAAGTCTGAATGAAACGATTAGCAGTACCTAACGAAGCTGGTGTAATTGTAGGAAGAGATTCCACTTTCACTGCAAAAAAAAATTCAAAGATTTCACACATCAAATCACATCTAGACAGGTTAAGCATATAAGAAAACTTCCTATCCACATTCAACTAATTGCTTACACAAATCCAAAGGTTTTCGCTCCAAACTTGTTAATGGAAGAAAGATGTTCTACTTTGTAATCGTTAAAGAGTTTAACCCTGGGCAGTCACAGCAGTGTACAAGGCCCCATTGGCCAACTTATTGCTGTCTGGGGATGGACATTAAAATTACCTCACTCACCAGCATCCATCAGCCTCCACCTCAAATTCAATTTCTTTTACAATCTGCCATTTGGAAAGAAGACCCTCTTCACTAACAAGCTCAAATTGTGGCTTTTGTTAGAATATAATCCATAATGCACTCAACTACTCACAATGTACTTTAGCAATAGTATTGTTGTAAGAGTCCAAACACTAAACTGACGTTCAAACTACCAAAATACGTTATCTCAGGCACTGGTTTATGTAGCTACAAAATAAATTCTAAATGCAATTTTTGAACAACTTTGCAAACTTAATTAATTTTCTGACATATTCGTGGATCCCTGCGTTTTATCCCCTTTTTCCTAATAACTGATTGTTAATAATTGATTGTGGAGTCCTGTAGCTCAGTGGTTAGAGCACTCGCCTTACAAGCGAGAGACCTGGATTCAATTCCAGACCGGGTGAAACCTTGGGTAAGTTTCCTTACTCCACAAGCCTAATAAGTCCTGAAAATAACAATAATTTGGCCACTCAATCCACAACTGTTTGTGGGGGACGCTGCTGTGAGCAATTGGCTACCACTTTTCACCCACAAGTATACAATCAATTCACTTTACAGTGTATTCTGTGAAGCACTTTGAGACGTCTAGAAGACGTGAAAACTGCTTTATCAAATGCAAGGATTATTATTATTACGCGCTGAAAAAACTGACCTGCAGAACAACCGTCCTATCCATCATACTCTTTGTCCGCTTTATGCTACTACTTTCCTTTAGCTTCCATCGTATGAGGCTACACCATTTAAAAATACATCAATTGAAAACCGCAAATACCTTTTATTTCTTTATGCTCTCCATTTTCCAGGTGTTCCCGTTTAGGTTGACTGACCATTGTAGCTTGAGTCAAGATTGTTTGGCCTCCGACAGTATAGCTGTTTGCTGCTAGCCCAGTCACAGTACTGACAGACACCGCTGGAATCTGATGAACAACATGAACAGTTTGCACCACCGGCTGCTGGGATGTTGATGTAACAGGAGTGGCCACAGTGTACGTGACTGGTTTAATAGTCTGCGGTAGCTGCCGTTGGACAGTTATTAAAACTGGTTGAGTGGACAGAGGTGACCCTGCGAATGAGAGAGAAAACACTAACATTTCTGAACAAATATTTCATTTGTAACCCATTGTGGTTATCCCACCTTCCTTGGGATAAAAATTCCAGAGTGTTTGACAAAAGTAAAATCGCCTTTTCACAATATTATTTATACCTAAAACACAATAGATGTCTCGGTGACATAAAAGGTGTTATAACAAATGCTTCAGCCCCAATAAAAGAGACATTTCCATAGTGTTTCAATGATAAATCCAGATATTTCTTCAGTGTAGTTTGGGTTTGTATAGACCCTATGTTGTATAGTTTCGGCTACTCACCGGGTGCACTCTGAGCGTATCTTGCCTCTTGTATCACTGCTAACTTGGGCTGCGCAGTGCTGGACTCGTGTTCTGTGGGGACGGGGGAACCTTCCCTGGACAGCATCTCTGGTGTCTGCAACCCACTGGAGTGCGATGAGAACATGCCAGGGTGGTTTGGAGAAGCTGGTGCACTTCTATGGCAGAACATCAAAACAAAAAGCTATTAGACCAAGCTGGTAGTATGTTAGAGCCTCCGATCAGCCCAGAGCAGCTCCATTTCTACAAGACATTTTGGACCCGATCAGGAATTGTCTGATTGTGGCAGAATCCCAATAACAACAACAAAATTACATTTGTATAGCGCGTTTCACATCAGGAGGATGTCCCAAGGCGCTGAACAGTCAGGGGTCGGGTCCCGAGCGGAGGGGTGGGAACAGAGTGGGATGAGGAAGGGCAGAGAGGTAAGAGGGTGACTAAAGGCACGGTCGAAGAGGAGGGTCTTGAGACTGGCCTTAAAGGAGGCAAGCCAGACAGCGAGGTGAAGAGATTGGGATTGAGTTCCAAAGTGGAGGAGTAGAGAGGCTGAAGGCCTGGCTGCCGATGGCAGGGATGGCGCAGGCTGGAGCCTGCTGAATGGAGCGAACAGATAGGCCAGAAAGGTAGGAGGGCCTTGAAAGTGAGGACAATACAAATCAGATAGGACAGAAATCTGACCCATTGAGCAATCTAGTCACGGCCAAGGCAGCAAATCCAAAATATCTTGACAACGAATAATGTCAGGAATGTGATTTTCTACAGGTATGGGAATTCACAAGAATCATTCCAACTGAGAATGATTAACTTGCACCATACTTCAAAGTAAGTGTGATTCTATTGAGTCACGTTTTCCTACAATTGTTTTAGCAATCCAGTCACGGCACTTCAGAACGTTCGATACTGCAATAATCAGAAACAGCTAAGTTTGAATACACACATGCACTGAACAAATACAAAAAGTAGCCGAGTTCTTTACAATAAGTAAAACCCATCAACTGCAAAATATTGACTGAAATATTCACATATTGTCACACACAGGGTAATGGAAATCTGAAACTTTCTCCCCCAAACAACTGTGGGTGCTGGATCAATTGAAATTTTCAAGATTTAGATGGTAAATGTTTGTTAGATCACAGTATGAAGGGAGTATCAAGGAACAAGGTCAAGTAAATGGAGCTGAGGGACAGATTAGGCAAAATCTAATAGAATGGCAGAACAAGCTTGAGGGGTTGAATGGCCTACTCTTGTTTCTATGAAGTAACACCAAGTCTGAGATTTCAAATGAGGATTCTTTATAATTAAGAGTTAACATTCTTTAACTATTTTAACCAATCTAAATAGTTCAGTAGATTGTATCTTATGTTTCTATTATAGCATGCAGTTCATTTACCTGGAAGAGAGAGGTCCTAAGGGAGTTCTGAAGCAAGGCACTCCTCGTGGCCTGCGTTTCCTAAACGCCTGTTCTGTTAGCTTGCTCTCAGAGGCAGGGTCTATCCTCCAAAATGACCCCTTCCCAGGCTCCTCCTGGGAACGTGGTACCTTAATGAAGTATCGGTTTAGGGAAAGATTATGTCGGATTGAATTCTGCAAAAGAAAAAGAAAGATAAATATACCACCAACAGAAATGCATTTGGTTCTCATGCAAAAACACAAGAGCTTAGGAGTCCAGGAAATCCCAGTGCGCCTACGCTTCATCAGCACTTTGCTTACCTGCCAGCCCTTGTCTGCTGTTCTGTAATACGGATAATTCTTTGTGATGTGTGTGTAGATTCCACTTAGTGTCAGCTGTCTATCTTGGGCTGTTGTGATAGCTTGAACTATTAACTGTGCATAGGAGTATGGTGGCTTTGCATCATCCTGCATTTGAAAAAAAAAGTTAATTTAAACAAAATACCAAGACACTTCAGCTTGATCATACAACTCATTAATCTAAGTAATTTTGTACATTTCTAATATATTTATGGTGTTCCCGACAGCTCAGCGAGTTTACCCAGTGAGTGTCTGAGCCATGCTAACTGAGGAAGGAAACCAAGTTGATCTCAGTAGGGGACAACCATCGACTGATATTGGCAAAATCAACTCTGAAGGTGGCAATTAACATGGGTGTTGTGATGTGAAAGCAAGAGAATTCTTCACGGGAGAAAGGAAAAGCAAAGGGCGAATAATGCAATGAAATCTTCCAGTGTCCATCTGCGTCAATGCCCTTCCAGAAACTTGCACTGTGTTTGCTCTCCAGATAAAAACAAAGGGTAGGATCCTAATCAATAAAGCCATATTGTGCAAGACTAATTCATCTAGAGGATTGCTGGATAAAACACCAGGGTTTCAATAGTGTCACAAGATTTTCAACATTCGCCTGATATACAAATAGACGGGACCACCGTTTAATGTCTCATGTGAAAGACGGCAAGTCAAGACAATGCAGCACTCCCCCAGTACTACAATTGACTGTTCGACTATGACAATTGACATAGACTATGAGCTCAAGACCCAATGTGGGGCTTGAAGCCACAACCTTCTGACCCTGAGGTAACCAACTGAAGCAGAGAACAAATTAACATTCCACAAAGAGTTAACTCACCTTATAAGCACAGCACGGGGATGTCATATGGGATAATGTACAAGAATTTCTTAAAGGAGACATGCTCCTGTAAAACTGCCAAAAGTCCAGCGGAGTGGATCCTACGATGTGTAGAGGAGCAAGCATGTAGTTCAATGACCCGTTTTTACACTGACCTTTGGGCTGTCTCCATCTGATGTTTCCTTGTCGTTCTCCGAATGATTGTTTGTGTGGTCAGGCACGATTTGCAAATCAGAATGAAGCCCACGACTTATCCGGTATCCAGAGGAACCAGCACCCCTTGGACTGGAGGGGCAGGAGTTTGCAGCACTACACATTAAACCAGATCGTGTCAATGAATTCATAGTAACAACAAGCACAAAGACTTTACATTTATACAGAGAGAGAAAACGCAAGTCAAGAAACAGAGAAAAAACCCCCCCAGCATAAGTGAGGTGTAGGAATGCAGTAAATAAAGGGGAAATCAGTAAATTTAACTTGTTCAACATTGAGATTACATTGTAAGAAATTCACACACAAACAGACGACTTTGGAGTCAGGTAGCGGGTGTGGTGTTACCTGAGTGTTCCAGTAGGAGAAGGAAGGGGACTGATGTGTTCAGCTATGTTGTCTGGAATGTTTATCTTCAATGGGGAGATTTGTGGCTGCACTGGTTTGACAGGGGATTCTGGAGCCTCTTGCTTTTCTTTCTTTTCATTGCACAATGATGTAAACGAGATCTTGATGTTTGTGCTGGGAAACCTGAAGGTACATCTGAAAAGCAAAGTGTATTTGTTAAGGTCTGTCGCTGTGTGTTTCAGGTCCTTGAATCGACACACACCAAAGACTGATTTCATCTTCATATCTCAGATACCAGATTAACATACTGAACAATGCTTTTCAGAAATGCCGATTGATAATCAATTATATACTGAAGACAGAAAACTAGAAAACTTTGGTTTCGTTTCAAGCATCACTTTGGTGTTAGTCGTGTTGCTTGAATTTGGAGACAGCCTACAAACCATGGTTGTTGCCAGAGATCTATTCTGCTTCTTTATTCTATTACTGGTTGAACAGCTATTGAAACAGAATAATATTCCAGTTATTTGCCAATACCCGATTACTTACATTGTAATCGGTCATTAAATACTTGTGTAGACTTGATTGATTAAGTTTATTTGAATCTCATTAGATTGTTCAAACAATGCTTTTCTAAACAAGTGGGTTTGATGGAGGGGTTAACATTAACAATAATCATCCATGCATTGAATCGAGCTAGGATCTTTCACATCAGAGGGCATCTCAAAACACTTCACTGATTTTACTGTGTAGTGTAGTGACTGTATATTTTGTGGACAAAATGTGGCAGTTAATTGCACACAGCAGTGTAGTGACTGTATTTGTAGGGAAATGTACAAAGAATAATATGTTCCTGAGTGAAAGTCCCCAATGTCTCAAAGTGCTGTTGTAGCAGCCATGTTCAGCAGTACAATGTTGTAGGAATAGATCAGCATTCCTTCTTGCTATCCAGCTAGTGTCCCAAAAGATTTATTCAACACTTGTCTCATCGTGGAATTACCCAGAATTCTTTCAGTTGTCAAGGACTGCTCTGTTCCTATTCTGAAACCCTTGGAATAATAATAATAATAATCCTTGCATTTGATATAGTGCTTTTCATGTCTTTTGGGCATCTCAAAGCATTTCACAAAATATACTGTAAAATGAATTGACTGTATATTTGTGGGGAAAACACGGCAGCTAACTGCACATAGCAATGTCCCACAAACAGCCATGAATTGAAATGACCAATCAATTATTGTTTTTTCTCTGAGGGATTATTACATGTATCAGGCGTGCGGAGTAAGGAAACTTGCCCAAGGTTTCGCTCTGCCTCAAACCCAATTCTCTCGCTTTCAACGCGAGTTCTCCAACCACTGAGCGACAGGACTCCAAAAGACCCAATTTGTCTGCCTGCATCACTGACACGGAAAAATTACTAAAACTTATTGTAGTTTTAGTAATGACTAGCTTAGAACAGAGCACAGAGACACCGAGAGTTTACTGGGGTTAACTCTTGGTTTCTCTATGTTGAAATATATTAAAAGCTCCAAGTTTACCATTTGCAGAGTGCCTAAGTGAGTAGGAAAACAACTTGAGCTGATCAAGGTACAGTAATGCTTGAAGACCAGACTGCTCAATAACAAATGGGTGTGATTATGTGAGGTTGTTTATCCAGCAGAAGCCACATCTTGTGCAGCTTTCCTGGGAAATGCTGAGTGAGACTATTTACTCAGGGAAGCAGCTATGAATAGCTGGCAAGTCTCTTTTTTTAAAAATGGGATTTGCAATTGATGTTTACCGACTGGTGTGATCTATAATGCACAAAGCAACATTTTAGTTGCAACTTTTAGTACTATATGATTCATACTGGTACTTCTAAATTTATATATATATAATATGTGTATATATATATATATATATAAACACACACATTATTTTCAGAATAAATACAAGAAAGCTAGTGCATTCTTGGGTGCATTCTTTTGCAGGGTGAAACCTTGGATACGTTTCCTTACTCCACACTCCTGATAATAATTCCTAAAACAAAATAATAAATTGGTCAATCCACAACTGTTTGTGCGATACAGCTGTGCGCAATTATCTGCCACATTTTGTCCACGAAATATACAGTCAATTCACTTTACAGTATTTTCTGTGAAGCACTTTGAAACGTCTAGAAGACATGGAAAGCACTATAACAAATGCAAGGATTATTATTACTTGATGGACATGTGAAACAGACTACTAGCACAGGAAATATTTTACCTGCACATGTGAAATAGGGCTTCTGAACTCTTCTACACTGAATCTAGGGGAACGAATGAATCATAAAAATAGAAAGGTTTGAAAACCAGATACCCAACTAGACATGAATTACTGTGAGGCAAAGCAATCTATTACAATGTCTAAACATGCCTGTGAATAGAACCATGTTGAAAATCTTTTGGACACAAATCTAACCGTTCAAGTTACATTGTGTTCCTCAGCAGCGACAACCTGTATTTTCATATTTTATCAGAATGCCTTGTTGAAACTGCAGTGCCCTTTGTATAACACCCTTTATGTAGGATAATGTTAGAGATTTAAAACATCACTCTTTATAACTTATTAAAAATCTGGTAGTGAATGAAGGTTCCACTTGTTCTTCCCAAAGTAGCCATAAATTTTAAGCCTAAAAATGAAATTGTTTCAGTAATTTGGGCAGCGTCTTGGGACATCCCCCTGATGTGAAAGTTGCTCTATAAATGTCATTTGTTGTGTTATAAATTCCTGGAACAGCAACCATCAAAATAAACCCTGCCTGACTAGGGGAACAAATGTATCATAAAAATTTATCAAACAACTCTTTCAAATGAAGAAAACATTTTGAGCTTGATCCAATTTATTTGGTGCAATTCCTTCGGACAATTTGGATGAGATGTATTTTGCTAAACCTTTCTGTCTCAGTGGGAAATAAGATTGTGTCTATTTAACTGCCCTAGTTCCAACTATACAAAGTCATATTTTTAAAAGTGGGGCTACAATGCATCACAAACATACATGTCCCAGATAAATATCCTCAGGTACAACATACACAGCAATTGCATCTCAAAACTGGATCAAAATCCAAACTACAAGCAGCAACTTCATTTTATATAGAACACATTTTATACAGGACTGTTACGCCATTGAAGATTCTAATGGCAGAAAATCTCAGTGGAATAGTCAATAATTCATTGCCCAGTATCTTGTATTAATCACATAATAATCCTTGCATTTGATTACAGTGTCAATAATATTGAAACATCTCAAGGCATTTGACAGGTGGTTGCTGTCAAATGCTGTGCCTATATTTGTGGTCAAATCTCATTCTTCATATAAGATCCTTAAAATATACTAACTTTTAAAGAATAGAACAAGCCATTTATATTCCTGAAGTGTCCATCTGCAGTAAAACTGCAGCTGGCAAATACTCAGACCTCTGTAATATAAGATCCTTTATGCTATTTTCTTTCATATTCCCTAGCAACCTGTTCCAGGCTGTGTCGTTGCTCCTCAGTAATGAGCCACTGATAGAGGGAATGGTGACTGGCTCTTTGAGCCTCCGTTTGGTACTTCTAAGCTTCTGAACAAATGTTTTCTGGGCAGCGCATGGTACAAGGAAACGTACATACTCACAACAGGATCTGACCTACAAGTTGTCTGGCTGGATTAATAAAACTGCTAGTAGGTTAAAAAAACCCACTTGTGTGGCTAGTTTAAGCACTCTGAAACACTCTCTGGCGTGGAGGGCACTATATAAATCCAAGTTGTTGTTGTTAAAAAAAATTGGTGTTGGGTTTTTGGCCGAATATCTGGCACGCGCTTTAACCAGCACTGGCCGGGTCCCGAGGGTGCCGGAAACGGGCATTTACTGTATTTTGGAATGTTGACAGCCAGGGCACTTACCCATTGTTTTACAACAATAACAAAATTACATTTGTATAGCGCCTTTCACGTCAGGAGGACATTTACAGAGAGTGAAACTGGGCCATATGATTAGATTCAAATGATCTGTCCTGTGTTTTGATCTCAGACGGTGCAGCAGCTGAGGCTACAATCTTCGTACTCCAGGACTAGGGAGGGAGAGGGAACAAATACAGGATAAATGGCTATGGGGTGACATAGAGTCAGTGTGAGAAATGGAAAATTCAAACTTGCATAGCAGTGCGTGCTCTTCTGAGCTTAGCAACAGAGCAAAGGGAGTTTCTTCTTTTACCTAGAGACACGTTTGCCAGATGCCAACATGTGATGAGGCAGGAAAATAATCCACATCTGTAATTTTAAACTGTTTATTGGTGTGAAATGAACAGTACGTTAATAGACAAATAGCTGCAACATAGAATTGAAAAATGCTCCAAAAATATGTATTACACTTCTTTTCAGTGCATTTACCAGTTGTCAAAAAAATAACAAAGCCCAGGTTCAAGTTTTTAAAATGTTATGTATAACCAGTAAACTGCTTCTGACATAGGGAGGTGGAAGAGAATAGGAAACTCTTGAATGTCTTCACCAATGAGAATGTTGATGAAATCATTTCAGATAATAAACTTTTAACGTTCCCCTTCCTTTAACAGCCTTGCCCCCAATAGCTATAACTATGGACAAGGAGTCTTATCTTTAAGACCCAAAATATATATTTTTTTCCAATGATGCTCTCCTTTACACTTCCTGAAAGACACAAAAGATGTTGAGAACACCAATTGATAGAAAGCTGTTTATAAAGCTGCACGTCACATCTGTTATTCAAAAAACAGATGCTAATTCATTAAAGCTGCTCATGTAATGCCTATGGAATTTGGGTCTTTGTAGACTCCAGAAACAAAGATGCTCCAGCACTTGTTCTTATCTTTTGTTTCACTGATAATAGACAGTTGTTGCATTAGATGCTTCAAGGGGCGTTTTACAAAAAAGTCACACAACAACTTACACTTATATAGCACCTTCCATGGAGGGTAGCATCTCAGAGTGCTTAATGTGGAGGAGCCTGATTTTCCCATACATTGGAAAAAGAAAAAAAATCAAATAGTGCAACTGATTTCCCACACCTCAATTACTTGGTTTGCATACAGATCACAGTGTAGGAATTATCAGTTTAAGTAAAAGCCCGTTTATCCGTGTCCCGATCAACCATAACTTCCGTATAACCGGCACCTCAAATAAGGAAGTAAAGTACTTGGACTTGTACAGAAAGAAGTTCAAAAGAAAAAGACCCATTTTTGAAGTGCTAATGTTAAAACATCTCAAAAGTAATTAAATGATGCAATTAAATGGAAAAGAAAAAAACTTCATTTTATAGCACCTTATAAGCAGAAATGTCTCATAGAATACTGCAGCATCTTTTATGTAATTTTGAAGTTTAATGGCCATTTGTGGCCAGGAACACCAGTCATTTGTGCTAGCAATGTCCTCACAAAAATTCAAGATGCAAATGAGCTATATGAATGCTGGTCAGAATACCATGAGACTCCCTTCTCTTTCAAGCAGTGTCGCAGAATCTTAGTTTATTTCTCACCCGTTAACAACAATTTTCTCCTAGTACTGCACTCAAATGTCAGCCACGATTATGAGCTCAAATCCCAAAGTGGAATGTGAACCCAAACCTTCCGACCCAGAGGCAACAGTGCTGCCAAATGAACAGGTGCCACCAACTAAACCAAATTGATATGTTGACTAGACTGAAGGCAATTTAAGTAATGACAGGAAAGAAAATAGTAATAGGTGTGATTTGTGCTATGCATTTTAAAATTATGAAATTGTGGCTTTGTTGCCTAATACGTAATGAGGGGTTTTGACAGAATGATGAATTTGCACACAGTGCAATTAAAATTAATTCCTACAATCACTAATTCCAGTGATATATTGTAAAGAATACATCACTAATAAATAGTGCAAATGTTATTTGTTTCATTAATATTTACGATTTTTATAACTGCATTTCTTCTACTGCAATCCTCCATTTTCTTTCATTTAGCATTCCAAACCTGTCTATTTATTAGTATAAAGATTCCAACTATGAGCTGTCTTCAGAATTTCAAGCTGTGCTTAAACTCTGGAACACTCTTTCTCTTTCCTTCCTCCTTGCCCCTACGCTCCCCATTTTCAGGTCGCGCTTCAAGACCTTCCTCTTCGACCGTGCCTACGGTCACCTTTGTTTGGCTCAGCGTTATTGAAGTTGTTGTTATTTTGATTAATACCTACGGATATTGTTTCTCCAAAGTTTTTCTAATCTCCTTTCTAAAATGTTAACATGTCATTCTATCCCTTTTCCTTCACACTCACGGTGTTGAAATTGAAACACAGCATATTGCTAATTTGATGTAGTCCTCAAGGCTTTAGAAGTATTAAACTCGACAATCTTCCGTTCTTCCTACAAGGCGCGTAACTTTTAAAACCTAAGCTTGGGCATCACCTAAACATTCCTTTTGACATTACATTATTCTTTCCTACATAATTGATGTTACATTATATAATGTTACCAAACAACCACGGTTGTTTGATAACGTATACCCCAGGCCTTAGCTCTTCTTTGAAGTTTCCCCAAAGACAACAGTGATTCAACACAAACCCAGTTAACATATCACCAACATTGTTTTTCCCACAGTCCCCCAACTATTGAAAGTTAATCTCACAAAATTGAAAATCTAAGTTGCAACAGTCTGTGCACATAGTCAACTGCACATAGGACGGGCAGTTATTAACAGATTTGTCCTAACACCAGATCAGTGCCAAGTCATTTCATTCTAGTGAGCAAAAGTTACTGTTAGGCTGCTGATAGGATATAATGATGAATGGACATTCGCAGTAACACTTGAGTTTGGCTGAGGACTTTACTGCCAAGGGAAACTTCAAGCCTGAATGGATGAAGCTGGCAGTGAAACAGCACAACATTTTCTGGAAATGACTGCTCAAGTGATATGTGGTTAGCTTACCAAAGAAGTCTGTCATGTGCTTAGACGCAAACCTTTTCTGCGCAAATGGCAGCTTTCGTGTACAATGTACACTTCTCAAACCACAACATTAATCAGTATTTGAACAGCCAATCCTCTTGTTTTGTGGTTAAACACGATTTCTGAACTATAAGAAATGCTCAGAGGAAACACTAGAAAATTAAGTCAATTCAGATTTTCAGAAACCACAGCATATATTGCAAAAAAATTAGAAAACCAATGACCTAAAATTGACAATTTCTGTTTTTGTACATAAAAGCTTCAGAATCATTTGAAGACTAACTCATATTACCCAAATGTTACAATGTTTATTCAGCAAAAAAAGTTTACTATTCAAAGATATACCTGGCTGGAAGAAATTAAAGATTAAATGAAACCTTGAGGTACTCAAAGCAAATGACTAAAATTAACATAAGCATGTCACCTTTTCTACAAAAAAACAACTTAAGTACTGCACTACAACTACATTTGTTCAGTATATACAACAAGCTAAATTCCTACGTAAGCAAACTGCAAGAGTAAATAAACCGCAGAAAGGAAGTCCAAGTCTTTGTTCCTCTCAAACCACAAATCGGCCAGTTTTATGAATGACTACTAACTAAACAGGATTTCCTTCTTTCCCTGAATTGCTCAAATTAACATGAGGTTTATGGAAGATTTAAAGCGGCGTATGAGCCTTCAGTTAAATGAGTCACCTCCTTATTAAGCTATGATTCATTGGAAAATGATATTGTGTTCAATTGTATAAAATACCTAACAGAAGAACGTCACAAATGTAAAGGGAAAATATTTTGAGGTGAAATCAGAGGTTTTATATTTGAAAAGTGGTTTGTTATTTTCTCAGTAGTTAATCATCAGTCTTAGACAATACAAAAATGTGGTGACACAGTCAACTTTTCCCAAAGTCCGGAGGAGTCAACTTTTCATGTCTTTTTAAGTACAGTACAGTACCAGAATATAGAAAATTGTAACATTCTCTGTATGATTAAACAAATTAGATGTTGTATAACTGATTTGGAGAAAAGATATACTATATGCAGAATACATGTTTTTGAATATGAAGACAATGCTAGAAAAGTCACTGTCAACAAAGGGAATTCATTACTCACAGTGCTATCACAACAAACTGCTAGATCCAAATTCCTTTGGATCTGAATATATAAAAACTTCATAGCATTCACACACAAAGTAATACAGAATGGTGATCCTTCCAGGGTAACATTTAACATGAGAAAACACTACATTTAATACTAGATAAAGAAGCACTTTCCATGGGTCAGTTCTGATCATAGATACTGTATTCTGGTTAACTTCACGTTAAAGCAGGTATTTGTTTATCTGGTTAACTTCAGATAAAACCAGGTATGCATTTATCTAAAATCAACTGTCTGCTCACAGGATCATTGATCTCAACAGATCTATAGAACAGATCTGCTGGAGACTGTAAACACCAATGTTTCTTAGCAATGAGATTCCAAATGACCAATTTCTCCACTCCCAGTAGAATAAACAAGAGAGATCATCAAAAAAAAATCTGGTACATGAGATGGATATGATGCCCACATTTAAGAAGTTGAAAACTGTGATCCTGATCATCTGAAATAAAGATATGGTGAAAAATGCTCCAAACTTATTTAGCTCTTTTATTTGATGACTGACCACCTGTATTTCCAGTATCTTTAATTCACATGGATTATAAACGTTGCTTTCTGCTTGAGGGAAGCGGCGGTTTGCGTCCGGAAGAAATATTTCTGGTATGGTGCTGATAAAATACAAAATGTACATACCTCACGGTGTGCAAGCTACTGAGTCACCTCTTACTTCGCTTCTCCAGGAACTAGGATTATTTTGCAAGTTGTGAAGAGAAAATATTTCCAAACCACCTAATCTCTCGTTTTTGGGGGTGGGAGACTAACATTTCTCATTAAAATGTAAAGTACTTAATTTTGAAGTTACTAATCTCTTTGGGTATAAACGACTCAAAGTCAATTTTGTTGCGGTCGGACAAATTATGTCTGCCAACTTAGTACATTATGCAGATCTTTTCAGAAACTCACACCCCAACTAAACCACACAACTATAACTGCGTTCAACAACATAGACAGGATTGAATAAAAATGATCATTGTGTCACAAACAAAGTCAAATAATTCAACAAGTGGAACAAAAGTGTTTTGCTTTAAATTACAATTCTGGCAAAATATTATTTTTAGTGCTTAAATGGTAAACCCACTGAAAAAAAACTTTATATAAAAGCAAGCTTATTTTTTTAACAGGTTAGACAACCTGCAGCAACAACAAACAAAAGTACATTTGTATAGTGTCTTTCATGTCGGCAATACGCCCTAAGGCTCTGAAATTACAATTACAACACAAGTATAATCTGAGGTTTTGTCTATAAAAGCCCAAAACTATCTTTTTCCAACAATCACCATAGATGTGACTCGTTAGATGATTGCTCTACCCCCTCCTCATTTCCATGAGTAACAAATGGCCTCTGGACTTTTGCTTTTATGTATGTATTTGACCTATTCTAAGCAATATTTTTGTGCATGACTAATACAAAAAATATTTTTCCTTGGAGCTAATCAAGCAATCTGAAATTTCAAATGCAAACTCATCTGTTTAATACTTCCATTTCAAATAACGCTCTTTAGAATTTTTTTGGCTACAGTGGAACAATTCTGCCCAAAGAAAGGTTTTGAAAGTATTTTTGCAATTGCAGGTCACCTGTGCAATTTCCACCATGACATTCCGTCTGTAATGCACTGTTTCCTCAAGGAGACAATATGTGCCAGCTTGAATCTTTAAAAATGCAAACACAGTCGCATCTGGTTCTGTAAAATAGCCATTAAATTGTTGAAACATTGGCAACTGATTTTGTACAGCAACATGGTAAAACTAATCAGCGCACAATTTAAAGAAAATTACACCAACGCACATTCTTTTAGCTGATGATGTACTTTTAGTTGGTTAAACTCCACCTGTACCCCCAACATAAAAACAACTCCCCTCTGATCTTCAACTCATGGTTCTAGTCTGTGTGTCATATTTCTTGAATTAGGTTAAACAGATAAAGTGTGCACATTCCATTCCAGACACAGGGAAATGTCATGCATAGTTGATATCTATCTGGTAGAGATACTCTTAATGGTAACTGTTTTCCTCACATGTCAGAAACCCGGCTGAATAAAAATAACTGTAACTTGATGAAGAAACAAAGCCTCTTGCTCCTCTCAATACATTTTCATTCCATCGAGACCTGTGGAATTGGAAGATGATCTACTTCAAATCAGAGTCCACCTCTCTAATCACAAGATAATATCACTCTTTAAAAGAAATACAACTGTACCACAAAAGAACTCCACCTCAACAATGTGTATCAATCCAAAAGGTCTCATCTAACAGGGAATGCATATGTGACGTTCACTTCAAAAACTCAATCCCATCTCTGAAGCTCTCATAGAAAACTTTTATGCAGAACTTAACAGTCAAGTGATGAATCAGGGTTATTGAAATACAGCAAATATTACTCAGGACTATTTTACAAAATCTTTCTGTTCTCTCAGCAACCAGGGTTAACTTTGTGAGTCCTAACTACAGGAGTCTTGCCCAATTCATCACAACACTGAAAGTATAAAATATATGTACCCAAGCATTAAATGCTATAACCGGTATGTTCTGCGGCACGCTTGGAAGTTTTTATGTGAAATTAAATGGGTCACGAAAAATAAATACTGCAAAACTTCCCTCTGCTCTAATCGGATAGATAAGCTCGAGATGCCCACCATGTGAGGCGGCTAAATTTACCAGGAGGCAACGAACCCTTACTCAAAGGCTACCCTTTCATCAAGACCATTTTCATCGAATTCTCTAAGTGGTTTTTAAACCTGAGCCACTTTAATACCTGCCTGATAGAATAAATAATAAATGTTTCAACTAGAAATCATATATTTCTTCTTAACCTAACCTTTGCATGAGCATAAAATAGGACCAGCACCTTCAGTGTCATAACTGAGAATACTACTCATTCACTCACTCACACACCTCATAAGGCTAAATTATAGGTCACAATGACAACTTTTTTTTTTAAACACAACAAATCTAGCAACAGATGCTACTTTAATCATTAGGGAGCCAAGGATTCAATCAAAGGTAATCAAGAAGATTCAAGGGTTTAGATAATTCAGCTATAAACAAAATGTAAGAAAACCTGTTCTGTTTGGAAAACCGCAAAGTGCGATAGAATAACTTGATGAAAAATGTATTTTGTCCAAGAGAATGTAAGTCGCAAGTTAAATTTAGTAATGTACAACAGCAACAACAAAATTGCACTTATATAGCTCCTTTCACGTCGGGAGGACGTCCCAAAGCGCTGAAACGTCAGGTCGGGACCCAAGCGGGGTGGGGGGGGGGGGGGAAAGGGAAGGAGAGTGGGAGAGGGGGAAGAGTTAGTGGGGCAGCTGAAGGCATGGTCGAAAAGGTCTAGAGAACAGTCTTGAAGGAGGAAAGGGAGGAAGCAAGACGGAGGGGCTGCAGAATGGAGTTCCACAGTGAATGTACTGCTTCTTCATGTTGAGGTGTGTCAATTCATGAAAATGTTCATCACCGTTAGTGGATTACAACAACAAAATTACTTGTATAGCACCTTTCACATCAGGAGGAAGTCCCAAGGCACTGGACAGTCATTGTTTCAGACGTGAGCTGGGGTCGGTGACAGTGGAGGGAAAGGGGTGACCGATGGGACCTTCAAATAGGAGGGTCTTGAGACAGGACTGGAAGGAGGCCAGGAAGTGGGCGAGGCAGAGGGACTGCAGGTTGGAGTTCCAGAGGTTGGGAGCAGAGTGGCTGAAGGCTTGCGTGCTAATGGTGGGACGGGTAGGTCAGGGGCCTACCCCTGACCTACGTGTAGGTGGAGCAGGCCAGATCCCGCTGAGCGGATGGGGAAGGCAGGTTTATAGGGGGTTAGGAGGTCGTAGATGTTGGTTGGGGCAAGGCCATGGAAGGCTTTGAATGTGAGGACCAGGATCTTGAAGTGGGTCCTCTGGGTGTTGGGGAGGTAATGGATTTGGGCAAGGATGGGGGAGATGGGGTCACAATGCTTGGAGAGGAAGAAGACACGGGCCGCAGGGTTCTGCAACCTGTGGAGGGAGGAATTGGGAAGGCCGACAAGAACATAAAATCCAATCAGATAAACGTATTATTCAGCACTACAATAAACTTTTTATTAACCTACTTTTTACAACTTAAAAATGGTCCTAAGAAAGGATCTGGATGACTAAATGGCCATTTCCTGTTCAAACATGGTTGTGGCATCAAGTAATGGAATCTTCAAGGTTAAGTTTAATCACCAGGCAGTGATTTACACATGAGCAGCAATAAAGCACAGGCCTGTTTAATCATTGTAGTTAAGAGTTAAAGTCAGGTCTAATATTTTGAGAAAAACCATCACACTTTGAATGAATAAAGTTCAAAGTGTGTGCAATGACTGACCAGAATGATCTTCACTCATCTACAAGTTAATTGCATCTTTCACCATTGCTCATTATGTATCAACTTTGTTGACCAACTAACCTCCCACCACCACAGTTGTATATTGTATAGACTAGTCTGCATTTGATGTGATGGTATTAGCCCCAAGTGTTATCCAGTTGCAGTGCTCAACAGAACAATTTATATTGCGCACTCATCAAACATAGTGCATCTTGCATATAAACCGTGATATCTGTGCATCTGTGAGAATGTCTAGAAATCTTGGACAGGAAGAGGCAATAACATTCACAAAGATCTTAAATGTACACAACACCCTAGTGCTATTTATCCACAATGACCCAACTTCCTCTGCCAAGATCATTGCATGGAAAACAATTTTATTTTATGGTTGAAACACGGCAACCAATCGCGCACATGATGATGATCATAGAACAGAAGGGTGAGAAATGGAGGGGTGGTGGGGGGAGTGGGGCACAACATTTACAGTCAATTCATTTTACAGTATATTCTGCAAATCGTTTTGAGACATCATTAGTACGTTACAAATGATGGAAAAATCACCATCCTACAATTCTACCACTAATGGGTGCAATTTTTTTTAAAAAATTTTTTAATCAGGCACACAGCACCGTTATTGTCTCTTCTGGAACCATTTTGCAAGTGGGAGGACTGAACAGATTGTGGCTGCTCGTTTCTGATCCTGTTACCCAGACAGTACGTGGTACAGCGACGTGTGATGTAAGCTCCGCATTGCACATGTCCTTCTACCTGGGAATTTCATTTCTCAACCGTAATAAAACAAATGTTCTTCAAAAAGAGCTTTTTAAAATAGAGCAGATCATATAGTTACCCTTGAAAAGGACTTTTTTGATGCATTAATATAATTATATTTTATGCTTCATGGTGGAAATGCTGCAGGGCACTTTTTGCAGACGTCACATTTTACACTTTCAATGGACAACGTTGGACATATATGGGTAAAGGCTACATATAGATATGAGCAGGCTGACACCAGGCGGTTTAGACGTCAATCTCACTGCTAAGCAACATCAACATGATCTGGATTCATTCTGCTTGTATTATTATATACTGGAGTTATATAAGAGTGAAACCCATTTTGAGAGTTCATAATCACATGAGCAATTCCTCAGATGAAATAGGCCTGATGCCTAAATTTAGCACCCATAAGGTGGCTTGATTCACTCACCAGTCATACAGCCATACTCAGTTCACTCCAAAATAAAACTGGTGTAAATAAAATAAGGCATATTATAGGTGGAGCAGTATACATTTAATACGATAGACAAAACTGTACTACCAGGAACACAAAGCAACTGAGGTTTTAAATTGTATCTCTATTAAAATTGGTTTTCAATTGATGCCTTTTGGAAACACACATTTTCTATGAAATCATTTGAATGATGCCTTTTTGGGGAAAAATAAATGACTTAATAATTATACACAGCCAACTCATTACGTTACCTAAAGTTTCAGCAATTCTGTTACAAATACAAGCCCTTTACAAAACTTCAAAATGGTTGTCCTGGTCAAATGAATGAGTAAGCACATGTTTGAAATAAAAATTTACAGTAAAAGAACCATTTTCAACTACAATGCACGAAAGCCTTTCACCTACAAAGGCCTTTCAATAGCCTACAATAACTTTCAATGTTAAACCTCCCTGCAGCGTTGAACATAATACTGATACATTATAAGTAAAAATAATAATCCTTGCATTTGATATAGCGATCGTCACATCTTCGAAACAACAACAAAATTATACTTGTATAACGCCTTTCATGTCAGGAGACGTCTCAAAGCTCTTCACAGAATATACCGTAAAGTGAACTGACTGTATATTTGTGGGCAAAACACGGCAGCCGATTGCGCACAGCAGTGTCCCATAGACAGTTGCGGATTGAAGTGACCAATTTATTATTGTTTTTCTTCTTGAAGGATTATTATCAGCCAAGTGCAGTAAAGAAACTTGCCCTACAGCGATATTGCGGTTGTTCAGCAGTTTGGGGCTTAAGAAAAACAACAAAGCAGTAAAAAAAATTACTTGCAGCATTTGCTCTACAGATGTTCAAAATAATTATGTGGTGGGTGGAGTAGAGCAAAACGAGAGAGAGAAGACTATAAAGTGTCCCCACCCTGAATACACCCAAACCTTCACCAACTGTTACTTTCATTTACTGCACTGACAGCAGAGCTCACTAACCCCGACAAGGTCAAAACAGCTCAACTCCAAACTAACAAACCCGCAATCACAACAACCTAAAATCCCCATTACAGTTCAAAATACAACTGCACCAACCACGCCACTCACACAGATCCACGTGTAGGGTGACAGGAAGAACACATGTGCTGCTACTGAGAAAGACATTCCAACAAAATAATAATGAAAATGTCAGCAATTAAAATAAATCGGGAAATTGAACGCATGACAAAAAAGCACGATAAGCAAACTGCATAAGGCGAGAGAATTATGATATCAAATCTAACATGGATATAACCAATTATAACATGGGACGCGCGTAATAATAATACCATTTTAATAATAGACTCTACAACAACAAAACAAAGCTCCTTAAAGGTAATAATCCTTCAGAAATAGAAGATGCAATCATAAAATGAAGTTCAATTATTAAAATGAAAACATGCAATAATATGGAAGTGCGATAAGAATTACACGTTATGTGGAAATATAATTGATACACACAACTGTAAAGGTGGTGCACAATTATAGTAAAGATGATTGCAATATGTGGATGCATGTATTTATAGCAAGGATATAATGAAAGCAGTATAGATATAAACATAATACGTATATATACACACACACATAGATATGTGGATATGCATATACGGGTCTAACAACAAGTTGCATTTAGCACCCTTCGTGTGTAGTTACCCGCTGAACGCTTGTAATATACATATAGATTATAATAATGTAGATATACTGTAGATATAATGATATAGGGATATGAAGATACTAATGTAGAGGTTATAGAAATATAGATGTATTTATAATCAGGCACAGACATATATAATACATATAGATATAATCATATAGATGTATACTGACATAGAGATATAGATAATACAATAGATATAAATAATTATATAGTTAATAAAAGATATAGTATTATAGGTATACTGATGTAAAGATGTAGATATAATGATATAGGGATATAGGTACACTGATGGAGATATATACACTGATGTAAAGATGTAGATATATATACTGTATACTCATGCAGATATTTACACTGACGCAGACATATACACTGATGTAGCTATATATACTGATATATAAATATATTGATGTACTGATGTAGGTATATATACTGATGTGTAGATATATAGATATACTGATGTATGTATATATATACATATTTAGTGGTATATATTTACTGATATATATATGTTATACTGATATGTAGATATATAGATATACTGATGTGTAGATATATAGATATACTGATTATATATATATATTTCTATATGCACACTGATGTAGATGTACAGATATAAAGATGTAGGTATATATACTGATATATAAATGTATATACTGATGTATATATATATTTTGTATGTACACACTGATGTAGAGATACAGACGCGGCTGGCCAGCGGGGCTAGCTAGAGGCCAGTCAATGTGACATTGCTGCCCGGGGAGGGGGGGGTGGGGAGAGGCTTACACTCTGGGCAGCTGCAGGGCCGGGGCTCCTCTCCTCTGGAACACGCCGTCCACGAACACGCCGTTCTTGCCCAGACACTTGAGGTAAAAGCCGGCGTCGGCGCCGCGGCCGATCTCCAGGTGCCGGCGGGAGATGAAGCTCGAGTGGCCCATGTTGACGTCCACCGGGCCCTGGCTGGAGTTGCGGCCGATGGTGACGCTGCTCTTCTTCAGGAAGAACTCGAAGTCGCGGCCCTCGAGCCGGGCGAGGAGCTGGGGAGCGGGCGGGAGGGCGGGGGCCGGGGCCGGGGCGACGGTGGAGGACGACGTCGACGAGGAGGAGGACGACGAGGAGGAGGACGAGCCGCCGCCGCTCAGCTCCTCCTCGGCCTCCCAGTGGGCCTGACCCCGGGCCGGGCTGCATGGAGCCGACTTGAGGGCCAGCAAGGCCCTGGCGCCACAGTCTGTGGTGCCGGTCACGGTGCTGGTGATGGCGGAGGCCTCGCTGCGGGTGGCGGTGGCGGCCATTGCTGCTGCTGCTGCTGCTGCTGTTGTTGTTTTTTTAAAAATATATATATTTTTTAATTTAATTTTTTTTAAAAAAACCTCCCCCTCCCTCCGAGCAAACCGTCAAACGGCGGCGGCGCGAGGCGGCGACAACCCAACCTGCTGGCAGAAACCGCCGCTCTGCTCCCGCCCCTCAGCCACGCTTCCGGGGTGACCGGCACCGGCGCTTGGACCAATCGGGGCCTCACGGCTGGTGAGCGACAGCGGCGGCGACCAATGGCGTACCGCCCGGGACCCCGAGTGACGGCCGGGTCTGACCAATGGGGCGCCACCGCCGCCGCCGCCTGCCGGGAGCCGAACCAATCAGAGCAGCGCCGGCAATGGGGCGAGGCTAGCGGTCTGAAGCAGGTTAGGTTGGAGCGCAGGGAGGAGGGGGCGGGGCCTGCTCACACCCAATCATAACAGAAGCATTTGCTGGTGAGAGACTAGGGTCCTGACCCCAACCCTAATGAGACCCCCCCCCACCCTAACCCTAATGTGTCCTGACCCCAACCCTAATGGGACCCCCACCCTAACCCTAATGGGTCATCACCCTAACCCCATCACCTCCCATCATCCTGGGTGATGAGTTGACATGTCATGACCAAACTATATCTATCTATCTATCTATCTATCTATCTATCTATCTATCTATCTATCTATCTATCTATCTATCTATCTATCTATCTATCTATCTATCTATCTATCTATCTATCTATCTATCTATCTATCTATCTATCTATCTATCATTACATTTATATAGCGCCTTTCACGTTGGCAAGGCGCTGAACAGTCAGGCAGGGATTAGAGCGGGGAGGTGGGTCGGGGGAAAGAGAGTAGGAAAATTGACTATATTTACGGGCGAAACTATATAAACTATATACTGTATCTACAGATATTATTTTCTAACAATAATCTCGATCTCATTTGTTCCTGAAGTACTGTACAGCGTTTACAATAGTCTCTGAAGCGCTTTGAGAAGTCTCAGAGAAGTGATAAGGCATAGTAATGTGTTTTATGTTTGGTTTTTTTTATTTTCTGATGTTTCAAAAAATAAGCAAAATATCAACAAAAAGGCGAAACATCTCAATTAATAGTGGCAACAACAATAAATCAATGAAATGATACTTGTACAGCGCCTGTCACATCATAAGGACGTCCCAAGGCGCTGGACAGTCATTGTTTCAGACCCGAGCTGGGGTCGGGGACAGGGAGGGTGAAGGGAAAGGGGGATTTTGGGGTGACCGATGAGACCGTCGAAGAAGAGAGTCTTGAGGCAGGACTTGAAGGGAGCCAGGGAGGGGGCAAGACGGAGGGACTGCAGGATGGAGTTCCAGAGGTTGGGAGGCAGAGTGGCTGAAGGCTCAATGTTGGGGCAGGTAGATCGGGGGGACGTGGAGCAGCCTAGAGCCTATTGAGCGGAGGGGGTGGGCAGGTCAGTAGGGGATGGTAGGAGATGGCAGAGATAGGGTGGCATGCGGCAACTTGCACTTATATAAGTAGCCTGCACATGGGATTGCGTCGCAGCGCATTCAAATATGTTAGTTTGTATCTTCCCACTGCACCATCAAATGAAATTTGGGGAAAAATAGTTGTTTATAAGAAAAAAGGCAATTGGAATCGGAGAGCAGCGTCCCTGGGCTTGCAGAGGTCAAGTTGTAAAAGGCCCATCCATTACATAAGGGGCTGTGAAACACCTCCAGGATGTACAGATGGAAGACATGTTAAATTTGGGGGTGGGAGGGGGGGGGTGAAGAGAGGAATTTGCACTTAAAATAAAACCAGGAAGTCTCCTCAACCTGCTTCCTGTGTGGGAAGCTATATCACTGGTATTTGTGGATTAGACCCAGAGACCCTTTGCTGGGAAATTGCTCTCCCCACCCCATATATACTCCCACCACCCACCCCCTGTACATGTGCTGGGCTGTCCCCATCATGTTTGCAGCATGTCTAAGCTTTGACCCAAGAGGGGAGTGTTTGTAAACAACTGAGAAGGACCAGGGGAGGGAGGGAAGGACACACACTCACTCACTCACACTGGGAGGTGGCACATAGCATTGCACAGCCAATAGCAGCTGTGCAACTCTCACTCCACCAACACTCAGAGGAATTTGCGGTGAGGGTTCACTTGGTTCACTCAACAGCTCTCCTTGAGTCAGAAGGTTTGTAGCTCAAGTTGATGCTTTGAAGCTCTGCACATGTACTTGTGTTGCTTTCTAACTCACGCGGTCTCTGGCCGATGCCAGGCTGGGTGAGCGGTGTGTGTTGTCGTAGGGGGAAGTCCTTCACATGAGATGTTAAACCGAGATCCTGTTCCCCCCCCCCTCACCCGAAGCATTTTGAACTCTCTACCCCAATCGCACTATCTCGCCTCCTCCTTCCCCTCTTTTAAAATGAAACCTTCCTGTTCAACTGTGGCAATAGTCACCTCCTCACCCTCCACAGCTTGGCCTCCTGTTGCGCCACCTCATGGGAGCTCCTGTGGTTCAGTGGTTAGAGCGCTTGTCTTGCAAGCTGGGGAGACCAAGACCCGTGTTCAAATCCAGGCGAAACCTTGGGCAAGTTTCCTTACTCCACACGCTTAATAATAATCCCTCCAAAAAACACACAATAATAAAATTGGTCATTTCAATCCACGACTGTTTGTGTGTGTGTGTGTGGGGGGGGAAACGGACGCTGCTGTACGCAATTGGCAGCCACGATTCGCCCACAAATATACACAGTTACTTCACTTTACAGTATATTCTGTGAAGCGCTTTGGGACGTTGATAAGATGTGAAAAGCCGCGATATCAAATGCCAGGAGTATTATTATTATTATGGGTATTTGTGGGTATTTGCTGGTTGACAAAGGCACAATATCCAAAAGTGAGGATTATATATAGTAATGAGAAACAAATAATAATCCATACATAACATATCACAGCATTGGGACGTTACAGAAACGGTTCACAGGCAGTATTATTAAGTGTAGTGACTATATTTTGCAGGTGAAGAAATGTAAAGCTGGAAATAAATACTTGCAATGGCCACAAAATAATGGCCGACTGTGTGTGCTGCAAGATATGTCTGAGCAGCAGTGCAAGAGATCTCTGTATCAAGGCAGTTTTAGGTAAAACAGCCAATAGCATTTCTTTACAAAGGAGGTAATTAATAAATCAGTGCAGAGTGTCCTTAATAAAGTACTTATTTGTGTTTTTAAAACGCAGCCTGGTGGCCCATCGAGGTAAAACATTTTTTTTTCTGTTTCAATCCAGAATGGAAAAATGGCACCTGAGTGCCCCCTAGTGATGGGATTTGGCACTTTTTATTCTTGTGTGACTCAGTGCGGCTATACCACACTCAGCAGTTTTAAAAAGGCCAACAGTGGAACGCACTTGCATTTTTATAAACGCCGAATCACATTGCAGCATCTCATCCAAACGACAGCATCTCTGACAATGCAGCCAATCCTGGATTGGAGTATCAGCCTGGGCAAGAACTCAGTAAATTTTTGACCCTGGGCCTGACTGCACCAACCTGACACACCCGGTCATTAGATTGATGTACCTTTTTAAACAAGGATTATATTTTTCAGCTGTTTTTTTATTCCATGTTCTCATCCACGTGTCAACCTGCTCGGTTGGTAGCATACTCTCACCTATGATTCAGAAGGCTGTGGGTTCCAGAACCATGTCAAGGTTTTAAATATAGATTCAAGGCTGATGTGAAAGATGCTTCATCAAATGCAAGGATTATTTACTATTATGATTACTATTAGTATTATTGCTGTATGGTATTAGCGGCAGTGTCCTCCTCCACTTCAGAATAACTCATGATGTGGGGGCACATTGAGGAGGTGTGATGGGACAAGGAGCTGTGTTTGGAGTCCAGATCCGCCTCTGTGAAGCGCTCTGAGATGCTACCATGTGTGGAGGGCACTATTTAGGTGCAAGTTGTTGTGGTTGTTGTTGTGTTTTAATATAATTGCTGGCAGCTTAGCATCACTCACAGTTGGCACAAAATCCCAGCAATGCCTCCAAGAAACTCAAGAGACCAGCAAAATGATTTGTGTGTGTGTGTGGGTTCTGCTTCCGCTAAAGTCATTGTCGATTTACGGTGAAATAATGGCGTATAAAAAAAGCTTTTATCATCCATTAGGTACCTTGTGGCAGAGTCATTGCATCCCACAAAAGAAATGGCAGCGATGAAAGCTTTTAGCTGACTGGTGTGGTGTGAGCAACAAACCTATTGCTGTAATTCCACAGAGATTTCACAGGAAGATGCTTATTCGCTCATTGTTTTGTTTGCCAGAAACATAATCTATTTAACTCTTGAAAGCCACAGAGTGAAAATATTGCAGTGGCAGAAATGGACTCCTTTCTTCGTGAAAGTTGGTGGAGATTCACGGCAGTCGGGAAATATATTGTAGTATTGCTACAAACACCAGGTGGCTCTAACCTGGAGACATCTCTGTTCAAAGCCAATCTTACACTAACACCACAGAGATAGAGAGGCAGACACACATACATCTCTGTACAGAGAGAGAGAGAGGCACAGGCAGACACACTTACAAATACACCGAGACAGAGAGGCAGAGAGTTACACAGACACAGAGGCAGGGATACACACACACACACACAGCCCATCATGTCCATATAATATTCTCAACTTCGGATAGGGATCAGGATTTGGAGTTGCGGATATCCCAAGACGGATGAGTAAACAGTAAAGAACAAGCTATCTGTAGGTTTTTTTGTGCCTTTCTGTCTCTTGTCATTCAATCCCATTTAAGTGCCTTTCGCCTAAACCATTGAACGTCACTTGCTTTAGCCACTCGCTCTGGCAATGGAAAGCGAATACAGATTCTGCCTGGACCACTGAAGTAGACAGTGGATTCTACATCTTAATAACCCTCTGGGTAAAAAAACATACTCGTAATCTGACCCTTTGTTAATGATCTTAAACCAATTCCCTAAACCAGTTAAATATATTTCCCTCATCACTTTTAAGGTGTTATTTTAGTTTTAATTTTAACGTGTGCTACTGTCCTATAAGCTCCTGTAGCTCAGTGGGTTAGAGCGCTCGCCTTACAAGTGTGAGACCTGTGTTCGAATCCAGGCAAGTCAGGGTGAAACCTCGGGCAAGTTTCCTTACTCCACACACACATGCATAATAATAATCCCTCCAAAAAAAACACAAAAATAAAAATTGGTCATTTTAATCCATGATTGTTTGTGTGGGACGCTGCTGTGTGCGATTGGCTGCCGCGTTTCAACCACAAATACACAGTCAATCCACTTTACAGTATATTCTGTGAAGCACTTTGAGACGTCAATAGGATGAATCAAATGCAAGGATTATTATTATTGCTGAAAAATAGTGGAGCAAACACTCCACCCAGAAATCATTACACACCATCTCAATTAAGGGCTCAAGAAAGTGTGAACCACTATTTTTCATTGCACAAATAGAACTGTTGGTTGCAAAAAAAAATGAGGTAATAATTACTTGGAGACGAGCTTCATCGGAAATGTATTTAAAAGCATTTGATGGCTTACACTATTAGAGCTGCTTTCAGACAGAGGTAATGTTGCGTGAAAGGTTGATTTTACAATGAACGTAATGGCCCTTTTGGATTAACTAAAGCTTTCAGTCTTTACCCCCCAGAGATACTCCAGTGCCTGGAAAACCAGAGCCTTCTCAGGGAGAAAGTCACTTGTCTGTCTGTGACATTGAATAAATCTGAATGGCAGCAGAAAGAGAGTGTGTGAGTGTGTGTGTGTGTGTGGACAAACATAACCTTTATTTCTGAAGCTTAATGTGAGTTTGTGGCAGTCAGAAGCGCGCTCTTGCCTTTGAGTCCGGACTTGACTGCGTCAAACCGTATGAAGGGGCGTAAGGTGATGGTTAGACATTAGGGGGGAGCCTTGCTTTACATGAGGTGCTTTCCGTTGTAGGAAATATTAAATGAAGTTCCTAGAACCTTTCCCATCCCCATACAAAGGGATGGGAAAGATACCAAAGCGCCATTTGAAGACAGAAACGTGGCCACCCACCTACCCACCCACCCATCGAGATTATTCTTTCATTCACTTCACAAGAAAAGTTTTGACGCAAAGCCAATTTCTAATCTTATTATTGTGGAATAACAACTCTAACATTTTCCCACGAGAGCGTTGAGCTGTTTCTTAAATAAGTCTCATGTCCTGATCTTAAACAACCTTCCTGGTAACTGTTGTCAATTCCTCTCTGGGTAAAGAAACACTTGTTGGTTGGTGGCTATTTAAACGTGACCTCTACACTCGCCTTCTTGTCCTGTGGCTGGGTATTGATCTGGATTTCCTTTCTTGAAATCTATTTCCTACTGAAGCGAGCTGACTGGGACAAATGATCGCCTCACGTTATCGCCAATCTCACATTCCGGTTAGTGTGGGGAGCGCTCGGCAAACATGGAATTTGCTATTTCCCAAGGACAGAGAACAGGTCACAGAATCATAGAATATTACAGCACCAAAGGGAGGCCATTCGGCCCATCGTGCCTGTGCCAGTTCTTTGGAAGAGCTTACTCCTTCGCTCATATCCTTTCAAATTTCTTCCCGGGAAGCAAGTAATCTATTTAGCTTTTTTTGAGGGGGGCAAAATTTAACCAAATGAAACATTGGACTCGTTCGCAGCCGAGGTTAACCAAGCTGGAATAAACCATGAAATAACAATCCATTATAAATGAAATCATTCTTTGCCCTGGATCAATAGAGCTGCAGCCTTAATTAGCCTTAACAGCAATTCTGCACGGCTAAATGGTTTCAGATTTTAATAAGATTTAATTTGATGTTTTAAGTAATGATTTCTCTGGAGTCCAAAAGGTGACATGTAACAAGATTCACAACTTGCGTCCCTTCCAGGTAGTTATGGGGATAATGTTTGTGTTTCTACATTGACTTGCTCGGAAGTGACAGCCGCAGATTACCGGAGTCCCAGAAGTTTGACTTGATGTAATTCCCGGTCCCCGTCAGTGACAGATTGGCTTGTGAGCTACCGTGTGTACGCGAGTGCGAGAGCTTGTAAGAGTGGCCAGCTCACCGACCATAACTCAGCACCGAACGCAAAGTGTTGTTCTGTTCCTTCCCAGTAATTCCTTCACATGGATGTTAAAGGTTTGGTGGGTAAAGGCATCGCTCTAGTGGAGTACAGAGCTAGAGATTAGTACAGCAGGTGGCAGATTCAAATCCTTTTCTTGATCTGATTTTTCTTATACACGTACCCACCACATACCCACCATACTGATAATAAATTGGTGATGTGTTTCCTGATACTCAGGCAGCCGGCACTGCCTGATAGTCACCCATCACCGGTGCCTTGGGCTAACTCAGTATTTCAAAAGTTTCCTTGGTTTCTGAAGGCTTGTGGCCAGCTTCTGTAGCTGTGCTGAGAGTTCACATCAATAACATTTCAGTATAAACCTCAGCCCACGTTTAGTGCTGGCTAAGGGAGAGAGAGAATCAGATTGAAGGGATTTTCAAAGTGTTCAATTAGATTTGACTTTGCTGACAAGCGCCCCCAACTCAGACTTGATCTCTAGTTGGCTTCTATTATCAGAGATTATCAAAGATGGAATTTCACATGAATTGGAGTCTAATAGTCTGAGCAGAAATGTAATTTGCCCCAATGCTGTTGGAATTGTAAGTTAAATTTACAAAGCTCTGAGCGAAGGAATTGTTTTCTTTGAGAGATAATAAAATAAATATAAATGTGACAATAATAATCCTTGCATTTGATATAGACACGTCTTCTGGACTGTGTCTCAAAGCGCTTCACAGAATGTACTGTAAAGTGAATTGACTGTATATTTGTGGGCGAAAAAAAATGTTAATCAATTAAATGCATTGTAACTAGCAAGTTTTAGAAATTCATTTTACAAACATCCTTTGTTGTAATTTTAAGACATATTTAAAAAATAAAACAATGAACCCAGAGAATCTTATTATTATTGAATAGGTTCCAATAAGCATTCTTGCTGCACTCAGCTTTGATTAAAACTCAGCGGTGAACCAAAGTAATAATGATTAATAATCATTATTAAGTTATATCCGGATGAGAGATTTTTGATTGAGTTGGAAAGAACTAAGTGACTTTTCAGCTGGGTCACAATGGTGAGTTAACAACTTGCCTTTATAATAGTACCCCAGAGTTAAGGAGGTGTTGTCCTTGAAGAATCCAGGTCTGACTGTCTTCCAACATCCACTTTCCAGCGGGAGACCTTTGGGCCACTGTCAGGACAAGGAATCTTTCCAATCGCGGCTGGTTGGATGCCTTCTCCTGTGTAGGAGCCAGGCTGCTGTTTACCAATTAGGCCATCAAGGGGAGCCTGATTCACATATTCCATCTTTAAACGTCGTCTTTATCTGTGTGTTTTGCCAAAGCACTTGTATCTTTGTAATTCTGGTCATTGTGGTTAGATTGAAAATAAAGATTTATATTTATATAATAATTGCATTTGTTGTAGCACTTTTCACGTCTTCTAGAACGTCTCAAAGCGCTTCAAGAATACACTGTAAAGTGAATTGACTGTATATTTGCGCGGCAGCCAATTGCGCACAGCAGCGTCCCCACAAAAGGTCGTGGATTGAAAATGACCAATTTGTTTAAGGTTTTTTTGGATGGATTATTATTAGGAGCGCGTGTGTGGCGTGAGGAAACTCGCCCAAGGTTTCGCCCTGACCTGCCTGGATTCAAAACACAGATCACACGCTTGTAAACCAAGTGCTCTACAGGACCCTACTTCATTAACATGAAATAATCCATGCATTTTGACACAAGCACCTTTCAAATCAGTTGGGACACCACCTCAAAAGACTTTGCAGGGCTTATTGTAAAGTGGGTGGGCATTTTGTGGACAAATGCAGTAGCCAACCTTCACATAGACATGAAGTCAATTACTATTTTTTTATCTGGTGGATTGCTGGCCAGGACACATGGACAAACGCTCCTCTCGTTTCGGATAGGGTCCTGGGGTCTTTAGTGTCCACCTAAACAGGCAGGTGGGACCTCAGTTGAACGCCTTCCTTGTAGAATGGCATCTCCATTAATTGTATTGCAGGGTCAATGATTTGTTTTGATATAACAGAAGAGTGGAATATACTTTGTAGGGTAAATGGCCTCCTTCTGGTACCATTTATATATATTTTGCCACTAATCCCTTCAGTTTTGGTCAAACCTTTGTTCAGTTCATATTGTCTCCTCACCCATAGTCTTCTCTTTCCAGCCTAGAGCTGGTTTCCAAGGGTTAGTCAGACTCTGGGGGCAGACGGAGCTGTTTTGGGCCTCGAGGGATGATTTAGCAGCAGGAAACACTGATCTCCTCTCTCTGTGGCTTTGCTTTCAGCTGTACAAATGGGTTGTTAAATAAATGACCATAATTTCTGAATCGAGTGAAATTATCTCGTGAACAACCGAGACATCATATTTTTAGTGCAATTCTTTATCACACACAGTGGTGGCAGGATGTCGGTATTAATTATTAATCCTTACAGTACATTTACATTTGTTTTTCCTTTTAGCTTTGCAAGCCAACCAGATTTCCATGACTGCTGACATCCTGTGTTGGTTCCTCTGAGATGCTGGTGAAATTTCCCGTCAGTGGGTTCTGTCCAACATCAATTGCTGCTTTATAGGGGTGGGGTGGGGGGGTGGGGGGGTAGTGGGGAGTGGAGGGGTTGAAAAGGCATCATTAGCCAATCATTGCACCCAGGGTTGTGCTCCATTTGTTTAGGATGAAAGAGATTACGACATCATGACAAGGAGTTTGATCTTTCAAAGGTGTTTATGAATGTACTGCACCCAACAAGTGTTGATGTGGCTCAGGTGATAGCTGTCTGACCTTTGGGTGAGAGCTTTGGGTGCAGCTCAGAGACACTGAGCTTGTTCTTCAGGCTGACGTTGCTCAATACTCAGGGCGGGGCAACCTTTCCTTGTCATGTCAAGCCATGGTTCCATTCGAGGGCTATAAAGATCACACAGCGCTTTTCAGTGTCCTGACCTAATATTCCATCCTCGTTCAAAAGACAAATAGATTGATCAGGACCTGGCTGCGTGTGGGACTTGATACCGGGCGCATTTGTCTTTGGTTTTCACTCTTAAAAATAACGAATTGAAGACAATCTGTTGTATTGTAGGTTTGGTAGTCGGTCTCCATTTAATGTTGATCTGGTTGCGAATAATTGTTGCATTTGATCGAGTGCCAATAACATTGAAATGAGTCAAAGCAATTCACACACAATTGTTGTCTTTTGTAGTTACTGTAATCCTAGGTGGACAAAGACACAGAGATGTCTGGCAAACCGTGGAGTGAATGAGTTGTTTTATTTTGGGGGAATGTTGACCAGGACACCTGCTCTCAAATTGCGCCATTATCATCTTTAACACCCAGGAAGGTAGAACAATGGGCCCTGCGTCGGATAGTCAGCTTAGGCTCAAACCACAAAATGACATTTATAGAGTGCCTTTCACGTCAGGAGAACGCCCCCAAAGCGTTGATGTGGAGCTCGACCTTCTGACCCTGAAGCGAGAGCGATGACCACTGAGCCAATCACTTCTTTATTAATATTTCATGGCCTGCACTTAGCCTGCGTGGGGCTGTGTTGGTGTGACGCGAAAAATCAATAGCTCATCTTTCTACACAAACCTGCTGTTCAAACGTTCCGATTCGCGGGCCACCTGCAGGAAAGAGTCACAGAGTGTTTATAGAGAACAGGACAAGGCCACCGTATCTGCGCTGGTTGTGGACTTGCTTTTCAACGGCAAACAAACAACTCTCCGTGCGGCAATATTGGCTGTAGCTGCGCTGATTTTGGAGATAGAATTACATCTGTAGTTCTCACGTGACTGGGTAAACCGTGGGCTGACTATTTCAATACGAACTGCATTTGCACAGTGATCCCCAAACAAATATTTCCTTTTCTTACCATGGCAACACAACATCGATTTGAATGACAAGTTTTATTTAGCATTTACCTATTTTCTTATTTGCTGAGAACATTTTCCTTGAGTCTCTATTTTGCAGTGGTTTCCTGTGGTACTTACAAACCATACGGTATATCATTCTGTGCTTTTGATAGAGCGCGTTTCATGTCTGAAAGCTTAGCTTGTAGGTCAACAAGTTCCCAAGAATAGGGTATCAATATTTTATTGGAATTTTTTATTATAATACTTCAGTATAATTTTAAAAAAATCTAAATTGATAAAAGTATGAATTAATAATAAGACTTTAGTATAATTTAAAAAAATTAAATTGAAAAACGTATGAATTAATAATAACAACAACAATAATCCTTGCATTTGAAAAATTGATTTCTAACGTCTTTGAGACGTCTCAAACTGCTTCACAGAATATACTGTAGAGTGGTTTGTCTGTATAGTTTGTGTGCGATTGCGCTCAGCAGCATCCCACAAACAGCTGTGGGTTGAAGTCACCGTATTTTTTTGGGGGGGAAGGATTAGCCCCGGAAAAGCGATCCGCCAATCGACCAATAAGCGCTTTCCAGCTAGTTATTGTTATTGCAAGATTTCCAGGTATTTCCGAATGGGACTCTAACCGTTCACTCCCCAGGTTGAGAGGGTAGAGTAAATAAATAAAGGTCTTTATAAATAGAGTCTTGATAACTGGTGTAAACAACAACAACAAAATTACATTTATAAAGCGCCTTTCACGTCAGGAGGACGTCCCACAGCGCTGAGAGGTCAGGTCGGGACCCGAGTGGGGGTGGGGGGGGGGGTGGGGGGAGGAGGGGAGGGGGAGAGGGAGGGGGGAAGGAGAAGGAGAGGAGGAGAGGAGGAAGGTTCGTTGGGATGTTATCTGGCTGAGGCAATACACACACAAAGAGAAATGGTCGAGATGGTACTTTTTACTTCAGTTAAAGGGAATCACTTCACTCTGAGGTTTGGAATTAATTCCCGCAGTGGGGTGGGGTGGCTTTGAGGATTGAACCAAATGAACCATTCGATGGGGAACTGAACAAACTCCTGATTGAGCAGAAAAAAAGAGAATACGGAAGTGAGAGTCGGAAAGTGGGATTGATGGAAAGAGGTGATTTTAAACACCTATTGACACAGACACAATAATAAAATAACAATTGATAAAAATAATAATACTAATCCTTCCATTTGATGTGGCTCTTTCTACGTCTTTGAGACATCTCAAAGCGCTTCACGGGAATACACTGTAAAGTGAATCGACTGTATATCTGTGGGCGAATGTGCCAATAGCCACCTGTTTGTGAACCCAAGCCATGAATCATCGAGTTAAACTGTAACCCAGTTAAGGTCAGTGAACCTGGCTACTAGGGACTGATGGGGGGGGGTGGGGGGTGGTCAACCAACCCCAGCGAAGCGAAGGCTAAAATAGCAACATGAAATGTTATCTTCTGTTGATGGGACAGGTGGAATTCCCCCCGTCAGGCCCTGTGAGATCCAGGCTAGAGGCAATTGTTAATTTTTCCTTGTTTCCTGACAGTCCATCAGCCAAGTCTCAAGAATGTTCTGTGACGGAAAGACGAGAGGTCCATTAATCACTGTGAAGAAACATGATACTCTTTCTATGTATTGAGTTGCTCCTTTGATGTGATGTGCGCACAGGGGGTGGGGGTATGAGGGTGGGAAGTGTGTGTGTGTGTGTGGTGGGGGAGGTGTGATGTGTATGTGAGAATGTGAGTGTGTGTGGGGTGTGTATGTATGGGAGAGTGTATGTGTGTGAGTATATATGTGTGGGGTGTGTATGTATGGGAGAGTGTATGTGTATGGGGTGTTGATGTGAGTATGTGTATGTGTCTGGGGTGAGCGTGTGTATGAGTGTGTGTGTGTGGGGTGTGTATGTGAGTATGTTTGTGTGTGAGTATATGTTTGTGTCTGTGTTAGGGGGAATGTAATGTATGTGTGAGTGTATGTATGTGTGGGGTTTGTGTGATTTGGGTATGTGTATGTACGAGGTGGTGTGTGATGTGTGTGTGAGTGTGTGTGTGTGAGTGTGTGTGTGGGGGATAGGTAGACTGTGGTTTTGCATGTATAGAGACTATAATACTGGTTAAAAATGGTGCAGAAGAGAGAAAGTGATTATATATAGACAGGAAGCTTAACGAAACACTGCAATATTCAAGTAATTTCGGGGAATATTTAATATCATCTCTTCACTTTAAATATTAATATTCCTTGCTCACTCCTGTTTAAATTTTTGAGCCTAATTTAAATTGATTTCAATCAGGTCACAGCCCTGTCCTCTCTGCCCCCACCAACAGAATAGTTCCAGCCATTCTGCTTCCGCTCTCTGAAACTCCATCCTCTGTGGAACCACTTTGCCTTGTCCCCACCTGCCCCCTCCCCCCCTTCCTCCCTATATATATAATGTAGATATATATATCTAACCCGATATAAATGTAATTTTCCATTGTACTTACACACAACTTACATCTAGCGCGGTTGAGTTTAGATGTGATCTACACAAGGCAGATAGTAAATGTATTTATAGACAGATCACACGTGGCACATTGTGCATGAATGAAACATGGCAAAAAAAAACAACCCTATTTATAAATAATGAGGATTTGCAGAGTGTGATGGCTGGGGGTAGGGGGAGTCACTCAGTTATTTATTGCAATCCATTTGGGATTTTCTGAAGTAGGTTGTGTTGCCGTTTGAATAACTTGACTGGATGCTTGCCTTGTAAACAGCCTGTATGTATATAGTGCCTTTCACGCAGTTTCGTGCTGAGTGAAGGTACATTGATCTCCCAGGCAACGTGAAAACCAGCCACAACGAGATGTGTTTGCACCCCACCCACCCCCACCCTCCCACACGCTGTAAAAACTATTTACTGTGTCTGTGTGCGCCTACACCGTATATGTGTGTCTGTATAGTGTACTGTGTTTGTGTGTCTATATACTGTATATGTGTGTGTATGTACTGTATCTGTGTGTGTTTATATACTGCATCTGTGTGTCTAGATACTGCATCCCCAGATATTATTTTTTACCAGAAATCTATCTAATTTGCTTTTAAAAGAATTAACACTTTCTGGTACCAGAGAGAGAGAGAGAGAGAGAGAGAGAGCGTATTGTAAACATTCCCTACTCGCTCCTCTTGAACCTCGGAACCCTTGTCCTTGTCGCGCGAAACTTTCCAAAATTCTTAAGTTTGGAATTTCTTAAATTTCGAAGGGATTCTGTTCGAAGTGAGCTTGGGGAAGTTGAGACTTTTTGCTCTTAACCCCGAGTAGAAGACATTCCCTGCCCTGAATCCTAACCTTTCAGAAATGGCGTCGCTGGGGATTTGGGGCCTTGGGGGAGGGATTGGGGTGGGGGGGTGGTGGTGCGGTTTGAAATCCCCTCCTGTTTACCACGTCCTCAAGTGGAATGTGTTTTGGCACCTGCGGCGACGAAGGAAACACCTGAGGCAAATACACCCGTGCGCGGTTCTCAAGATACAAACTTGTTTTTCAAGTCCTCAAGTGCATTCACACACCCGCTCGCCCAAGCCATTGACATCGGGCGTTCGCTTCCTACTTGTTTGCGAGGCATGGGTGTGACGTAACCGCGAGCCACGTTTGCCTACCTAGTGTGCAGTCACTACACTCTGCCGTACATCGATGTAAATTGTACTGCCGCAGTATTTGGCAGTGATAGAGCTAACAGCGCCTACGCCCCACCTTGATGTTACCGGCAGGGTGAGGCTTGAGGAGCCCGTCTTTCACTGGTGACAACGCCTAAACGCACGGCCTCCTCTCGGGAAAGGGCCAGAGAGAATCCGCCATAAATACAGGCATAAATACGACAGCAGGAAAGGAACTGCCACCCGATTCCAGATGTTTTACTCCAACTGAATGTTTTATTTCCAATAACAAAACGGAAAGCGAAATGACATCGCCCGCAAATACCAGAAAAATAGCTGCGGAAACATATCTACAGGTAGATCTGATAGTCTCTCTCTCTACCTGCACAAGTGTGTGGCTGACCTGCTGTTGGCAAACACAGGTGGTATTTCAGTGGGTTAATAAAAGGTTAGACTTTCACATTGCTGAAACCGTCAGCTTTTTAGTACTTTTCTCTCAACTGGAGAGGAAAAAGTAAGACTTTCTCCTCTTTTCCCCCCCCAATACCTCCCTCCCCCCTTCATGTGACATTGTAAATATTCAACCGAATTAACTGCGTTAATCTCTTACATATCACGGAACCCGTTTCTTTTTAATCAAACAAAGAATAATTTGATCGCTCAACCCAACGACTGTTTGTGGGACGCTGCTGTGCGCAATTGGCTGCCGTGGTTCGCCCGCAAAATACGCAGCCATTTCATGTTTCATTACAGTATATTCTGCGAAACGCTTTCAAATGTCTCGGCAACTAATAAGGCACTACATCAAATACAAAGATTATTATTATTATTAGGTATTCTTTTGCTTTTTTTATCCTTCAGATGTGAAATACAGTATAAATATATATTTTTGGGTTCAGCCCTTGTCAGTGCCTGATAGTTCAGTGAAACCCGTCACTGCTTTAGAGTCTCCAAACAAGAGTGAGAGTCCCACACAGGTACACCACCTCTATCCACTGAACTTCCCTTGTGTTTGACAATGAGAATTATACGCTTGATGTGAATCTATTTTAAACTCATAATTGTTTGAAAATTCTCCTGAGCATTCTGCATAATTATTGCACTTAATCTTCAAACATTCATTTGCTACATTTATCATAAAAAAGATATTATATATATATATGTATTTAAAAATCACAGTTTTTGTCTTTTCCCTGAAATTAAAACCCTCAATTCATTCCGTCGCTTTGTGGAGACAGTTATTGTAGAAATCGTCGATGACTTTTCAAATGTCTTTTCCTCTCTTTCTCTCTCTCTCTCCCTCTCCCTCCCTCCGACGGGCAATTTCTGGAGTGAAACAGTCAAACGCGTTTGTCCAGGTTCCAAGCTTGCGTTAAAGTTCTTTGAGAGGTTGTCTGCCGTCGGGTTAACAGGAAGTGTTAAATTCGGTCACTACACTTTGCAGTATATCCTGTGAAGTTGCTTTGAGATGGGGGCTCCTGACGTGTCCCCCCACGCAGCCACGCCGATTACCTTCAGAGGCCATTTTCCCTCCTCCTCCTTTCCCTTGTCCCCCTCCTCGATGGCCTTCGTCGACGACACAGATTCGGAGATTTCGCAGCAAGATCTGACGGGAATAGGGTGGGTGGGTGGGTGGGTGGGGGCGGGAGAGAAATAAAAGTCAAAAAGTGATAAACTTGTCACCGCAGCCATTTGCAAACCCGAGCCACTGGTCAAAACGAGTGGCCAGTGCAGTCCCGAATGTATTTTGGAGACGAATGACTCCGATGTTTTTGTTTGTGATCGGCTGGCCGGGCGTCTGACGCGTACGGAGACTTTATCGCTGTGTTTGGGACTTTAGAGTTAAACCCAAACTGAGAATCCCAGGCTTCACGTGGCTTCACGTGGAAATCCCGGAGATAGATGGCTGGAATCTCTCTCCCTCTCTCTCCTCTCTTCTTCTCTCTCTTACTCTCTCTCTCTGGAGGGACTCGTCTTGTTTACCTAATTCCGGAGAGTATGAGGCGCAGGTTGCCAAAACCTTGAGAGGGGTGAGGGGTGAGAGCCCAGAGTGTGTGTTGGGGTAACTGGTGGTGTCTAACCAGCTGAACCCACATCAATGGTAATGAAACACGAGTCAATCTCCTTCACCAGCATCTAAACCTTGGACCCGAAAAGGTTGACTGACTTTCCGCTCTCCATAGATGCTGCCTGACCTGACCTGAGCTGACCAGGGTTCCTGGCGATTACCATTTTCACTTTATCGATCTTTGATTCGGATTTAATAACAATTATGCACTAATAATAATCTGTAGGAATTTCCGTTTGTTGGACGGGAATTAATTAATCAAATATCTTTTTTTTAAAACAAAAAATAAACTTAGTTTCTCTGTCCCTCGACTGTCTCTGCCTATCTATGTGTCTCTCTCTCTCTTGTCTCTATTTCCCTCTCCTCTCTCTCTGTCTGTTTCTCTCTAGGTCCCTCTCCCTGTCTCTCTTCTCTCTGTACCTCTCTCTGTCTCTGTACCCCTCTCTGTCTCTCCCCTTCCTGCCTCTCCTCTCTCTGTACCTCTCTCTGTCTCTGTACCTCTCTCTATCTCTGTACCTCGCTCTGTCTCTCCCCTTCCTGCCTCTCCTCTCTCTGTCTATGTACCTCCCTTGTCTCTCCTCTCCCTTGTCTCTCTCTCTCTGTCTCCCTGCCTCTCCTCTCTCTCTGTACCTCTCCCTGTCTCACCTTGGGGACTCGGAGATCAGTGAGGACTCCCCCCCCCCCCCCACAGGCTCCAGTCCGGCTGGTCAGTGACTCGGTTATACGGTGAATTCTTGTCCAATGGGTTCCTTCAGTGCCAGGTTGAACGAGTACCAGAAAGACCACCAGAGAAGACTGAGGAACACCACGGCCGCGCCGCTGAAGATGAAGAAGTCAAAGTATTCCAACTGTCCAAAGATCCCAACCAGGATGGCCACAAACCCAATCACGTCGAACAACACCCCCAGGACAAACAGCCACCCACATCTCCCCACTATCTCACAGCACCCTGGTATCCGAACCATCTGTGGGCACTCACTCACTCACTCACACACCTGAGAGAGACTGAGAGAAAAGAGACACGCACACACACACACATACAGAGGGACCAGAGAGAATTATCAGACTGAAAGGCAAGAGGGAGGGAGGGAGAGAGAGAGAGAGAGAGAGAAAGGGGGTAGGGAGGGAGAGAAGGTGAGGGAGGGAGGGAGAGAAGGAGGGTGGGAGGGGAGGGAGGTGAGGGAGCCACAACCCACAGATAAGGAGGAACCATAGGAGAGGAAAGGTTAAGGAAGTCACAGAGAAACAGAGAGAGAAAGAGAGAGAGATTGGGGAGACAGATACAGGCGGACAGAGAGAGAGAGAGAGAGACTAGGGAGACAGACATGGGGAGAGAAAGAGAGAGGTCGAGGGGACAGAGACAGAGAGATCGAAGAGACACAGAGAGAGATTAGGAAGACAGACACAGAGAGAGAGAGAAAGAGATGACGAAAAGGGCAGGAAAATTTGTAGATTTCCACCCAAAAAAACTAGGTCAAACATACCCAAACTTCAGTGTTGGAATTGGAGTCAAATGGCAAGTTTTCCACGTGTTTTATATATAATCTTTGCCTAAAATAAGAAATTCTGGAACTCCCACTCACTCAGGAGGTTAGATGTGTGTGTGTGTATGTGTTAGCAGTGATCAGATTAAACTCCGATTGATTTTGACTGATTGACTGACTGACTGAAATCTGATGGGAGATTAAATGGTTAATGAAATCAGAGATTGCCGGCAGTTTGTAATTAGAATCCACCACAAATGAGCAATGAAATCGCAGACACCACAAAGCCACACTTTTATTTAAAAAATACAAAAATTGGGTCTGTTCCTTGCGGCCCCCGCGCCCTGTGTGTGTCTGTGTGTTTTGCAAAATAAGTTATTTTACAATTACAGTTAGTGAAACGTTAACTTCTGTCCAACAAATTGTTTGAATTGACCCAGAATCGATGGCACACTTGTTGCAAAAGCTCACAGGAAACTCGGTGTCTGTCTCTGTCAGTGTCCTGACTTCATCCTGGGAGGGAGGGAGGGATCCATTGGGTTAAAAAGATTGTTTTCAAACAGGTTTAGCCAGAAACCGTTCAGTCTTTCAGCAATATTCTCTGGGGGGAGGGGAGAGGGGGGGGGGCGGAGGGAGGGGAGAGGGCGGGGAGGGAGGGGAAATGCTTTGAGGGGGAGTGGGGATTTCAGTTGCAATAATCCTTGCATTCGATTTAGTCTCAAAGCGCTTCCCTGATAATATACAGTAACTGTAAAGTGAATTGACTGTGTATGTTTGTGGGCGAAACCCGGCAGCCAATTGTGCACAGCAGTGTCCCCCCCCACACACACACACACACTAAGGAATTATTATTAGGCGTGTGACCGAAGCAAATTTACTCAAGGTTTTGACCCTGACTGGAGTTGAACCCAGGTCTCTGGCTGGTAATGAGGGGGGTCCTCCAGAACACCCTCTCCACTGCCCTCGACTGCCTTGCCCCGCACCCCCCCATCCCCCACCCCCTCCCCTCACCCCCCAGCCCTCACCTCCTCGCCCCCAGTACCTGCCGATACCACCAAACTGTCCCCTTTCATCCTGGCATCGTTCCCACCCACTTCAAACCAGCCGTTCTCCATTCTTCTGGCGAGGAAAGAAATCAGGGCACTTGATTTATTTTAGTAACTCATTGCTTGTTGGATTTCGAACATAATTCAATAAACAAATAATAAAAGTAATAACAATAATCCTTGCGTTTGATGTAGCGGCTTTTCACGTCTGAAAGCGCTTCACAGAATATCGAGTGAATTGGGACATTTATGTGAGAAACGCGGCAGCCAATTGCGCACAGCAGTGTCCCGCAGACAGTCATGGATTGGAATGAACAATTAAAAACAATTATTTTTTGAGGGATTATTATTAGGCATAAAGAAATCTGGCCAGGGTTTTGCCCTGCCAGGAATCAAACCCAAACCACTTTGCTTTGTAGGGTGAAAGTTCTAACCACTGAGCTACAGTACGTGTCCGTGTGGGAGTATGATAAATATTTAAGGAAGAATTATGTAAGAGAGATCGGCGTTATACAGTTGTAGAGTTGTCATTGTATTGTATAAGTAGAAAAGGGCTGGAAATTCATTGGTGCATTTGCTGCCATTATTTCTGGCTTGTTTTCAGACTGTTTGTAAGCTGATTTGCAAAGGAGTGATTTGCTCTGTAAATGCAACATTACATTGCTGAATTGTTTGGCCTCAATTGTGTGAAGGACTGAGGCACATTATTTTGCATACTTAACATCGCTCACCCTACAATGACAGAGAAACGCCCTGATTAACAGAGCCAGACTCGCAAGATTAACACAATGGGATTATATTCTTTCTCCCTCACCCCATCTCTCCACGGTTGACAGTGTGTGTGTGAGCCTCTCAGATGGGATGCCAGGGAAGGTAGTCTAACTTGCATTCACTATAACACGTGTAGCACTGACCATGTCAAGTCTTTCACAGATAATTGTTGTCAAGTGAACTTTTTTTTTTCTGCAGACAAAAGTGGCAGCAATAATAATAAAAATAATAATATTGATGATAATAATAATGACTTTGCATATTTTGTTTATTCAAAATTTACCAGAATTAATCACCTCTTTCTCTCCTCAACCCCCATCCCCACTCCCACCCCCACTCCCTCTCTCCCTGCCTCCCTCCCTCCTCCACCTTTCAAGCCATCCCTGCCAGCTCTCTCCATGTTTTAGTCTTCACGCTTTTTCAAAAAAATCATTATAAAAATATAAACTAAATTGTGAAGCAGCTTTGGGACATTTGGAAGACGTGAAAAGCGCTAGATCAAATGCAAGGATTATTATTTTTTCATTATTTTATCATTTTATCACACCTAATAATAATCCGTCCCCCCAAAAAAACTATAATAATTTGGTCATTTTCAACCCACGACTGTTTGTGTGGGGAACGCTGCTGTGCGCAATCGGCTGCCGCGTTTCGCTCTCCCACAAACATACAGTCAATTCACTTTACAGTACGTTCTGTGAAGCGCTTGGAGACACAGTCCAGAAGACGTGAAAAGCCAGGATTATTATTTCATCATTATATTTTTTTAAAAAGTCATGTTGTATAATATGGAGACTTACAGATCAGGTCTGCGTTGAGTTAACCGGTGAATGTCGGTTACACTGATACAGAGGGTGTGACAGGCAGTCCCTGGGGGCTAACAATGAACAAGCGTTATATAGTTTGTTGTTGATGGGAGATACACCCTACTCCTGACACTGACCTTAAAATAAAGGATGGCCCAGATTTGAGATTCACATATTTGTCAGGATCCCGATGAGCCGGTGGAACGGGCTCCTTTATTTCCCTGTTTCCTTTTGTTTGGAAACAGAGAAAAGATCCCATGGCCCAATCTGGCAGAGGCTTCCCCCAGTTTTCAGGCCAATATTCCCCTCTCCCCCTCCCCCGCCCCCACCCCCCCCAATTAAAATCGGTCACTGGTTTCCTGGCTGTTTTGTGAGACGTTGCTGTGTGTGATTGAGCTGCCGTGTTGGCCTACAATTCCAGTTCGCGCTTTCATGCACGTTGGTATAGTATAAAGATCCTACACCAAGGATTGTTATCATCATTTCACTGTTGTTCCCGTGTTCAAAAACAAGTGTGTGGTTTCGCGCTGGATTGTGTATTGCGCTTGAAGTCCCATGACTTTCCACAACTCAGCAGCTGTGCTGTGAACGCTTGTGTTTGTGTGGGCCGCTGGTTACTGTACAGATGGCGTCTGCCTCAAGCTATATTTAGCTCCGCTCAACATCGAGCTGCAGAAAAATCAAACCACGTCTTCACATCAAGTTGCGCAGTTCTGCTCAGACGCAGCGATGAGGACCTGTGGAGTTTTTCTTGTTTTGTGAATGGAGCCAGTCCAGGGCTTTGAATGTAATCTGTGCGGATTCACGCAGAAAAAAGACGAGAGGCAACGAAACGACGGCATTCCTGTGGCTGCTGTAACGAGAGACATTACTCCGCCAATGTAATTTTGTTGTTTTTATACAAATGCTTTATTGGATGCGTGACGTGACTGCACACAAAGGCATTACGAAAGAATTCTGCCTGTACGCAACAAACCGGCTTCTCTGACCTGTGTATTTATACGTGCCGCTACCTGCGTTTTGTTGACCTGCCTTTTGTAAACCACCCGTGGAAACCGTAACATGATTTTTTTCCACCCGTTTATTCAAACTTATTGTGCAATCGCATTATCCTGCCCCACCCACCTACTCGCCGAGGAGGACAGCAACCCATTGAACGCTCAGGTGAAATCCCACGAGGCTTCAACAGTTTGAATCCATCGACAAAATATTAGGAAATGCCGCTAATTAAGAAGAAGCGAGTGATTGAAATCACCATTCAAACCTGATAACCCTGAAAATAAAGTAAAAATTGGCTGTTTCAATCCACGACTGGGGGGGGACGACGACGACGCTGCTGTGCGCAATTGGCTGCCGCGATTCGCCCACAAATATACAGTCAGTTCACTTTACAGTCTATCCTGTGAAGCGCTTTGGGACGTCCATAAGATGTGAAAAGCCGCCGTATCAAATTATTGTAATTCTTCAAACAACACAACTGTTGGGAGGCAATAGACCAAGGTCCCCGAGATCCTTGCCAGAAACCTGGAGAGGGCGACGGGACATCGGTGAGTTAAAGTGGGATGGATTTGCTATTCCTCACTGTCACTATTTGCTGATTCATCGTCGAATCGACAGCTTATTTAGAATCCAAGTACAGAATCCGGTGTGAAGCCCCCGCGAGGTCACATCGCATCAGGGGCTGTTACAGGTCCTATTGATGTGTTGCCAAAAAACACAGTGGAGCCTCGGTCTCCTCACCTCACTGGTGATTCCAGGCAATGTTGCTCAGGCACGCGAGGCTTTTGCCGTAAATAGTCAAGGCATTGAAACACCATTGAGATCCTCTCAAAATATTTAAACGAGGAAACTTTATTGTCACAAGCCTACACACACACACACACACACACACAAAACTCAACACTAGAGGACATGATGGTGGGATTGGGAGTGAACTTGGTTTCACCGAACATTGAGTTGCAGGTTCAAGTAAAGGAGGCGTTAAAGTTTAATAGCTTACACATTAGTCTAAAGTAAATACGCCCTCTGTAATGCGATGGGGAGTTGACTACTGGCATTAGGGCAATAACACAGCGAGCAATAAACCTTTTTCTCAAAAACGGGTGGTTGGTAAATGAGAAGCTGCGGCCGTGGGTAATAAAAATAGAAATAATAAGCAGCGGGCAAGGCTCTGAAGTGTCGGCAGCTAAATGTAATTCAGTCCATTGCTCAAGGGAAACTTATGCAAAACATGCAACCAGAGGAGAAAACGCTTCTGTATTGTTTCGTTGGGACCATAGATTCCAAAGACAGAATCTCACACTATGACCTGCGTTTGTGGAACGAGATAAGATCATTAATTAAGTGACAGTTACACAACGAAGGCTTAAAAATAAAGTCCTAGAGTTAAACCCACCCCCCCAACCAAAAAAAAAATCAGGAAATTAAACATTTGAACCTCAGGGACGAAAGACTGTAACTCAGTGTGTTCGACTTGTTCATAACCTTAAGATTCTCCACATTCACACAATCAGTTTCCTCCAGCCCCAGGATCAGTTTAGAGCTGGTTAATGGTTAATAAATCATTGTGATGCACTTTGAATTCATAGACCCCCAGGAGGGGTTTCGAGAAACTAGGTTTCAAAAAAACAGTGTGTTCGGTGGTGTTGCTGTTCTCAAGTATTTAAACAAGAATACCAACTGGAATTATCCAAAGATGAAATGAAACAGTCATTGTCTCAATAATACAAAACAGCCTTGCCTCAACAATAACAATAATAAATAAAATCCTTGCATTGGATATAACATTCTATAGCATCTTCTAAACGTCTCAATAGTTAATTGACTTGTGTATGCGTGGGCGAAACGCAGCAGCCAATTGCGCACTGCAGTGTTCCAACAAACAGTCGTGGAATGAGTGATCAAACTACGATTTATTTATGTATTTATTTTCTTGAGGGATTATCATCAGGCGTGTGGAGTTGCTGAAGGCTTCGTCCTGCAGGGAATCGAACCCAGGTCTCGCCCTTGCGAAGGGAGTGCTATAACCACTGAGCTACCAATGACGTAGCAACAATCACCCTTGCATATCATAACAGTGTCTTATGTCGCTGAGACGTCTCGTAGTGGTATGAGCACATGCATCTCGTGGGCCAGCGCGGCAGCCAATCCGCAGACAGCAATGTCCCACAAACCCAGGGAATAATCAACACAACCTGACCACAAGTCACACCAATTATTGCGTTTACATACCACCGTCACGGTGCGAAGCATCCGAGACAGTGACTGAGGGGGTGGGGTGGGGGGTGGGGAGGAGGGTGCACGATGTCAAGCTGGGAGAGGGGGCTGTGACCACAGGCACAGAGAGGAAGGTCTTCAGTTCAGATGTGACCTGATGATGGGGAAGGAGGGAGTGAGGTGGAAGGATAGGGGAAATGTGTTCCAGAGTTTCTGGGTGTATTTATTGACTTGGGAACATGTGTGTGTGTGTGTGTGTGTGTGTGTGTGTGTGTGTGTGTTTTTCGTTTACTTTGGACAACTCCTGACTTTCATTTGAACTTTAACACACGGCGCAGTTTGTGAAGATGGTACAAACTGCCTCTGGTACAAAGGGCGGCCATAAACACTGCCGCAGTCATGCTAGAACATCAACAAGAAAACTTGCCCTAATGGCCCCAGAGATTGGCCTGAGTCACAATTCAATGCAAACTGAGAATATTTATTTTGGCAAAAGAATTGAGGCCAAATCTTGATTGTATCTTGATCCAATGGACAGACGACTTATCCACTAGTGTGCGCTGGTTAGTCATGGTTTGACACTGTTTGGAACTCTCACCAGATCCACAGAGGACGCCAAGTTTCGTGGTTCCTGGAGTAACAAAGGCACAAGACACAATCCAGACTTTGACGCGTTAAAACTTTGGTAATGATTCGCAGTATTTAGGGAAAAGGGAGAGGCTAATCGGTCGCTCTGGATCAACCACGCACAGATACACAAGTGATGGTTGGAATTCCAGGCTTTCCTAATGATGTACTTAATAACCAATAAGAATTCCAGAAGGGAAACCTGCTGTAACCCTCAACTTTCACAGGTGCTTCTCAACACCTTCCTCTTCGACCGCAGCTTCGCTCCCCACCCCAGCATCCCCGACCCCCCCCTCCATTCCTAAACCCCCCGTTCCCATCCCCCTCCTGAACCAGCCTCCAGCTCAGGTGCAAACCCTCGGGATGTCCTCCCAAAATGGAGGGCGCTATATACGCACAATTTGTTATATTATCACAGTCTGGTAGCATTCTCAGCTCTTGGCGAGAAGATGGTGGGTTCAATGTTTGGGGCCTTTGAACTCTCAGTCTAGGCTGGTCACCAGCCAGGACAGTGCTGGGGGAACTCTACACCGGAGATGTTAAACTGTCTTGTCTGCCTGACTCGGTACCAGATCTGTTGTCCTGGCTGTCAATCTTCTCAACGCCAACAGCTCCAGTCACCAGCTAGCAAGTTAGTTGTGTGTGGAGATGCATTGGGAGGAACAAAAGGGGCATTAGATTTTAGATGCAGTTCTGCCATATCCAAGAGCCTTCGAAACACAGAGACAAAGTCAATAGTTGCCATAATTGCTAAAGCTCTGGGTCACTTCAGCACTTAAGATTCAATCATAAGACAGGTCAAATAACTCAATATTGAGCTTTGGCAGCGAAATCCAAGGCATTATACAAATGGATCAATTTCGAGGAACTATTAAGAGATACAAAATGTGCTGGAGAGTTGGTACGTTCGGTGTTTCGGGAGAGCAGGAAGCGAAAGAACATAAAGTTTGAATAAATCATTACCAGTGGATGCGCTTAATGGAACTCAATTCCCTGAAAGCCACCACGTTAAGCCAGGTAAGCGAGAATCTCTGCTTGAAGCGAATGGGTTATTGGTTCCAAAGGGAGGCAACACGAACACGATTAAAGTCCGGGTCAGTGACCCCACGAGTGGCAGGTTCGGGGTACACTCTGGGGGGCAAGTCAGGTGACATCCCCTTCCACTCCCCTCCCACCTCCCCACCAAAAAAAACCCTACACCATAGACAAACAATATCACACCAGAGAGTTAACTTCAAGGTGCCATTGGAGCGAAAGAAAACAAACTGTTATTAGCCTGAACTGTGTAAAACGTGGCGTTCTTATGCAGTATTCTGTGGCATTATTGTCACGTTAGCTCAGTACCAACTCTTACCAACGTGCCCCCCCCGAACTGACGATTAACCCAGGCAAGAGTCAGACTTGCTGCAAGTTGGGTTTTCCTCCTTGCAACACAAGAGTCCTGTGGTGGCGTTAGACAGAGATGATTTGTTGCCGACTTTACAAAGTACCAGGTGAGGTGCATTCAGGTGCAAGCGGCTTTGACTAGAAACAGGGTGGTTACCAACAGAGTGCAGCTGTAGGTAAATCTCCCAATTGCTCAATATTCCAAACTGCTTTATTCCTACAAGATACAGGCTCGTAAACACCATTCCTCCCTGGGAAATACACAGTATCTCTGAAGCGTTTTGAGATGTCTCAATGACACGATAACAAGCCATTATCAAAGGCAAGAATGATTGTTATTATTATTAGAGAATTTATTTTTTTAGTCACCCGAGAGTTTAAACCAGATTTTCACGAGTTAAATCCATGATTTGATTTTTGATAGAATTAGGTTGTATTGATTTAACACATTTGTACCCAAATAATACAATCATCTCTGAAAAATCAGTTCAATCAATTAACACAACTATATTTCCCATCTTTTAGATATATATTATAATATAGTATATATATATACATACGCACACACAACTCATCTTCCAGGGTTCTAAAGCCAGAGGCCCATGCGAAGGGAGTTATGAAAGTTGTTGTTTTTTGTAAATAATACAATAATAATAATAATAAGTGCAATCTTCTCACACAAAATCCACGCTGTCTAGTACAGCTTCCGTTAAACATCTGACTCTGTGTAAAATATAAAACTCTGGTCATTCAATCCCCGGCTGTTTGTGGGTCACTAACATGTCCAATTGGCTGCCGCGTTTCTCCCATAAGATAATAATACAGTAATAACCCTTGCATTTGATATAGTCCTTCTCCCACGTGAAAGGCGCTCTATGAACATGTCATTTTGTTTGTTGTTGTTTTCACGTCTTCTAGACGTCTGGAAGCGCTTCACAGAATATACTGTGAAGTGTAGTGACTGTATATATATATATACACGTATATATGTGTGCGTGGGAGCGAAATGTGGATACACTGAATGTCTAATTTACAATAGAAGTTGTGAAGCGTTTTGAGACATCTCAGTGACTGGATCTCACTGTACCGAATGCTAGGATTATATTATATTATTAGTATATAATTCTCCCAACACTTTATATAATCTCACTGACTGCATTGTACAGCTGTGAGAGCCGCTGGCGTTCACCCTAAACTCCTTATTAGAGGGAGGGGTTCCTGTAAATGGAGTGAAAGCTCTCCCACTTTCACAATGAAATAGTGCCACCAACTTCCTTCCCCCCCCCCCCCCCCCACCTCTCCCCCCTTGAGATGAAGGGAAGGCGACTGACTGACTGACTGACTTACTGCTCACACAAGTCGGTCTCCATTCTGCATCAGGACAGGGCACAGGGAGCCATCGACACCAATGAGCTCCACCAGCCTTGGATGTTCCTCAGCGCCCCTTCGGATCTGGAGCAGTTGTTTGGCCAATTCCCAGCTGATGGTGGAGGACAATTCCTTCAGATCCAAGTCCACCACCTTGCCCAGCGACGGCTGGTGGCTTCTCTCTGTGGACCCCGTGGCCGCTTGGTTGAGATAGTCTTTCTCCAGTGACTCCAAAGGCGCCTGGACGTTGCCCGTGTACCAGAACAGCCAGGCCATGAGACTCAGGAAGATAACAATGGCTCCGGTGTAGATGAAACAGTCTCCCAGAGCCCTGCCGCCCAGCCTCACGTTGGCAAACACACCAATGAAAAGCACCGTCAAACCCCCCACATCCAGAGCCAAAGCCAACAGGAAGATCCCTGGGCAGCGACCCATCCCCCTCACAGACCTGACCCCCACCCTCACCATCCCCTGAACCTTCCCAGAGGAGACACAGTGAAAAAAAACAACAACACACACAGAGAAATCTGCAAGGCTAGTGTAGCTGGCTATGGCTTGAGTGATGTGAGATCCTTTCCTGTGTTTGTCGTTTGGCTTTGACAGAAACTCAACTCAACTCAAGGTGAAAAGTTAGAACTTTATACTCACTCATTCACCCAGTCATTCATTCATTCACATTCTCTCAGACAGACAGACAGACAGACAGACACACACACACACACATATGCATGCAAATACACAATCATACTCTCACACCTACACATACATACAAACACACACTCACTCTCACACAGACAGAAAAACACACACTCCCATCCCATTCTCACAAACACATAGACATATTCACTCACACAAACACACACTCACTCTCACACACAGACAGAAACACACACAAACACACTCCCATCCCATTCTCACAGACAAACACCCAGAGATATTTACTCACTCAAACACACACTCAGAAACACACTCCTACACAAACACACACTCTCACACATAAGCACACAAACACACACTCACTCACATCCACACTCACAAACACATTCACTCACACAAACACACACTCAGACACAAACATCCTCACACATAAGCACACAAACACACACTCACTCACATCCACACTCACAAACACATTCACTCACACAAACACAATCACACATAAGCACACACACACTCACATCCACACTCACAAACACATTCACTCACAGACACACAATCACACACACACACTCACACACACAAACTCACACACAAACACTCACACCCACAAACAAACTCACACCCACAAACACACACCCACAAACACACCCACCCACAAACAAACACACCCACAAACACACACACACCCACAAACAAACTCACACCCACAAACACCCACACACCCACAAACTCACACCCACAAACAAACTCACACCCACAAACACACACACAATGGACTTAGCTTTCAAACATTTTTTAAAACTTTGTTTTTAATTGAAAGTTATTCGGTTCAAGTGTTTTTCGCTTTTGAATTGAAAACCTGCAAAGCTTTAGTCTCTCTCTCTCTCTCTCTCTGCCCTGGGCTGTGAATACAATTACAGCTGCTGCATTTCAGCTGAACTGGAAAATTCAAGTCAATAAATAGCTCAGCACAACAACAACATTACACTTGTACAGACAGCGCCTTTCACATCAGGAGGGCGTCCCTAGGCGCTGACAGTCACTGTGACAGACCCAGGGAGGGGGGGGGGGGGGGGGGGGGGGGAGGGAAAGGGGGGGAGGGATTAGGAGTTGCCCATGGGACCATAGAAGAGGTGGGTCTTGAGGTGGGACCTGAAGGAGGTCAGGGAGGGGGGGCGAGTGAGGCTTGGAATGCGTGAGGGAGTTCCAGAGGTTGGGGGGGGCAGAGAGGCTGAAGGCTGACCCTATATCCAATGGAGGGAGGTGGGGGGGAGTGGGGGGAAGGGGGATGCGGAGCCAGGCCAGAGCCTGCTGAGCGGAGAGGGAGGAGGGGTGGGTGTGGGGGGGGTGGGGGGCAGGTTGGTATGGGGTTAGGAGGTCACGGGTGTAGGTTGGTGGGGGGGGGGGAGGTTGTGTGAGTACATCAAGAACAACACCCCCCCCACCCACCCCTCCCTGGCTCTGGTCCCTACCTGACTGTTCAGCGCCTTGGGACGTCCTCTCGACGTGAAAGGCGCGATATAAATGTAAGTTTTGATTGATTGAGGTTGGGAAGATAATATATTCTCCTCCATCGTTTCCAGGAATCGCTGAAGTAGACACGAGAAAATACATGTTTCCTTAACCCCCCCCCCCCCCCCCCCCCCACACACGCCCGTTGTTGTTGTTGTTGTTTGCCCAGCAGTAAGTAGGAACCCAATCGTCAGTTGACTGGCAGACCACTTCCCAAGGGTAATAATCCCCTTTTTATTTAATATCAAAGTGGTAATAAATAAGTCAATTCACGACTGTTTGTTGCTGCGTCTCATCCACAATTATACAGTCAATTCAATTCCAATTTACAATTTATTTACGGTATATTCAGTGAATATACCATATTCTTTTGAGCCATCTCTACAGCGTGATAAAATGCTATACTAAAGGCAAGGATTATTAATCATTAGAGTTTAACTTGTATTTGCACTGTACACGACACAGTCACTGAATAAGTATCGGGAAGATTTCAGAGGTGAGCAAAGGCACTGGTGAAGAGACCGTCTTCACTGAATTCAACGGCTGAGAGAGAGGAAGTGAGACAGTAACAGATCATAATAATCCTTGCATTTGATATAGAGCTTTTGTGTCTTCTAGACATCTACAAGCGCTTTACAAAACACCTGTATACTGTACTGTACTGTACAGTGAACTGACTTGCGCACAGCAGTGACCCACAAACAGTTGAATTGGATTGAAACGACCCAATTTATTCTTTTTTTCTCTCGAGGGATTATTGACGGAGGCAGTTGAGGAGAATACCAGAGCATAGGGTGTGGTGACTGGGCGTCAAACTCCAATGGTTGGAGTGGAGGGGGCACTTACAATTAAAATGCGATTGGCAGGATTTCTACTTGGTTTAACTTGATAATAATAACAATAATAATCGTAATTGTAACTTGGTATCAACTCGCAAGCTTCAAAGAAACAAGGAATGTGTGTGTTTGATTGTGCACATTTATGGGAAAAGCCAATGTTTAAGTGAGGCTAAATTGTTGGTGATGTGCTCTTCACAGTGTACAGTTTATCGTTGGCTGATGTGACACTGATCGGTTCTTATTCCAGATCCAGTAGTTGGCTACAGAGTTTATTAAACCGAGCATGCGCTTGCCAAATGCGTTTGCGTCCAATTAATCGAGCAAAAGTTACACCTTTGCAAATGACCCAGGATACACAGTACCCTGGTCATAATCACAAACATGCGGCATTGCCAGACGGCCCACGGATAAGGGCGACTGTTCCCAGACTGACAACGATATTGACATAGGCAATGGATGACTGTCAGCTGTCAGATTGTCTGAATCCTCCAGTTCCCTTGTGGCTTCGGGGGCTTTACAGTCAGAGACGACCTGCTCTGGAGAGCCATGCCATGCAATCCACCCAAATCCTCAATGTTTTAACTAGTCCCACTCCCAACACAAGTTCAGCTCAATGGGCCAATTCTCCATCATTGCCCAGGACCTCGTTGGATGTCTCGCATCCTGGATTCATTGGTTTTTTTCAAGGAAATACTTGGCGAGTGAGGTAACTAACCCCCCAATCTTTCCCCAGGTACGTACACGCGATCACTGATTGACCTCCGACTCACAGTGACCATTAGCTTGTGGATGCCAACAGTTTGACAGGACAGTAAAAAGACTGCCATCCGCTCGATCTCTCCTCACAGGTGGATGAAGGACATCTTTGGATTCTTGTAGAATTTCGGCGTTGACTTCTGCTGCCTCTTCTCCTTGATGATGGGGACCCAGACCAATCCATAAACCAGGAACATCAGGCCGATGGACAGGGCCGCGGGCCCCAGCACGTTACACGTTTTCTTGTCGATCCCCGCAAAATACAAGCCGGTCAGCACGCAGCCGAAGAGAAAGAAAGCTCCCCCGACAGACATGATGATGATGGGCTTGTGGTAGATCTCCCAGGCGCTCCTACGTTCCAAGGCCCACAGGGATTCACTCCGGGAGCTGCCGTACAGGGTACTCACCGTCTGGCTGGTCAGGAGATCGTTTGACTCCGAACAGGACCGTATACCCAAGTCAAAGTTTTCAGTTGAACTCATTTCCATCGTAGGCACTGAAGTAGATGGATCTGCCTCTGGATTAAAACAATACAGTACATGATTTGAATACAGAGGTGGTTTTGGTGGGGAGGGGATGAAAAAGATCCTTTGCCTCGCAACATGTGAATACTCCTGTTCTGGGTTTACTTTATTTCAAACCCCATTTAAACTTCTATAGAGTTCCCACAACTACGGTACAAATCTCTTTTGAGGACGGAAGATTTCCATCTCCCAAGTGATTGTTCAGTCCTCACAGTCCTCGTGCTATTTACCTCGTGGCGTTTATAAACAAAACAAAACAAAGCTTGCTAAGTTACTTTCCACCCCCCCTCGCCCGTTTCCCCCCCCCCCCCCCCAACAACAAAAAGGATTTCAATGCCAAAGACAACAACAGCAACAACAACAGCAACAACATTAATCCTTGCTTTTGATATAGACCCTAACCACATCGACGAGACATCTCAAAGCGTTTCACAAATTGTTACCGCGATGTGTAGTGACTGTGCGTTCGCAGGTGTACACCACATCCGGTTTGGGTACGGCAAAGCCACTGTTTCCAGCACAGATAGAAGCACGAGGTTTCGCTGGACGTTGATCAGCGCTGGGCTGTTTGTGGAGCAGACACTGGGTGTTGTCAGACCGTGCAGACAAAGTGATTTAATGTGCGGCTGGCGATGGCAATCAATACATTCTCAGGAGCAGCGAGATTAAACACAGAGTGAAAATCCACCCAATCATTTCTTGGTTAATACTATTAAATAAAAAAAACCAGATTGACTTGAGTGGTTTGCGTTTGCTGCTAGGAACCACTTGAGATCCACTTTGGTGGTTTAAGAGCCTTATCTAACTCCTTTATGAATATACTGTCTCTCAAATCCACACTCTGTGTGTCTGTGTGAGAGAGGGAGAGAGAGACAACTCTGGCTTTTGTTTGCACGCTTTCATTAAAGGTGGTTTATAGAACCACAGAAATTCACAGCCCTGCAGTTTGGTGTTTATCTGTCTACTGTATATAGTTCCTTTTTAAAAGCTCATAATGTACAATGCCAGACATCACACCTGACAGGCCATTCTGTGTCTTAACTACATTGCCTGAAACACAAATAATAATAAATAATAATAACAATCCTTGCTTTGATACAGCGTTTTCAAGTCTTCTAGACTGTGTCTCAAAGCGCTTCATGGAATATACTGTAAAGTGAATTAACTGTATATTTGTGGGTGAAACGCGGCAGCCGATTGCGCTCAGCCGTGTCCCCCAAAACAGTCGTGAATTGAAATAACCAATTTATTATCGTGCTTTTTTGGGGGGGGCGGGATTATTATTAGGCATGTGGAGAAAGGAAACTTGCCCAAGGTTTCTCCCTATTTGCTAACTATTTTAAATTGATATCCAGTGGAAATAATTTCTCTTTACTGACTATCAAAACCCCTCCCTCATCATTTTAAAAACCTTGAATTAAGTTCATCCCTCAGTTTTCTTTTGTTGGAGTGGAATGAAGTCTCAGTTTCTCCGTCTCTGTTCTCATTCACAGTGTATTCATTCCAGAGGGGAGGAGAGGAACCCGACTGGATTCTATTCCCACTCCTCAATACTGAGGACAGTCAGAGCGTTAAATGCTGTAATGTCAAATATAATATGTTTGGGGAAAGTTAGCAGGAGAGTTAGATTAGATTGAGTAGTTCCTGTTGAGAATATCACCAACACACAAGACTTGATTCCAGGTTTCCTTACTCCACACACCTCTGTTTACCTGGCACTTAAGTAGGAACCCCGTTTGTTAGTTGATTAACAGATCGCTTGCTGAGAGTCAGTAACATTCCCATCATGAATTTTTAAAAATCATTTGGCCACTCAACCCATGGCTGTTTACGGGACGCTGCTGTGCGCAAACGGCAGCTGCGTTGTGTCCTCAAAATATACAGTCAAGTCACTTTACAGTATATTCCGTCAAGGGCTTTGGGACGGCTGAACCATGTGCTTTTATGAAACGCAACATCGAAGATTATTATTGACCCGATGCCTGGCTTCTGTGCAGATTGAGTTGCTTAATCCACCCGAATACGTCCCACTCACTGAGTCCTGGGCAGATTCCCAGCATCACCGGGCACCATCTCAGGCTCCTTTCCCACTCGCAGTTTAAACGGTTTTTCCCTAACCTCATCCGCAATCTTAGATCGATGCCGTCTCTCGTTGCCAACCCAGCAATCAGTAAATAATAACGTTCCTTATGTTTGACAGAGCCTTTCATGTTGGGAGGACGTCGCAAAGCCTCATCACATCATTATCAAAGCTCTTCACAGAATATAGTGTAAGATTAACTTGACTGCGTATCAATTAACGATATGCGCAGCAGTGAATCGCACACAACAGCGAATCCATTAATCAGTTGTGGGTTGAGGAGCCAACGATTACTATTTTTAAAAGAGATTATGGCCCCAAAAGTGATCTCCCAATAAACTAACAACCGGGTTTCCCACTAACCGCTCAGTAAACAGAGGCGAGCAGAGTAAGGACACTTTGCCCGGGAATCGAACCTGGGTCCTTTCGCTTGCGAGACGAGCGCTCTTGGGAGATACGCTGCAGGAAATTCCCCGAATGCTGAGCAGGCATTCCGCAATTCTAAACCTGGCATGTGCCTAACCATCCCAATACGAGTGGAATCACAGTTTGGTAAAGTGGCACGGAAGCGTTAAAAAACACTCAAATTCACACTATCTCACTTACGTTTTTTGGAAAGCCTATTGCCACTGACATTAGGAGTGGGCATACCGTTGTAATAGATGTACAGTAAACACAGTATACTCTATAAATATACACGATACTCTAAATAAACATACAGTATATACAGTACACTCCATAAACATACAGTATATACACCATACTCTATATAAATATATACAGTGTACACTATAAATACACATGATACTCTATATAAACATACAATATATACAGTACACTATATAAATATATAGTATATACCCTATATAAATATGCAGTATATACTATATAATATACACTATACTCTAGATAAACATACAGTGTAATCTGTATATAAATATATATAAATATACAATACTTACAGGTCCTGTTGACAAGCTGTTCTCAGCCACTATCCCTGTTTGAGACCACAGCATCAGCTGAGCATCACAGCTGAGTTCTGGAGTGAAACTGATCATTGTCAGTCACTCCATCCCCTGCCAGGAAACTACACAATAAGCAGCTGCTGCCTTAACCCAAACTTTCTAGGTCCACCCCTCTCTCTCTCTCTCTCTGTCTCTCTGTCTGTCTCTATTTACCTCTCCTTTTTCATTAAAGTCTGACTCTAGAAAGAGTATGTTACCCCTCCTTCTGTTGTGTGTTTGGTGTGTGTGTGCTCTCCCACACCCACCACCACACACACACTCTTATCATACTCTTTCCCCACTCCCACCCCACTCCCTTCCTCTCTCCTTTCCCCTCTCCTTACCCCCTTCCCCTCCCCCCTCTCTCTCCTCCCTCCTCCCCCCCCTCTCTCCTCCCTCCTCCCCCACCACTTTCTCTCTCTTTCCCTCCCCCTCCCCCTCTCTTTCTCTCCCCCTCCCACTCTTTTTCTCTCTCTCTCTCTCTCTCCCCCCACTCTCATCCCCTTTCTCTCTCCTCCCCCTATACGCCCCCCCCCCCCCACCCCCCACACTCCCCTCCTCCACACTGTGTTTAAACATATAGAACAATTAAGATAATTTTCAATCCCACAGTTTTCGCACGAATTACACATTGTAAAAAAAACGAACGCTCTTATTCTTACAGTGGAAACACATCGGTCTGTGTGTCGCGACAAAACAGTAACTTTAGCCCCAGCGCGGAGTTGTCCACAGTCTCAGCTCAATGTCAGGGTCCGTTGGATCTGCTGTCAAAACACACGTCTGTCTCTCTCTCTCTCTCTCTCTCCCTCCCCTGTGTGAAGGGTTTGACCAGGCGGGCATGGTTAGAGTTGTCACTAAAGGGGGGGGTTAACATAGCATCACAGGCGGGTCTGGCTCACAAGTGGATTTAATAAGAATAAAAGTAATCATCCTTGCGTTTGATGTAGCGTCTTATCACGTCTTCTGAGATGTCTCAGAGCGCTTCACAGAATAAAGTATAAAACTGTAAAGTGAATTAACTGTATAGTTGTGGGCGAATTTAAGCCAATTTTCTTCTTATACTCCCTTCCAACAACATATTACGCAGTTTTATTCTTTGCCATGGTTTATGGTGGATGTTTTATTGTTCTGAGGAAGTATAAGCATATTTAGTAAAGTATATCTGGCTTAGATTGTTTTAATAGTGATGACTAAAATAGCTAGGAAGAGGACATTTTTTGGACAATTATTTCTCCATTTGAAAGCGGTTTCTCAACAAATAAATTGTAGCTCAAAGTGTAGCTCGAATCTTTTCTCTCCCTTCTGTAACAACATTACAAAAACAACTCGAAAGCTGTTTAGGAACTTTTAAAGTTAACGTTTTCGGTGTTTAACCGTTAGTTTTGTGGTGGCAGTTGTCAGCAAAGACATTGTCATCCATCCCAGACTCACTAGCTGGGTCTGGTTTCACTAGTAAAGTTACTCATTTTAATCAATTTAGATTTTTTCTACTCCAGTCCAGATATGACATCTCGCTTTATCACATCAGAACATCTCAAAGTATCCAATAATAATAATAATCCTTGCATTTGATGTAACACTTTTCACATTTTCTAGACGTCTCAAAGCGCTTCACAGAATGTACTGTAAAGTGAATTGACTGTATGTTCATGGGTGAAACGCGGCAGCCAATTGCACATAACAGTGACCCACAAACAATCATGGATTGAGTGACCAAATTAAAAAAATATATTATTGGAGTGCGGAAAGTTGCGCAAGGTTTTGGCCTGCCCGGAATTGAACCCAGGTCTCTCGCTTGGAAGGCGAGTGCTCTAACCACTGAGCTACAGGACTCCAGTTTAACATAATGATGCCCTTGTTGAGAAATTCCACTTCTATTATTTACTCCATTTGGTCACATCCTGAATTTCCAAGTTCATAATGTTTTGAAGATAGTTTCCTGTCAGGCAAAATGCAGTATAGTGCTGGAAGGCAGAGATCCATTGGTCTTCAAGTTACCTTCTTCAATCAACCTCTCTTGTGATTTAATCCAATCCTATTAGTATCGTAGAAATGACAGGCCCAGAAGGGAAGCCAATCAGCCAATCTCAACCACCACCATCACCATCGTAAGCTCTTCGAAAGGCCTTCTCTGGGCAGAGAACACAAGTTTGAAATCCGGCCTCTCAACCCAGAGACTGCTGCTTAATTGGCACAGATTGTGGGGGGGTGGGGGGAAAAATATATACAGCGTTCGCTTCTAATTACTTCCTCCAAATAAAATTAGGGGAACAGTGACCTGTACACGGTATGAAATGAACCCGATTGTAGTGAACATGTCGACAGTGGATAGCGGACGCCATGTTTTAGACGAACCCAATTGTCACGGAGAGTCAATTATTTTGAATTAGCGAAGCTGCCTTTGATGGAAAGTGACTGGGTATGAAATATGTTACACGCGCAGTGTTGGAACAATTGTCTGTTTGATGCCAAAGCCGTAACCTCGGAACCTGTGTGTGGAGCCAGTGCTCTGACCTCTCCCGGGCCGTTTCCCGTCAAAACTACTCCAAACAAGTTGCCACATTCCTTTTGCTCTATTCCTCACCCCACACAAAATATATTAAAATGATTGTTCATCCATCCTCACATCTCTAACATTCATCTTGTGTTTGTTGTCTTCTGTCATCGACCCTCTCTCCACCACCACAGAAAAGGAGAGAGGAAAAAAACACGCTGCTCGATAATGGGTCTAATTTGCAATTTGCGTCAACCGATTCCAAGCGATTAATTACAGCCTCCCTTAATTATGTCATTAGCAACCAAGTAAAAGAATTCCAAACGTCTCTGAAACCCTTGACCTTGGTTCTTCCTCATATTATTTGGGGGCCACGTACACAAGCTTGCCCATGGTTTAACCCAACACACGGTATTTTGTATTTGGTTTGCGAACCCAACAATCAGATTACATCCCATTGTGTCCCCCTCAATTTTCGGACGTCAAAATGAATTGATGCAACCGTTTCATTTCTCTCACATGGAACAAAGCTAATTATTTTTTTACCCAAATCGACCTTTTATTTATTTTTTTTCAGTTGTGGAAATGGACCAAAACACGACTGAAACCGCAAAGTGTGATGATTCAATAAACTGTCACCAGATAGAAACAACCTTAAGTAACATTGGAGCATTTTCCTCTGTGAATTCAATTTCTGAATCATTTGGTTTGTATCCGTTCCTCTCAATCCTCTCACAGTCTTCTCAATCTATCCTTGCTCTAACCTTACTATAAACTGTATTACACTGTACATAATAATAATCCTTGCATTTGATATCGCGGCTTTTCACATCTTATCGACGTCTCAGAGCGCTTCACAGAATATACTGTGAAGTGAACTGGCTGTATATTTGTGGGCGAAACGCTGCAGCCAATTGCGCACGGCAGCGTCCCACCAACAAACAGTCGTGGATTGAAATTACCAATTTTATTATTGTGCTTTTATTTGGACTTTTATTTAATTTTTTTACTTTCACGACTTCAATGGAACATTTTGGGAGACCAAGCTGCTATTTATGGAGTTGCTGTGACCCCTGGTGGTAAATAATGTTATTGCACATACACCTTGAGAACTCCCTTCTCTCTTTTCGAACACAAAACTGCAGTGGGATCTTTTAATGTCTACTTTGAGGCTGGAGACTCGGATTCACGTCTCATCCGAAGGAGTGTAGCAATGTAGTGCATTCCGAAGCGCTGGATTGGAGCGCCCAGCCTGCATTGTGAGTTCAAAGTCTCTGAGTGAGGCTTGAAACCACTTCTGACCTGAAAGCAAGAATGGTACCAACTGGGTGAGGTTGACACCCGGCTGATGAGAACTAGCAGAAAAAAGACCTGGAACCTTTTGTACCTTCATCGCCTGAATAACCGATGTTTTTACCTCTGTTATCGGTGACACGTTCGTCTCTGTGTCAGTCGCTTGTTGGTGAAAGTCTCACATCGGGATTTGAGCCGATTCTGTGGTTTGACAATCAGTACAGTAATAATAATACTGTTAATAATCCTTGCATTTGATATAGCGGCTTTTCACATCTTATCGACGTCTCAAAGCGCTTCACAGAATACACTGTAAAGTGAATTGACTGTATATATATTTGTGGGCGAAACGCGGCAGTCAACTGCGCACAGCAGCGTCCCCCCCACAAACAGTCGTGGATTGAAATGACCAATTTTATTATTGTGTTTTTTTTGGACGGATTACTATTTGGCTTGCGTGTGTGGAGTAAGGAAACTTGCCCAAGGTTTTGCTCCGATTCGCCTGGATTCGAACACAGGTCTCACGTTTGTAAGGTGAGTGCTCTAACCACTGAGCTACAGGATGTAATAATAATAATAATCATGTTTTCTGGACGTCTCAAAGAGCTTCATAGAATAACTTCATAGTAAAGTGAATTGACTGTATATGGGAGGAACGCTGCATTGTGTTTTCGTTAAGATTTTACACTCAGATCATGTTTGCCAATTCAGGTGAAGATTAAAAAGTACAATCAAAAATGTATCTCGACTAACAATCTAACAACCTAACAGATCACTTGTTCCTTCGCCTCATGGTTTTGAAACTTTGCTGTTTTCAATATCACTGCCCTTGCCAACCAAAACACAATCACTACACTTCACTGTAAATCAATCCTGTGATCAGAGCTATATCAAATTCAAGAATTATTATTACTGTAAAATGATCAATATCACAAAAAATATTGTACCCTTTAGGTGGCACTGTTTAGCTGTCGCACCATGTTAGGTTTGAGAATTATTTGGAATAAGATGTGCACTGGTTGCAGGCAATCACTTTTAATTTCTTTTATGGCTGTTCATAATTAAAATAGATATTAACAAAGTATATTGATGTCTTTTGACCTTCATGAATATCACATTATTTTGAGGCACTTCAATGTTTGCTGTTTCTGAATGATCAGAAGTATTTGTTAGCCACTGTACACTGCAACCCAAATGAGTAATAATTGATTATTTAAAGATAATAATAAGACTCCGCACTTCTGCGATGTTCACTGTGGAGCATTTTCCTCATGTATAAAACAGTAACAAGTTAGTGCCGTTGATATACTACATTAACTATATTAAGACAATTATTAACCTACAGACACTGATCTATTATTCAGCAATACAGTTTAACCCCAGCACTACACTGAGAATTAACAGAACCTTTTTTTTAAAAAAATAGCCTGAAATTATTTTTAATACAACAAATATAAATTTCCAGGACTGTCTCCACAGCAGATTCATTCCTTTGGAATAATTAATACAAAATTAGCAGCATAATTTATGCATCTTCCGAAAGAAGTGTTGTGAGGAGAGATTGGGTTGAGATTCTTTGATTTAAGTACAGACATTCTGGAGCCTTTGAGGTTTAAAAAGTAATTTTTCGTATTCCAAAAATACTTTATTTTCTTTCAAGGTAAATCCGCTGCACTGATTGTCTATAAACCTTTGTTGATTCTAAATACTTTTGAAACTGATTAAAAAGATGGGCAACAGATGGGATCTCCTTGATGCTTGTTGCAATAGAAGCATAAACAGCAGAAGCAGAGGGTGTGAAGGATCGATCTACTGCGGGCAGAGATTCCTGAGTCGAAGCCCTACAGGCCAAGGTCCCAGCTGGACAGCGAGAGAGACAGACAATTCTCTCCATGGAAACCTGTGAAATTTCAGCTGGTTCGACTCCCAACAGTTACCTCACAAAACAACAATGATGCATTGCGTTTCTCTAAGTGCCTTTTCATGTCAGGAGATACCCAACCTTCTGAGTTTGGGATCGGAGAGGGATGGAAGGCAGGGAGTGTGGAGGGGCTTAAGATGACAAAGACCTGGTTTCAAAGTCAGGTCTTGGGGGGGCCGTCTGTAAAGGAGACCCTCTCCCGACTTGTGTCAACTCCTGACTGTGTTTCGGAGATTCCCAAGCAAACGTCTGAGAGTTCCACATGTGTATGGACATTTCCATGTCGTCTGATGTGGGGTATGCTCTCTCACTCTCTCACTACATAGACACACCTTAGCTACCTACTGTAATCACCAAGAGTTTAGGTGCTGGTGGGTGAGACTAAGAATCGAGGAGCCCAGATGTACATTGCGTTTATTGCTAGAGTTTAATCAGCTAACTCAGGCCTAAGGCAAACACTGGGGAGCTGTCTACTACTTATCCAGTGAGGACCACCTCACCTATCAGGGGCTTTGGCCCATCGCAGGGTTGTGACAGGAGCCGAATGCGCACAGCGACTGATCATCAGTGGAAACATGGAAACTTCATTCCTCGAGATTAATTTTCTAATGGAGTGCAGCAAAATAATGTGCTCCCTCCCTCACCTCAAATAGCTCAACGGGTTTGATTAATGGCGCTGTTTATCTCTTGCTAACACACTGTCTTTAAAAGTATCGTTGTGTTGTAAGCCAGCTTGGCAGCTAATGAATTTCCAACGGGAGTTTGAGTTAATTCTGACTGTTGACTGGCGGCTGCCCAGGGATTGAGCTTGGAAATCGATGGCCAATGTCCTGATTTGCTCAGTTCGCACAAACTACAGAGAGAGAGAGAGAGAGAGGGAGAGACATCTTTGTAATTGCTGCTGCTGCAGCTGTATAATAATAAGCCCCTTGCGTTTAAATAGAATACAGTAACACCTTTCATTATGGTCAAGGTGCCTCAACAGGTATCCACAGGATTTATTGTAAAATAAATGTAGATCGACGGTGTGTTCTGTGGTTGAATGCGATGTCAAAGACAATGAGGAATCAAATGCCTCCCAGGAGTGGATGGTGGTGATGAGGGGGTGGTGGGTGGGTGGGTGAGTGGGGGAGAAGGGAGGGGATTACAGGAAACAGTTTAGGTGGCAAGAGTTTTACAGCAACACCATTTGGGGTTTTCTTGTGTTATTACCACACTGTCTGATCAGCGAGTTGTCCCATTTCATTAAGTAATGAGGTCAATCTGGATGCCAGAGAGGCGCTGGACTGTGGCGGAAGAAACTTACTTAATTTATTATCGTTTTCCCCCCCCGAGGACATTGGCCCCCAGCCGAACTCGTCACAACCGCCTCCCAGACCTTAAATCCCACGCCTGTCTCCGGCTATTGGTTTCTCTCCTGTAGCCTTTGATTATTTTCCTCTCTGGCAAAAAGGAGAAACAGTTGATTTAAAAAAAAATACAATGTAATATTCGACCAAAGGATTTCGAGGCTGATTTATTTCAGTGGAAATGATAATCCTCACATTTGGTTTAGCAGCTTTCTAAAGTCGGGAGGACGTCCCAAAGCAGTTCGCGGGACGCATTGTCAAGGCGTGTTTTGCGGGGGAATATCGGAATCAACGCAACTCCAGAAATTGCTCATGATATTTAGATATTTAGGCAGCTCACGGGGCTACAGATAGAAAGCATGTCGTCTATTGAACAGAGTAATTTGTGTTTCCCTGCCCTCAGTGTTCCTTTACGCCTACAAAATACAGTCAATCTGCTCTACAATATTCTGTAAAATATTCTGTGAAGCCAAAGACATGATAAGGCATTGTATCAAATGCAAGGATTATCATTCTTTGCTGGAATAATGTATTGTAGCAGATCAGTGTCAGAAAATTTGATTTGGATAAAACTACCTGAAATGTTAATAACAACGATACTAATCGATGATATCTGGTTTTCGGGAAACAAGATCGTCAGACAAAGTTTGGACATCAAAAGGGGCTAAAGGTTTGGTGATTTCAATCAGGCTTATTAAAGAAAACGGGTAAGTAACTTCACGGGCAAACAGAGAGGTGTGTCTGTGAGTGTTTATGTATTTATTTACTTTTGAATTTCAAAACGCCGTAGGGGTTTATAGAGAAGAAAATGTGGAAGAATTATTTTTAATGAGCGGTTGCTATAGGCAACCGTTTCCTCCCCTGCGATGAAAGCCTCCATCCGGCCTGACCGACCGCGAGCTCATGTTCATCGACACACTTTCTGACGGCGTGCGAGACTGCTGATCTCTCTACGGACAGACAGTGGACAGAAGGCGGTGGACCTTTGCTGGGTCCAATGCCTTTCAATGTCGAGTTCGAAAGGCACATGGAGGCAGCCAGCGAGCTGAATTCCCAGCGTAAACTCTCCTGACTCAGAGCCTCTGAGGTCAGGGCTCACACACCAATGATGGGGGCGGGGGGGGATGAGGGAGTGGGTGGGTTGACACTCTTGCCCGGGTGACGAGGGAGAGCTCTGCATTGTCAGCGATGATGTCCCACTGATGAGATGTTAAACCGAGATCCAGGTGAATCCAGGTTGAGACCATTTGAGTCCCTTGATGGTACTCAGTAATCTTTCCTTGTTTTGTACGTTCTCATCAGAGGCCACGATTTAAGGCCGTGGGAATAGAGGACACTCGCGAGAATGAGACAAGGGATGAGAGACTGCAGGAAGCACTCGGGCTGTTATCACAAGATCTCAAATGTTAAGGCAGAGACGCCTGAAAGCTGACACTAGGTAATAATAATAATAATAATAATCCTTGTATTTATCAAGCTTTGTTAAGCCATGAAGCTTACATGTGGAGCACAGAGAGTTGAAGGGGCTACCAAATAGTTTCCAAAACTACGAATGATTTGGATTGGAGTCAATAGACAGTGAATAGCACAACAACAACAACAACAACTTTGATTTATATAGTGCCCTCCAGGCCGGACGGCGTCTGAGAGCGCTCAGAGTAGCAGATCCTGGGACCGAGCCAGGGGCAGGGGTAGAAAGGTGACCAAAGGTGCGGTCGAAGAGAAAGGTCTTCAGCTGGGACCTGGCATAGTGGTTAGAACATTCGCCTCGCAAGCGAGAGGATCCAGGTTCAGTACCCGGGCTGCGCTAAACCCGAGGCAAGTTTCCTTACTCCACGTTCCTCTATGTACCCAACAGCAAGTGACGCTCATCAGACACCCACGAGAGGCGATCGAAATGAAGAAAGGGCCTCAGCCTCCCAGTGTAGCCTTGTTTCATTCCAGGGGGATAACGCAGAACAAATAAAACTCGAAGCCACGTGGGAAACCTTGTTCAAAATGCATTCATACACCCTCAAATTAGGATTCTGTTCTCAACTGAAAATGAAGTCAATGAAATTCTCCCCGCTGGAGGTGAATCCCACGCTGATATGAGGGATGTGCGAGGCTGTTGGTTACTGGGGACTAATGTAAACACGGCTGAAGGACTTGTAATTGACTGTACGCTGAAGGGGAAAATGAAACAAGTTCCCTGTCCGCTGAATGTGTAATATCTTGTCCTGAGCAGTGACCTTCAGTGCGGGATAATGACAGCCGGAGACAACATGATCAGAGCACTTCTTTGTGGATCGATCAATGAGAGAGGCAAATTAGTGCTGCACTAATTTGGTTCGGGTTGGCCAGTAGGGCTAGAATGATTCTGCCTCGCCAGGCAAGGCCTTCATCTCCGCCAGTAAATTAATTGGGAAGATGGAGATTGAAGGAATAATTTATAGCAATAGCTTAAAGATCCCGCTGTCCCACTCTTTACAAGCTGCTTGATACAGTAATCATCAGGTGAGGGCCAAAGTGATATTGACCCTACGTCAAAAAGAAGACTGTAACAAACATTGATAGCTTGTTAAGGAAGATCCTACAAGAATAATATTAATGATAATAATCCTTGGATTTGATACGTCGTCCAGGTGCCTCAAAGTTCTCTGTGGGATTTTATTGTGAAGTCTAGTAACAACTGGGTGTGTGTAGGCGAACGCGCTCACCAATTTGCACACAGCAATGGCCCCCAAACAGCCATGGAGCAAAAGACCCATTTTATCGGGAAGATGGAATGCAAGGACGAGGACACTCGTGTTTCTAGCGGTGCAGCGAGATCTTTAACAGCCAACCGAGTGGAAAGATGGAACGAGAGTAGTGTCATCGCGAGCTTTAGAGTCCCTCCTCACCTCAATCCGCTGTGTCACCTAAACCGAGCACGCCATCTCCAGCCACACATCAGCAGACTGTGGTGTTAACATCTCATCAGAAGGACGTCATCTCTGACAATGTGTCCCCACCCATGTGGGTTTGAAACCTCCCAAATCCTGAGACCAGGGCCAGGGACATGGCAAGGTGACCCCTCAACAGTTATTACTGTTGTACTTTAGGCTCATGCGGTTATTGGATAAGGCGTCACTGCCTCCCGGTCCAGCTGTATAGAGGTCTCGGGCTAGACATTTACACTGATCAATAAGCACAGTGGATGTAAATTACACCGGCAGCAGTTAACAAACGTTGGAAGCTTTATCGCCCCCCCCAAACCCTCACCCCACCTCCCCCATTCTATCTATTCTCTCACCAGACGAAGCTATCAATTCCAAGCCTTCGATGACACAGTCTCTCAGAACCCTTTGGTAATGCTCCAACCGTGTTAATAGATATGATTCGTGTTACAAACGTTTGGAAAGTCACGGGCTGTCGCGTGGTATTGATTGTTTCTTGGAAGCCTTTCCCGAGGCCGTTTCCCCCGGCAGTCGGATACGGTCAGGGCTGTGTCTGTGGGCCCAAAGCCCAGAGCCCTGGTTCACTCCAGGCATCGATCGCTTCCAGTTACAGCCTCGGCTCAGAGCTGAACGTCGCCCATCGATCCTGGACAACCGCAAAAATAAACTCCCAACAGGAAAGAAAAAAAAAATCCATGAGACCTTGGCCCGTTTGACTTTCGTTCTTCAACGCCATGTGGCATTACAGCGCAGAAACAGCCACATGACGACCCCCAACCCTCCTAATCTTCTCTCCCGTTCACTTCTATTCCCTTCCGTTGAGACGTCCTCCTGACATGAAAGGCGCTCTATAAATGTAATTTTGTTGTGTTTGTTCTCCCTCAAGCTGGCATCACATTTTCTCTTAAATACATTACTGCCAGTTACTTCAACCACAGCTTCGGGCAGTGAGTTCACATTCTCACCCCGCTCTGTGTGAAAATGTTACTCCTAAACTTCCTATTAGATCTACCATTAGCGAACGTATATATATATATATATATATATAGCTATATATATATAGCTATATATACACAGTATCCATCATTCATGGACTCAAAAAAGAATAGAAACAGCCCATCAATATCCACCCTATCAATTCCTTAACCCAATCCTATTGTCTTCCCAGTACAGCAACCTTGAGCTTGAGCCTTATCACATCAAGTGTTCAATCCAAGTCCTCACAGAATTATACTGTAGAGTGTTTTCATTGTATATCTGTATACGGTGAACGCTGCAAGACAGAGCCTAGGATAGGAAGCATAAGTGTGCGCGGACGAATAGAATGGAACTTGTCAGAGGGGATGTTGTTGTTATTGCTGCTGAGGAGTGTTAGTTGATTCATTGCTCACCTCATCAGAACATTGTGAGACAGCAATGAACAAGGCCAACGGTTTGCTGGGCTCTCGGGTTACAGCGGTAAATCAGATTGTGTGAACACAGCCTCAGCTGCACTCAGGTTTAGCACCATCACATCCAGGAGCCCACCCCCCCAGCCCCCACTCCCACCACCCCAGCCCCCACTCCCACCACCAACAAACCATTAAAACATCAGACGCAGGCTCTGAACAGCCTCCTCCCGTAGCGAGATTTATTCCGCCAAAGACAACCAATTGCGAAATGAATCACGCCAAGATATCACCATATACAGTACCAGGAAATATAAATTTCCATCATTTACCCGGACAAAATAAAACTTTCCACAGAAGCAGTGGGCGCGGAGGTTCTTTTTGGCCGTTTGTGTGGGAACCGCCTGATTACATTAATTTAATGAGTTTGTGTCCCCCCCCCCCCCCACCCCTCCCCTCTCCCCACTGCTCGCAATAGGGAGGCAAGTCTCTGCATGAAAAGTATGTAATTAATGGTGGCTATTCAGTGCATTCATTTAGCCTGTCTGCATGAGTCACCTCACTGTAATGGAGTGACATTAACTTAGCTCCCCCCCCCCCCCACCCATCCTCCCCCCACCACACCTGGCTCCCTTTCAAATGTATTTGTTGAACAGCGTGAGCCACACTCGCAGGCATTTCATCCTCTTTTGTTTTTCGGAAGCGTTTTGTACCTTCGAAGCAAGACGAGAAACGGGGGCTTTTCTCGTTGAATTTGTAATGCGGTGATAAATTATTCTTTTGGGCATTCACGCTGAAATGTAGCCCCCAATTCAATTGATTTTTTTTACCCCCCCCCCCCCTCCCTCCCTCCTCCTCGTCGGAATTGTTCTGCGATTGAGAAAGGAGCCACGGTATCAATCATACTGTCGACCGTGCAAAAGGAAGTCATTTTTTGACGCGAAATTGACGTGTTTTTTTAACAGCAATCTAAATTACAGACAGGTTTCACCTCCTTGTTGCAACCAGGGTGTCATTGTTACTGAATCAATGTTAAATATTCCCCATATAATCATTCCCCATCAGAGACGGCAATGAACAAATGCTGTTTTGTCACTAAATCATAAGGGCTAGAAACCACGCACTCTGGCTCTCCCCAGTGGTTTGTGAAAGAAAGCAAACACTTGAGTGCTCAACCTCACCTCAGTCCTATCATTTGCGAGTGCGAGTTACAACAAACTGACCAAACGGCGCGATATACAAATGTCATTTTGTTGTTGTTGTCGTGATACTAAACAGAAACATAATTGGGGGGGGGGCAGAGGATTTGTCAAAAATGCTCCAAAGTAAATTAATATAATAACCCAATAACGTTGTGTGATATCTCTCAAAGCTTTGTCCTAAACCACGTCTTAGATGAAAATAATAATAATAATTGTCGACACATCCACAACTGTTTGTGGGACACTGCTCTGCTGCATTTCGTACCGTCAATTAACCTTTGCGTATATTTTGTGAAGCGCTTCGAGACGTCTCGAAGACGTGATAAGACACTCTATCAAACGCTAGGATTATTATTATTAAGGATTATTATTTGCACTGACACACAATGGTGTACTGAATGGATGAGTTAGGCTATAAGTGCAGGAAAATGGCTTTCATATGGCATTCAAACTAGGAATGTAAAATTAAAAATAAAATTCAATACATTGTTTTAATTTCTCTCTTTGTAAATGCTGTTTGAGTTTCTCATTAAATAGCTGTCTCCTCTGTCTCTCCGGTTGGTGATGTGTACTTCCTAGAGCCAGGATTTACGTATACCCTGTCTGTGAGAATAACAAGCTTAATAGAGGATTGTCCAACTTTCAGGCGTGTTGTGATTGTGGCATCTCAGGATATCATTACCGCAGTTCGGTACCTGTGGGATCCATTTGCCTCATCGAATGGACTCGAGTTTCCAAACGAGGGGTTGCTGGAAGCTTTGGATTTGATTGCATTCTTCAATTCCAAGCCATTAAATGCTTATTTCCCAATGCGTTATTCCTGAGTGTGTGTGTGTGTGTACGGCAAAGACTCACAAATCTCCTCATCACAATTACAAAATGAATTAGCCCGGCATTAATGTGGCACAGAGATATAAAGCCACAAGGGCTGACCAGGGCAATGGTCTTTGTGGATGACAGAGGGAGGAAATGAATGTTATTGATGCCTTACAGGTAGGGCTACTGGTATGCTGATTGTGAAAGCTAATACCTTCTGTCCTTCTCCATTAAATCTGTTTTAAGCGCCCCTGAGACACTACCCTGTATGTCGAGGGCAGTATAAGTGCAAGTTGTTATTTCCGTGGACATAAACCTAGAGTTTCATTTTATAATAATAATAATAATCCTTACATTTATATAGCGCTTTCCGCGTCTTACCAACGTCTCAATTTGCTAATTTTACCTTCGCCAAGTTAGTGGCCGTTGAGGAGCTTGATGGTTCCTGGGAAGGATATGAATGCAACTGTCCCATTTCAAATGCAAATATTCTTCTTGTCCCTTCCTTTGCTCCCTCTCCTCCTCCCTCCGTGACCTCTGGCGCTCGGTAACTACACATCCTCGCACCGAGCAGTGAGAGGAGGCGAACTCCCACATGGGACTATATGGTTGGCTTTTAACATGTCGATTTATATGGTCCTGAGAACAATTACTTGTAATTGAAAAATACTGAACCCCCCAATAAACTAATCCGAGAGTGGGAAGTGAGCAGAGGAGTGGGGGGTGGGATGTACCTGGGCTTATTCTGTAATCTAATTGACAAGATAAGAATCATTGCTCAGTGGAAACCATTACATTATATTTTGTTGCTCAGTAGTTTGGGCTTTGGTAACTTTCGACGGATTAGATTGTGGAGTAAAGTACATATATTGATCTTTAGGAAAGCATGGACACAGTAACGCACAATGAAAAACATACCAAGAAATAATTAGTGGGATATTTCCATGTAGTTTTATAGGTAGGGCGAGATCAGGTGGGGAATGGAATGAATCCCATTTACAGCACTAAAGTGCGACATCTAATTTTCGTTTGGCTTCTAACTCATCATCTCGCCCACTCTGTGCCCCAATGGGTTTCAGTTTTCACTTTGATGCCTATGTTTTTATTGTCCACGGTCGCAAACACGGAATACCACGTTCCGAAGCCAATCCCATCCGTCGCGGGAATGGCACCTTGGAGGACTAGCCAGAGCAACCTGACCCCAACGCTCTAACACACAACTAGACTGCAAACACAACCCTTTAATAAGGATAACAATCCCGGCGTTTGATATTGCGGCTTTTCACCTCTGATCGACGTCCCAAAGCGCTTCACAGAACATACTGTAAAGTGAAGTGACTGTATATATATTTGTGGGCGAAACGCAGCAGCCAATTGCGTACAGCAGCATTCCCCCACATACACACACAGTCGTGGGTTCAGATGACCAATGTTATTATTGTGTTTTGTTTTGGAGGGATTATTATTAGGCGCGTGTGTGTGTGTGTATGTGTGTGTGTGTGGTGTGTGTGTGTGTGTGTGTGTGTGTGTGTTTGGAGTAAGGAAACTTGCCCAAGGTTTCGCCCTGACCTGCCTGGATTCGAATATGGGTCTCACGCTTGTAAGGCGAGCGCTCTAACCCACTGAGCTCCTTCATCTAGAGAACATAAATTGGGGTTATTTTAGCTACAGTGATTGTCGTTGTTGCGCATTTCGGAAAGTGTTAGGAGTCCTGTACAACAGCTGAATTTCCACATTATACAATAAGCAATTAGGCTCACAGTGGATGATGCAGTCAAAGCCTACATTTCTAAACTGTATTTTGATAATAATAACATGCTAATAACTCGCATTTGTATCAACTCCTTTCACGTTAAAACAAATGCCTCAGGAAATAAACGTCTTCACAATAAGTGTTGTCTCAAAGTGTTTTGCGAAATATAATTAATTCAGTGATAGATTTTGCTATGGCGGATAGTGCCCCACCCACAGAGAGTGAAACTCAACCGGAGGAATAAAAAGAGAAGAGAATAAAACATGATTAAACTCAAAGGGCAATAACAATTACAGTAGTACTCACATTAATACAGTTCCCCCCCTATGTGAGTCTGAAAAGGTCTGTGTGTGTATATGTATGAGTGCATGTGTATGTGTGTGTGTGTCTCTCTATCTAATGTTATAGTAATAATAATAATCCTTGCATTTGAAATAGCGCTTTTCATGTCTTCTTGATGTCTCAAAGCGCTTCACAGAAAATGAATTGACTGTGTATTTCGTGGGCGAAATGCGGCAGCCAATCGCGCACAACAGTGTCCCACAAACAGTTGTGTTATATTCTTGCGCGTACTAGGATCGAGTCTCTCCACATCGTTTCAAAATTGCGAGAAAAAAATCCCGGACTAGATCCTTAACATGCGTTCGAGCAACTAGATAGTTTTGCTGACGTTACACTTCCATATCAATGCCTCAACTCAGATCAATTCCGAACACTTTACTGTGCTAGTTTTCAGAAGAGAAGGCAGTTAGATGAGATCCTTTCCTTTATTGCTCTGTTACAAGTCTACGCAAGGTTTAAATAAAGGCTTTTCAAGGTTCTGGCAAATGGCCATCCAACGCATTACATTAACACAACACATCCCGAGCCACCAGAAACCATTACAGATATCGAACAAATTCATTTCTTTGCTGAGATCAAAAGGGAAAATGACTGCGTATTACAGGAAAGAGTAGGCTATTCACAAAGACATATTACTGCATTTTCCCTGAATAGGGGAACCAAGGCCTCTCTAAACAATGCATTTATAGACAGTGCGTTTCTACGGGGCCTTCCACGTTGGAAATGACCTGAAGGGCTTTGCGGCTGAGCTGGGGTTGGAATCGAGAGGGTCGGGAGGATGAGCGAAGGCACAGTCAAAGAGGAAATGGGCTTTGAAGGAGGCGAGGTGAAGGAATTCTGAGATGGAGCCCAGAGGGTGAGGGCTGAAAGGCTGAAGGCCCGAAGAGCTGAAAACTACACACTGCCACCACCAACACCAACAACAAGAAAATTACACTTGTACAGCTCTGAAAGGTTTTGTACCGGCTTGGTGAGGTTAAAACTCATAAAACGTTTGACATTGTTAGGATTAATGGAATATAGCAATTACGACTCCTAAAAAGCATCATTTATATAATAATAACAACCCTTGCATTTGATACGGTGCTTTTCACATCTTACCGACGTCTCAGAGCGCTTCACAGAATAGACTGCAAAGTGAAGTGACTGTATATTTGTGGGTGAAACGCGGCAGCCAATTGCGCACAGCAGCGTCCCCCCCCCCACACAAACAGTCGTGGATTGAAATGACCAATTTATTATCATTGTGTTTTTTTTGGGACAAATTATTATTAGGCGTGTGTGTGTGTGTGTGTGTGTGTGTGTGTGTATGTGTGGAGTAAGGAAACCTGCCCAAGCTTTCGCCCTGACCTACCTGGATTCGAACACAGGTCTCACGCTTGTAAGGCGAGCGCTCTAACCACTGAGCTACAGGAGCTGCACAGAGATACGATTCCCTGTGGGAATTGAATGTGCTGCTTACCCAATTCTAGAAAAGTACAAGATGTCAGGGAGGCAAGAGCCAAGGCCTGGTATATACCATAACAAGCAGTCAAATAGACAAGCTCTAATACTAGACACTGAACTAAGCTTAAATTAGTGCGTTTCCAAAACGTTCACATTTTGCTACCAACATTTTGAAGCTGGGGAGAAAAGATGTAATTCTCTAAATTCCATCTTTTCTCCCCAGTTATTAAGAAGAAGAAGAAGAAGTGGCTTCCAGATTATGAGAGAATTTAATAGTTTCCCCACAATTCTATACAACCTTAAATCACAGAGACCAAACTGTGTCACAACAACAACAACAACCACAACAAATGACATGTGAGATTAGACAGAATGTGAGGTCTGTGTGTCCCCGAGTCTGAGCTGTGGTCACGAGGCATCAAAGGGGCAAAAAGGACAGAGGCAGTAAAACCATCTGTAACTTACATCAGCACGTCCTTGAACAGATGTAGTCAACCTGCCGCAGCTCAACTCTGCTGTAATAATAATAATAATAACCCTTACGTTTAATACAGGGCCTTGGGACGTCCTCCCGACGTAAAGGGAGCTCTATAAATGTTGTTATTGTATGATTATGATAAATTTGCAGACAGCAACATCCTTCAAACAGTCAAGAAGTTAATGATCCCTTTTTTTTTTTAATTTGGAGGATTGTTGACCTGGAAGGAAATTCGAGAAATTCCTTTCTCTTTCTGACTAGTGCTATGGGGATCTTTAATGTCCACCTGAACAAGCAGACAACAAGATTAGCACAGAGCCTTTCACGTAAGGAGGACATCCCAAGGCGCTGGACAGAGCAGAACCGCAGGTTGATGCCATATCTGAAGGACAATGCATTGCGTTCGAGCGTCAGCCTAGACTGTGAGCTCAAAGTCCTGACATGAGGCTTGCAACCTTCTGACTCCAAGCTGATTGTGCTACTGACCGAGCCAGGCTGACTCTATTCCTTTCCTCCTCCTCCTTCCAAAAAACAAAACAAAACTGGGTGAGGACACATGACCACAATCAATACAAGTGACATCTCAGGTATAAGTTGCTAAAACTGTGAAAAAGCAGCTTCCAAATTAGGCTGGAATTGAAATCTATGCACGGTTTTGCACTATCTCAGCATGTTCTCACGGGGGAAGTCTAGGTGGGATTGTGGAGCCTTGATGATTTCTAGCCAATGTTTCAATGGTTGTTTGCAGGACAAGAGCTGAACGGGAATGGGCTGCAGCACTGACTTACAAATGTACAGTCACTTTATGTTACAGCAAAGCGCTGCGATGCACACTGAGACCCTTCTCCAAAGGGTGGAAGGCACGATACCAAATGTACCGACAATAACATCATCATTATTATTATCAGTATCTCGCTGGCTATTGCTGGGACATTATTGAAGATGGTTCGAGTGTGAGAAGGGTGGCTTCCAAATGAAAAGTGAATTTAACGATGGCTTTTTTACGCTGTGGAGGAGTGGCAGGTCTTCTCAGTCGCTCGCTGCAGTTGGAGCCCCGGCAGTTTGAGGAACTCGGCTGGATTCTCGGAGAAGGGATTCTCGTTCTCGAAGTGGGACAGCGGGTGGGGGTTCTTGGGCAGGCTCTGGATGATCGGGGAATCGACAAACTTGTCAAAGTGGATTTCCTTCTGCGCTTTGTACCTCCAGCACTCGATGGCGTTCTTCATCAGGCAGAAGAAGACGACAGACAGGATCGTGCAGATCATCACCACCACCCCCCAAATCAGACCGTCCTCGACGCTGACTCTGCGGCGGACGCGGGCGGCGGTGGAGTTTGTCACCACCATGGCGCTGGATGGGGTGGCGGCCGCCGTGGGGGTGGGCACCACGGTCAGGCGGGTCAGACCGATGGCCGAGCCCTCCGTGTTGGAGGCCAGGCAAGCGTACAGGCCCGAGGACTGCAGGCCAACCGATGGGAGGTGCAGCACCCCGTCCTCGCTGGGGAGAGAGGAGTCCACCACCCGGGTCCCGTTGGGTAGAAACCAAATCACAGACGGTTGGGGAAGTCCATCAGCCCCGCAGGAAAGGGACAAAGTCAGCAGCTCCGTGGCATAGACCTCTTTGTAGGTCGTTGCGACAGACGGAGCCTCGCATGGAGGCGCGGCTGAGGTCCAGTTGCAAGTCAGGTTGTTGGATGCGATAGCCTGTGTGAACCACTCGTTGCCCTGGTGCAGGGACCCCCGGAATTGACACTCGCAGCTCAGGTTGTTCCCGAGAAGGACCAGTTGGAAATCGGTCTTGAGGAACGAGACGCCGAACCAAAACAGCGAGACAGTTTTCAGCCTGTTGTTTGTCAGATTTAACCTCTTGAGTTTAACTAGACGTGTGAAGGCCTTGTCCTCGATGAATCCCAACTGGTTCCCCGAGAGGTCGATGTGCTCCAGGTTCTCGCTGTCCGTGAAGGTTTGCTGGGTGACTGTGCACAGAAGGTTGTTCCTGAGGGACAACACGTTCGCCCGCAGCCCAGCGAAGGCGTTGGGATGCATTGCCCCGTTGCTGAGGCTGACGTTGTCCAGGACTAGGGTCTGGAGCTCGGAGAGATGCATGAAGGCCTGGGAGTCCACGTACACGATGACCATCCGACGAATCTCCAGGAACTCCAGGGGCAGGAAGTTCTGAAACGTCGTCATGTCCAAGTTAAAGACTCCGCAGTGATCCAGGACCAGCGACTTTGTGTCTCTGGTGTCACTGTTACCGGCCAGGGGCTGAGACAAAGTGCTGACCGCACCTTGACCGCAGCACGTAGTGACTGAGCCCGTGCAATTGCAGTTTGATGGACACATCCACACTCTTGAAAACTGGATTACAACCAGCGCAAGGATGTACGGACAACTCCCCATTCTCCTGGTGAGGAAAGAAATTCATTGCTTTTGTTAGTACAAACTCATTGCTTGTTGGATTTCCAACGTGATCAATTATTAATGATAATAATGGTAATAATCCTTGCATTTGATATAGTGTTTTTCACGTCTCCGAGACCATGTCTCAAAGCGCTTCACGGAATAGACTATGGAGGAGCTGGAACAAGCAGCCCACTCCGTCCATGTGGCAGAAAATGTGGCAACGAAATGTGGCGACGGATCAAATATCTAGCATTAAAATGTTGGGACTCATTATATACACACACACACGTACACCTACACACACACACACACATACCTACATCTACACACATAGCAATCCTCTGGACACCTAAATACAGTTAAACACTTGTACTGAATACAGTGAAGTACTTTAAAATACAATTAGCATCATTCTTCTGCATATATCAGTCAAAAGATCTCACATGCAATGTGGCTCTACAGTCTACAGCCAGGGCTAAACTTGACCTCAAGATTAGGGTTAGGGGAGTGGAGAATTTACACAAAGTCTGATCGCTGTCCAGTAACTTGATGCTGCGTGAGTGACCAACGAGGACTTGTTAGAATAAATACTCTGTTAACGCTTACTGTGGCGGCAGGATAATGATAGCTTGGGGCTATGGTACTCGGGGGTGGGGGGTGGGGGAGACTGGAATAGTTTGACAGTCAGTCAGTCGGTCAGTCACACAGTCAGATAGTCACAGAGTGAGTGAGTCAGTCAGTCAGCCACAGAGGCAGTCAGTCAGTCCTCACACACACAGGAACACAATAAAGGTGTGACACTGGCTGCCCTGGCTGCTCGGTGCTGACTTGTTTTGTTGGGGAGGGTTTGACAATTGCCCCCAGGGGGGTGTACAGTTAATGAAGCTGAGATCGCACAGTGAAATCGCACAGAGATTATACCGGTTGCTAAGAAGCCAGCGAGTCCCCCAGGCCTGAGAGCAGAACCCGAGTCAACAGGACAGGCACCAGCGCCCAGATGTGAACAACAACAACAACAACAACATGTTGCGTTTGTTGGGAGGACATCCCAGAAGGTTAAGACCTTCAGGAGACAATAATTATTATTTTTTGGGGGTGGGGGGGGGGGGGGGTCGTTGCTGGGGGTGGAGAATAACAAAGAATAAATTGATATAAAAATAATACGAAAGCCCTTTTTTAAAAAAAAACAATATAGTGCAAAACACAGCCATTATGTTGTCAATATATCTGAAACAGAAGGTGAGGTATTCAGCTTTCAAGTCCGATTTGTGCACAGCAACGTCCCACAAAACAGCCCGAAAGTGACCGGACAATGTTTTAATCTGAGGGGATTATAGGCCAGGACACTGAGAGGGAGAAACTGCTTTTCTCTGTTTGAATAGTGTCGAGGGATCCTGAACATCCAGCCGAATGGGCACAGACGAGGCCTCGTTTAACATCTCACCCCAAGGACAAATTAACCTTCAAAGCATTCCTTACCCCAGCCCAGCCCTCGTCAAGCCCTGCTCCGCTCAGCTCTTCCCATGAGCGTCTGCCTACAACTGTACATTGTTCGCATTTTGCTTTGAATGGAGCATGAAATACACAGCATATATTCAACTATTTATGAGCCAGAGCTGGAGCAAGAGAGAGAAAGAGAGAGAAGCAGAAAAACAGATTTCAGTAAATTCACAAGCCAAGCTTATCTTCGCACATCGAGTCACACAGAGCAAACATTTAGAACAACTAGTACCAGTTGGCAGACATAGCAACACTCTGCTCTTCTCTCCCATGCCTATCCCACTGGTGGACAGGTTCCTGAAGGAGCCTGGAAGAAATGTGATATTAATCACCAATGCAAAATGTTTGCGCTCTCACCTGCTCAGATCTGCTCGGGTGAAGAAGAAATGGTCTTGAGCTCAGATCCCACAACGAAGAGGGAGAACCATCACCCATACAAGCTCAGAAGTCGATTCAAGCGAGAAACCAAACTGAGATGACTCGTCAAAACCTTTGCCAAAAGTGCAAAAACACAAACAGCCTGAAGCATAGGTAACAAGTGAAAGCTCCCTCAGGACCCATTGCTCTACCTGCTGAGCTGTTGCTATGGTTCAGAGCTTAGCAAGGATCCAAAACAATGTTTTATAACAATCAATTTCATCAATAAAATGTGCAATAGCTTGACTCATTTCATTAGCTCCAACAAACCTAATTTTCCCATCAATGCTTTGCTTGTCAACGCACTGACTTTCCTTACTGTGATCTACTGATCCTCATTGACCCTGTATATCAACTGAGACTGCATGACTGAAGGGGTAAATATGTTATTTCCAGATCATCAGATGTTCTTTGTATGAACCAATACATATTCAATCGAGGACATCTCAAAGTGCCTCATAGGATTTACTGTGAAGTGTAGTGACTGGATGTTTTGTGGCTGCACATGGTAGTCAATTTGTGACAGCGATGTGATGTCCCCAAAACAGCCATGGAATTAATGACCAATGTATTTTCATCTGTGAAATTGTTGGCCTGCCCTGAGAGAGAAACTCCCCTCTCTTAAGGATCCTTAACGTCCACCTGAACAGGCAGACAGACGGGGACCTCGGTTGACCAGGACATCTGGGTTTCAAAGAGCAGGCACAAACTCGATGGGCTGTAAAATTCTCAGATGATTTAACTGAACGTCTCATTCAAAGGACGGCAGCTCCAGGATCAGGAGCTCCCATCCACCAGGTCTGATACCTGGAGCGTCGGCCTAGACTGTGTGAGCTCACAGTACTGACTCACAACCTTCTGACTCAATGGCAAAAGGCTACCAACCGAGCCAGGCTGACGCACCCAACGTATGTTGGGTTTCAAGTGAAACACTTGACTGTAATTGATTCCAGTGATGCAGTGATAACATCATTGACTGTTATTTCTTCTTCCCCAACATAATGGATGAATAACAAAGAAGGATTTCCATCGACTGGTGTGTTATGTCCACAGCACACAAGCATAAAGGACCTGCATTTAATAGGGTTGATTTCTTCTTTAAAAACCGTGGGCTATCTTCTGTAGCCTGTGTGTAAATACTAAAACATTTAATAACCTAGCAAGGATATTGATTGCTATCTGCCTGCCTGCATGAACTGCATTTGGAATGAGCTTTCAAGATCTAATAAATACAGGCTGGATTTCAGAGCTGAAGTACAGTCCAGAGACAGGCGGTCCCATCACTTGATTTTTCTGCCTCAGTTGCATATTTTTTTTAATACGCAATATAACTTACATCTTACATATCACCCTGTCTCTCTGTTTACACCGTTAGATCATTTTTATGCCATTTTATATTGTGTCTACCAATCAAATACCGATTTGATAAGGTGCCACACAAGAGATTAATAGGGAAAATTAAGTCGCATAGAATTAACGGCAATATTGTGTCCTGGCGAGGAAATGGGCTGGGAGACTTTGTGTCATTGGCAGCCGGTGAGAGTGTTTTTACACTATTTATAAACCAGCAGGATATACCGTCTCAAAGTGCTCAACGGTAATTACTGATCAGTGTAGTGACCGTGTATTTGTTGGCAAGCGCAGCAGTCGATTAACATCCTGGCCAAACACATCGATCGTTCACCTCACGCTCGACAGCGAGCAATTTAACAATAATTCCCCCGTGGAAGTGTTTTTCGACATAATAAGATGATATCACGTTTGGCTGAGCTGTCGGTCACCTCCATGGTAAGCTCCCTCTTAGCGGTCTGGTAGAGGAGTGAGGGGTTAGTGCACTTGCTTCACAAATGAGAGGGTTCAATTCCCTGGTGTAACACAATAACTTAGGCAGGTTCTGTTGGTCCACTCGCTTTCTGTCTGTCCACCAGTAACTAGGAACCCCGTTGTTTGGTCGATTGGCGGATCACTTTCTGGAGATAATAATCACTCAACAAATGAATGTGGTCACTCAATCCACGGCCGCTTTGTGGGACGTCCCTGCGCGTGTGGCCCACAGTGTTTCAGCCGCAAAATAAGGACAATTCACTTTACAGTACGTTCTGCGAAACGCTTTGAGACACCTCGCTTAGGTGATAAGTAAGGAGCTGCATCAAATGCAAGGACGATTAATTATAAATAATAAAACAATAATCCTTGCATTCGATGCCGCACTTTTCACGTCCGCTATTATTACTCAATAATAATATTGAGTAATATTTTGCTGCTCAAGAACAGAGCAGCAAAATGCACTGTGCTTCTCATCAGAGACAGTGTTGAGGAAGAACGGGTATGGATACTTCATTGCATCAGGGAAAAGCATCACAATCCCAGGAGCAGAGAGTGAAAGAGCGCGAGTGAAACAGTAAATTGTGGGCGAGTTACAAACGTGAGGAACCGTGCGACAATTGGCATGTAAATGTTCATAATAATAATAATAATAATATATCCTTACATTTATACAGCGCTTTCCACGTCTTATTGACGTCTCAAAGAGCTTCACAGAATGCAACAATGTCCCAGGGCTGATCCAGCACAGCAAAGGGAAACCATCATCAAAATAGTTCGACTGGCACGGAACAAAAGCTAGATGGTGAATGAAACATTACATTGAGTCTGCGAGTTTAAATTGAATTGAATGGCCAAGCTATCAGCAGGCTGATTGATGTCATTACCTGTCACTCATATCATCCAGAAATATCATTAACAGTGAGCAGCCTCCATAAAGCAGGTCACTGGACTTGCCCATCTCGTGCTACCTTCATCTGGTAAGGCTTGCGGACATCCCCTTGATGAGCTAGACATCAACAGTGCCTAGGATTACTGCAGAGACTAGCCTGACTTTGTCAGTGTGTTTCCTCACAGCTAGCACTCTCCTGGGGGAAACCAATATACTGTACCTCCTCCTCCTTGTCCCCTCAATGAAGGGATTATTGACCACGAAAGGTTGAGGAGCCAAGTGGATCTGGAGAGGTTCAAACCAGAACCTTCCCATCCCAAGGTAACCAGATGTTTGACACCAGAAATGCATGAAGGGAAACATGGAACAAATGTTTAGTGCTCTTTCCCACCCCCACAAAACCCCCCCCTCCCCCCTCAACAGGTACAACAATAATGACAAACGTAATTTTGAGAGCACCTTTCATGTTGAGAGGATGTCCCAAGGAGGAAAGGTGTATCTCAGGTGGCTTCTGCACTGCCTGACCACAACCTGCAATACTTTAGTTTGGAGAAAGAAACAATGCATTACACACATTCCAGATTTTGCAAAGTACCAGATATTGTAGTCCATTTCACCCTAATTTTTAGTGCTCTCCCTTCTCTCTGTCTCTCTTTGCCTTTCTCTGTCGCTGTATCTTTCTGTGTCTCCCTGTGTCTCTCTGTGATGGTGCGTGAGCAGAGCCTTCACTGTGCCTGTGTTTCCACGTTATTAACAGTTGGCAGTTCAGTTTTTTTTTTGCTAGAACATTTGCCAGGGTTCAAGCTTTCGTTTGGCAGTTTATATCGTCATCGAAACAAACCAAGTGCGTTAAAAACCGAGTTACATTCTCCAAAGCCATCTGTTATTCTATAAATAATGCATCGCCAACTCCTTGACCTTTTGCGATCTCTATTTAGAAGAAGACTGAGAGAGCGACAAGATGTCTATCTTCCTTCTGGGGCGGGGCAGAAGGTAAGTGAGGTCTGCTTCCCCACACGCAGCAGTGGTTCTTGAGTAGGGCTGTTGACGTACTGCTAATAACAGGCAAGGCAGCCTAGTTCATTAGCAGGACTCTGGAGGGTTTTCTCAGCTACTGTTAACCTTGAAGCCAAAGCCAAAATGATACTCAGTTTATAATAATAATCCTTCTATCTGATATGGCTTTTCATGTCTTCTAAACATTTCACAGTTTATAAACGTCACCTCCAACAAATTCAGCGCACCCCCACCCCCCCATCCCAACGCTGGATTGGAACGTCAGCCTAGTCTGTGTGAGACCACATTCCTGATGCGGAGCTTGAGCCCACAGCCAACTGTCTCAGAGGTGAGGGTGCTAATAACTGAGCCAAGGTGACAGCTCAATACTTCATCGTGTCGCAGAAGCCTCCCTAGCTTTCTCAGCTTAAGTGGGAAACAAAGTGATCAAAATCTCCCTGAAATCCTGGTAATTTTCCGGTGGATTCACACCTGTACCTTTTCCTCTTTATTTTAATCCTTTGCACCATGTGTGCCCAATACTCCAATTGTGACCCAACTACAGGAGTAAGAAGACAGGGAATTATACATGTCGTCAATGCATGCTTCATTTCATCTCAATTACCATTAATCTTCAGAACATTTGCGATTGTGTTGTAAAATTAATAATTCACTGTTGCTTCCTTCCATCTATAATTTGGTTTTAACAATTCTTTGAATGAGTTTTTAACCTGTGGTTAGACCGTGATTCATCGCATTGCAAAGTGAAGCAAGGTTTCCAATCAGTCAGTCAGTCAGTCTGAAACCAGAAGGAATTCCACACGTGCAAATCACCTACGTGTGGAAATGTCCCTGAGTCTAGACTGGAATATCCCTGTTCTATCCAGAGGTTGCTTATCTAAATCTAGTAAGTCGGGGGGCAGGGAGGAGGTAAGAGCCAAGGGTTGGGACCCCTAAGGTTACAAACATTTGTAACTTGTTGGTGGAAATTCAAGTAGTGGTGCACACACACCCGGGCAGGCCACAAAAAGAATAGCTTGAGATCCAAGTAGGAATTTTCTAAGACTACTATTTGGCCTTGCCTTACAGAGTAATGTTGAAAGGGTTTGCAATGTGGGGGATTCCATCTTCATTTAGTTTATAGCAGCGTTGAAATCTCCTCACACCAAACTGATCTTCATTAGTTCCTCCATCTGCTCGCCTCACTTGGTCCTTGTCCAAGGCTGTTCCATCTCCTGCCACGTTGGCTCTCGCTTACATCTTCCCCTGATGTCTGTTGAGGCAGATCTCCCACTGTTACCAACACAGCAACCACAATTCGGTTTCTTGAAGTCTATTTAAATGATCAGTTGTTTGCTTCTACCTTGGATGGCTTCCTCACTGCTCTTCAGTTGGACCTTTTGTTTGCTGATTGACTTTACGATTAGTCCGGGAGGTTTGGTTCTAATGCACTCCATGCTCTCCCATTCTCAGGAGAGCTGTACAGAGTCAAATCATCCTGTGATCAGAACCATCGATGCTTGTCACGTTTAAGTTCCACTTAAAACATTCACTTTAAGCTCAGGTGCTATATCCATTACCCTCTGTGTCATCAAGTAATACAGTCTGTCCTGAACCCGCCCTTCCCTATACTGATTGGGCTGTGGAGTTCACAGTGAATATATTGAATAATGGATTGAATATTTAGGTATTGTTTACAGGAGGCATAACGTCTAGATATTGTTTCACCGGGTATTTTGCTATAATTGTGAACCCACTATCCTCTGTGCTGTAAGCTTGGTGCCTGACTCTGGTCAGAAGGTTGGGGTACTAGCTCCAGGTCTTGAGTTCATTGTCTCGGCCAGAACTCCTTCTGTGTTGACGAAGGGACTTGTCCTTCGGATGGAAGATTAAACCGAGGTCCCTTCTAGGTCGGATATTAAATGTGACGCCATTTGAAAAGTGAAGGGAGTTTCCCCCGTTGTTGCACCAACCAACGATTCTACACTTAATTTGGTGACTCACCTCACAACTGTTTGTGGGACTTTACTGTTGTAAACTGGAAGGCTACACTCGCCTACAAAATCGCATCACATTTGACAGCAATTACCCTTGAAGCTATCAGAGGTATTTTCCACGGTATAGAAGCCACATCAAACACGAGCATTATCATTATAATCCTGATCTGAACGCATATGACACACTTCCTTGGCCCGTTTCGAAGAGGCTCCTGTGAATATTGGAATATTTTGGCTACCGAAAGTTTATGACTCACCCACTGCGGAATTATTACTTTGTTGACTACACAGCATATTGCACATTATCACAATTTATGGTTCAATATTAGGAACTTGAGGAATGAAGTGCCTGGAGGAGTGTGCGGGCAGATGGATGAGAACGCCAACTAACACTCTGGATTATGATCAGATTAATATCTTACTTGAATAACTATTGTGTCCGCCTAGGATAATAGAAGCTCTCTCTCCTGCCCTGACTGACACATCGGTGTGATTACAGGCAGAGAATACACTGCCTCTCTGGTCTCCGAATAAAGCGAGTTGGTGCAGTTCAACAAAACGCGCGTCGACTTCATTGTAATAAAGGAACAACAACGGGGGGAGTCCGTTCAGCAGCGCACAGTGAGAGAGAGAGAGGCGGTAACTCAATCACGAGGGTCTTCTGAGAACACACGAAAGAGCGAAGTTCGGGAAAAGATTGAGCGAAACATCTGCCAAGCCCAGATTGCATCGCAGCTTCCAAATGCGCTTTGGCATTCTTTCCCGCTGACTATTAGCGCAGGACGCTATCTCCGGCCCTTCCATCCCCCCGGGGCGAAATTTCTCCATTATTGCTGCTGTCTTAATAATATGTTACTTGGCGTTTGATATCAACGCCATTATCACACCGTTGAGACGTTCTCAAAGAGCTTCATGTTTTCAGATGGGTTCCAGGCCTGCCCCCGGGTCACACTGTATCTTTCACTCCCACGGTCGTTACCAAGAAAGGCACAGAGGACTCCCTCGGCTTTCGCTCCTGCCAGTGTTCTCTGGTGTGATCCTGTCTTAATGAAAGCAACAATTCAACAGTTCGGTGTGTGTGTGCACAGATAGCAGAGATAGGCAGTGACGCTGGTGAGGGCAGTTACAGGGTCATTTTCCATGAGGGGGGTTGGGGTATCTCACCATGGGAGGAGGGTATCTCACTATGAGGAGTGGGTGTGGGGGTATCTCACACTTATGTTGGCAGGGCTAGCTGGGGAGGGGAGGGGAGGGGAGGGAGGGGCAGGGGAGGGGAGGACAGCAATAACCTCACTGGGAGGATGGGAGTGTAATTGCTTGCCGGGCTGGAGGAACACCGACCTGACTGTGCACCTCACGGCTGCCCGGATCCTGCCCCCCCCCCCCCCCCCCCCCCGTGTTTTTCACATTCATTTAACGTTAGATTAATAACAAGACTGTTTGTTTTTTGCTCGGTTGCTTTTCCAAGGCTCTGATTTATTGTAACTTGCCTCATTCAAGAGCTGAAATGTCCTGAGTGGAGACCATGGCAATGCTGACGGAAGGATGGTTAAAGCACACAAAGCAAATGAGGAACACAAACGGGAAGCGGGTAGTTAGAGTCCCTAATATACAGGCGTGAAAACACTGCTGTTGTTATTCTACAACAACAACTTGCAGTTTATATTGCGGCCTTCACACGGGGCAGCGTCTCAGAGGAGGTGAATGCTAACTCGTGAACTAAGAGTACGAAATACAGTCACTACACTGTCAGGTATTTTCAGGCACCGTTTCTGGGGGACGCTGCTGTGCGCGATCGGCTGCCGCATTTCGCCCACATATATACGGTCAATTGATGTATTATTATTTTTATTCTGAAATGGTTTCTGGCAGTAAATCATTGCATGTTTCAATAAATCTGTGCGTTGCCTTGTACATTGTGGTAACTCACCCTTAACTTGTACTTGGTTGGTCAGTAAACTATTGGTAAACTATTGGTCAGTAAACTATTGAAATTCATAATTCATAAAATATTTTTTCCAAGAGTGCTGAGATCCTCCTTAAAATGAGGTTTGTAACGAAAGCCCTTCAGACCGGCCTTTACGTCTTTGCACATTTTCTTCTAAGATAAATGCGTAGAAAGCTTTCCAGACTGAGGGTTGGGATTAGATTCCGCAGATATCCCAAGGTTGATAATGTGGTTTGGATGCCCAATAGAAACCACTTGCGCTACCCCTGTACTGACAGCTCGCAGCGACAGGTTTATAAGGTTAATGACGAGTGAGGGAGTAGCGGTGATGGATGAGGACAATAAAATATCATTTCAAACCCGATGAACTTAATATCACTCCGGCCCCATTGTAAACGTAACAAAGACCCAGCGAGGAGAGAACAGGCAACCGAGGGCTGTGTAGAGTTCATTAAAATTATTTCGACATTGGGGTGAATTGGCATCACCAACTGTTCGGACTGAACGTTGTAAAGCTTTGTCAAGCTCGCACATGTTTCTCCTGTTGTGCAGAGCATTCCCTGGAGAGATGGAGCCTCAAGGATTTGATAAGATTTTTTTTCAGGTGATCAAAGCCAACAGATATTTTTGGGGAATGATCGATCCGCCTCATTTTTAATGAATTTGACTTTAATCTGCTGGGATGTAGCCTGCACTCCCCGGTGATCTCTCATGTAATTGGTTTGCTTGCATTGACACTTTCCGTTACGTTTACCTGGACTGAGTGGAAAGGACAATTCCACTGATTGTAAGTCTGGGGGGGGTGGGGAGGTGGGGGTGGGGAGGGGGGTTGTGGGAGGGGGAGGGTTGGGGGGCGATCAAACCCAATGTTTTCTGCTCAGAGAAAAGAGCGTTTGTGGTTCGGGCAAGTAGCTACATCTCATGTATTTTAAACTACAAAACCCAAACTCACCAGAACGTGAAATTATTACATTGCTGCAATCTTGTCTATTGCGTTCGCCTACAAAAATGCACAGTCACTACACTTGGCAGCAGATCCTGCGAAGCGCGTTGAGCTGCGTTCCTGACATGAAGTGGCTGTCTCAAACACCAGGACCATTGCATTTTTATCATTACATTTGCAGCATTTCATAATGGTAGTTACCACGAGGGGACCATTTCTAAGCTGCTGCCAATTCCATTCCATTCGATTCCATTACAGTGTATGAAACAAACAGGATATTTTAATTGAAACTGGATCCCAAGAGGCTTGAAACAAAAATAAATGTCCAGTTCATTCGATCTCATCCTTGCAGAATAGCCAACCTCGTGTCTGGTTATTGCCGGCTGAGTTTAACTCCGAGTTAGCGCAAATTTATGACATTTTATCGTGTATTTCTCGTGTCAATTAACGCGAGTACCCGATGTAAGTTTGCGGTATTTCACAACGCGTTTCTTGTGTTAATGAATGCCCGTTTGGAGGGTATCTAAATGTATTACTCGTGTTAATTATTGCACGTTCAGGTGGCATTTTGATGATGTCTTTCTTGTGCTAAGTAAAGCGAGTTTGCGGTGTTTTCGCAACTGTGTCTTGTGTTGATCACCAAATCAACAAATATGTTGATGGCACTGTACGCATGTAGAGCGCCCTTCACGTCGGGAGGACGTCGAAGGCGCTGAACAGTCAGGGGGGGGTTAGGGACTCATTAAAATGAGCCTGGAAACAGAGCATTAACAGCATAGCGTTCATCCACTCGGCTTCCCACCTGGTGAAGCGATCAGAAGGTAAACTCAGCCTCAAGTAGTGAGGATATGTGGACGCATCCAAACTCCAATTTACTTATCACAGTTCCCAATTACTGTAAACATCCCCCCGTCGCTCTACACACAGAGAACCGAACTTCACTGGAACAACGTGGGACTGGATTGGTCCATTTCAACTAAATTAAAGAAAACACCGCTGGCGATTAATTTGTTTAGAAACCGTTTCCGAATTCCGCTGACGTGGAGGTCACAGTGCGGAATGACAAACACACCAACTTCCACGAGAAAGTGAACAATTGTGTCGGTGGGAATGTTGGCTAGGAAACTCCCTTTCCTTTTCGAGCACATTCGCTTGAACAGGCACTTGGGTGGAGGGAGGTGGGGTTTGGTTTAGTCTGACCTCGAACAATGCAGCCCACACCCACTGTCAGGCAGGAATATACACGTTCAAAGTCTCAACACAACTGGCTGATTGATTGGTGAGATTGCAACCAGGCTGACACACACCAAACACAGGAGCCTGGGTGTGTTGCACGGAGGGAGTGGCCAGAGTGGGTATGGTTGCAGGACAGAAATAAGGTGAGGCAAACATCATGGTTGGACGACGTGGATCTTGACTTATATCACTAGACAGTAACACAATATATAGCGTTGCCTTTCAAACCAACGTCTCTGACCTCTCAGGCACCGAATTTGATATCTCTCTCACGCGTTCACTGTCTGTTCTTTCTTCTTCGTTTCCACAAACCAACTTTGTCCTTGAACCTGGTTTGGCTGAGCTGCTTCCACATTGCACGTTGAGCTCCATCATGTTCTTGTGTGCGTCAAACTGTGGTGAACAGATAAAAAGGTCAAGGTGGAAAGTTGAGGTTCTGCTCAAACCCAAAATGAAAAGATGCAGAAGGCAGAAAGAATGATAATAAATGACAATTTAGATCCAAGCTACCTCGGTGAAAGCACCAAATCCGAATTTAAATCCAATTAGGCCGAGACCCAGGGTAAAATTTACAATATTTGCAAACTAGATTTCTTATTTGCGACTTCCGGGTTGGGAAAGTGGGATTGGAAAATTGACAGGCTGAGAATGCTTAATCCTAATAAAAGGAATCACCCAAACCCATAACTAAAGTGTGGCCAATTCCTACCAACCTTCTCTTGTAGCAGCATTGTAAAGGGAATTCCATTGGCAGTTCAAGAGGAATGCTATAAAAAGGGAACAGAGAAGGAACAGGGAATTGGGATTAGAGACATCGGTTCCTGTGAAGTTTCTGCTGGCAGCAGCCTAAGCTCAATGGACTGAATTATCTCCACTTGTGCTGCAATTTCTGTGATTTTATGCGAAGAGAGAAAGAGAGAGATGAAAGAAAATGTGTAAGAAACTAAGAAAGAGAGAGAAATGAGGCAGGAAATTAAATAGTCAGCTGAAATCAAAATGGAAAGTAGAATCAGAGAAACTGGAGAAACAAAGCAAGGATCAATAATTCATTTGTAAGAAGCCACGAGAAATCAGATGAAGAGCAGAGGCAAGGGATTGTGAACGGACAGAACGCGGGTCTTTTGTTCGATGAGAAAGACACTGAGACGCGCGCGCGCGCACACACGCGCACACACACACGGATGTGTCTACTTTGGCAGAGCCTAGCTCATCGGTAATTGGTGCGTTTAATCTGGCTGGATAAAGTTTGTCAATTTAACTCACGGGATGCATGTTAATTTTTACACGTGGTATCCCTGGTTTGATGGGTTAAGGCTGGGTGGAATTTTAATTGGAATTGCTGTTTGGAACCCAAACGGAGACAATGACAAAGCTGCAGAAGATCATTGTTTTCCATTGATTTTGCTCCATGTCTCTGTCACCCTGAGGGTGGCTGGGAGAGGTGGTCATTAGGGTCAGCTGGCTTGGTAGGAGTCACTGAGCCTTCCAGTGTAAAGGAGCTTGACTGCCATCAGCAGATACAATCTCTGCAGCTCAACTCGCTTCGGTGAGCTCCATCAGACCAACAATATATATGTTAATCCAGCTCCCCTTCGTGCCTCAGATACAGCTGTCGCCACAGCCCCCGTACGGGCATTCGCCTCCTCAAGTAAGGAAAATGAGCAGAAAACAAAGAGAAACAATTAAGGAGCCGTGAGCAAAGCATCATCGCGGTGGTCGGAACTTTATTTCGCAATTTTGTAGAAAAAAAAATCTAATTCTCCTTTTCATTCCCCCTTTATCATATTTGATGACACTCTACATACAGCAAGCAGCAACTGTGCCTGCAAAGCATTCATCAACGGCACAAGCAAAGCTTCCGCGATTGTTATTGCGTTTGCGATATTGTAAGTATGAAATTAGATGAACTGAGCAGCTGAAAAGCCTCATTGGCAGAGGATTGAACGAGGAGTCGACGTAACAAAGCTGGTTCCTCTCTAGGTTTTGAATGGAATTAGCTCTCAGCGAAAGGCATTCTCTCTGCCCAAATCTATTGCGGGAAAAGGATCCGCAGAATTTAATTTGCATTTAGAGGAGAAAATTCATGTGTTTCTTAATAGGCAGTGTTTCCACCTGACTATAGGTTTGCTGTATTTGTGTGAAGTGCAGTGAATGTGTATTTTGTAGATTAATGTACCAGCCAACCTACGCACAGCGGTATCTCAAGAAAGTTTTATTTTCAGGACACTACAGGACACTGTTGATATCACTAATGATAGTAGAATAGTAATCGTTTTTGAATAGTATTTATCAACAACCACAAAATTACACTTGTACAGCACCTTTCATGTCGGGAGGACATCCCGAGGAGCTGGACAGTTATTGTTTCGGACCCAAGAAGGGTTTGGGGACATGGGGAGGGTGGAGGGAAAGGGGAGGATTTGCGGGTGACTGATGGGACCGTCGAAGAGGGAGGGTCTTGAGGCGGGACTTGAAGGAGCCTAGGAAGGCCCAGGGTGAGGTGGAGGGACTGCGCGATGGAGTTCCAGAGGTTAGGGGTAGAGTGGCTGAAGGCTCTTTATGAGATCTTTAACATCCACCTGAACAGGCAGATGAGACCTTGGTTTAATATCTCATCCTAGGGACAACACCTCCGTCAATGCAGTGCTCCCGTCAGCCGAGATTGACGTCAAACTCCCACTTAAGGCCTTGAACATTCAACCTTCTAACTCAGGTAAGGCACTACATAAAATGCACGGATTATTAACCACAGAGCCATAGAAATGTACGGCAGAAAAGAAGGCCAATCAGTCCATGGTGCCTGGCTAGCTCCCTCCAGACCAATCCACTCAGTCTAATTTATTGTCCGCCCAATTTAAAATTGGAGTTGAGATACAGATCTAATAGAATGGCGGAGCAGGCTTGAGGGCCTGAATGGCCTACTTCTGTTCCTATGTTCTTTAATCGTGATCATTAACTATATTATAACTGCATGATTTCACACAAAAAACACAGTCACCACACTTTACATGGGAAGCGCCTGGACGTCCTCCTGACGTGAAAGGGTTTGGATCAAACGGCCGGATGATACATTATTATCTCTGAGAAGGAGGGCGATTGCGTTTGATTTTAACGTTCAGGGAACCATTCCTTGAGTTATGAATTATAAAGGCGAATTGTTTAACAGGCAAAGTTCTATTCCCCGTCGAGTCTTGGCAAGCCCTCGTGAAGTTGCGAGCGTTGAAGGCGAATGTTGAAAATAGCCTGGATGCGAGACACATTTGAGTGGTTCTCCAGACAAAACCCTGTGTTTAGCTAAACAACACTGGCATTTCTGATGATCTCAAACCTAAATACTGCAGTAAATCTGGTCACGCATAATAATTAGAAACAACAGTCCTTCCCAATCGGCACACACTAATTTATGCCCTAATTATGCTAAATTTAAGAATGACAAAATAATTGAATGTCGTTGCATTGTTAATGCTAATAATTAAGCAGTAACGGACAGCTACATTAGCTCGAGATCACTCAAAGATTGTTGCTTCCATTCAGGAGGGATTATGTCGCCATCTTCTCAACTATCTCTCTGTCCCCTTTGTGGTTATTTATGCTGGAGTGTGTTACTGTCACATAGCAGATGAATAGAGGTGTCTTACCCGTGTTAAACGTCTGGAGAGCGTGGCGAGCCCATCAGTGGAAGACGGAATAAAGCGTGCATTAGAATAATAAAAGAGACTCCGAGAAGTTAACACTCACCTTGCTTCTCTGTGATGCTGAGAATCCAGCCGTCCAGTCTCTGCTGGAGAGGTGGAGAGCAATGGGACCACAGGCTGGATTCATAGAAATCATAGAAATTTGTGGCGCAGAACGATACCATAGGGTTCATCAAGTTTGCTCTCAGAGGTTCATTCAATCCCAGGGCCTCTCACTCCTTCAAGTCTCTGTCCTACGCACGCCTGATATGTGGTGAAAATATATAATGTTACAATAATAATATTGTTTGCATTTGATACAGCTCCCTATCATGTCAGACTGACAGCCTCAAAGTGTTTTCCAGTGAATTGACTGTACATTATGTGGGTGAAAAGCGACGGCCAATTGCGCACAGGGTCCCATCTCACAAACAGCCATCAATTGAGTGACCAAACCTTTTTTTGGGGGGGTAATCTGCAAGTCTGGCCACTGTTCAAAACTGTAACCATCAACTGAACCGACTCGCATGTGTCTCCGTGTAGGATAGCGTCTCAGACACTGAAAACCTGTGTCTCAGAGCGAGAATGGAAAGCTGCAGACCTCTGAAGGACAGTCTAAAGGCAGTGCCGATTGAGTGAAGGGTGCATTCATCGTGTATTTTGTTCCACACTTACTTAGCTCATGTTTCTTGTGCTAATTGCAGTTTGCTGCTTGGAAACACATTCGAAAGACTGACTCTCCTCGCTCGGTGGGAGGGAGGGAGGGAGGGAGGGAGGGAGTGAGTGAGGAGCTCGTTCAGTGGAAATTCCGGGAAAGAAGTTGAAAGTTAAAAGTTGCGGCAAAAGCTCATCCTTCAACTTCAACCGCGATAAAGTTGCTCTCGAGCACTCTGCCGTGTGAACACACTGACAGAACTTTCTTCTTCAGTTCACAAGGAACATCAGCTCCCTCCAGTTCCCGAATCCCTCAGGGGTGTGTGTGCAGCACATTCAGATCTCCGCTGGTTACCTCATTAGTGCCTTGTTAGCTCACACTGACAGTAGATTCTTAACCACTTCCAGCCTGCACTGTATCCCAGCACCTGCTGAGTTAGAGGCTTCACTCAGTTGACACCTCTCGTAGACCGACAAGATCAAAGCTCCACCGAGAAATAGGTTTCCCCACCACCCCCACCCCCACCCCCACCAAAAAGTTTCCGTTCCCTCCCCAAAGCTGCCCGTCAAAGCCGCCCGTGAGCGGGTTGACGTTCGAGGTGGACGCCTGCGCTAACGTCGCACGGAAAGCCTCGGGCTACGGTCGTGTTGTGCAACCGATGACAGACGCGAGGAGGCGTTTCACGCTGGGTTCCGAGGTCTCGTACTCAGATAGCTGCAGTGCTCTCTGGTAGATCCATCTGCTCTGCCCGAGCCCACAGCCAGAGACCAGACCGAGGCCGGGTTCCGAGCACGGACCTGGGGTGTAATTAATGTCGGTGACATTAATTAATCCAAACACGCGGCGGGGGGGTGGTGGGAGGGGGGCTGAGGATTAAATGTCAGCAGAGTGCGGTAAATATTAATCTGTCATTATCCATTTATTCATTTTGTGGTGTAGGCTGGTCGGTTCATAGAAAAAAATATGGTTTGGAAAGGACTCGGATGAATAATAATAATAATGCTAGCAAATTGCGTTTCGCCCACAATTATACAGTCAATTCACTTGACAGTATATTCTGTGAAGCGCTTTGAGAATAGCGCTATATCAAACGCAAGGATTATTAAGTACAGTACAGCGCTTTCAGAGAGCCGGCACAGACAGTCCTGATGGGTTGAATAGCGTTGTTTTGTGTTGTACAATTCTGTGACTCTAGAGCTTTGCTCCATCCAAGGCTTCTCAGATCGTTGCGTGTTGTACAGTTGTACCTGTGACTATTTCGCTCACTCTGTGCCTCTGTGGTCTGAGTGCTTGGCTATTAGACAGCAATTACCCAGGGAGAACGAGCGAGAGGGAAGGAGCGCTGTGAATACTAATCAGTCCGTTGCCCGGTGAGCAAAGGCGCAAGGATTCTTGAAACAGGGAGCGAGTGCTTGTTATTTTCCACTGACACATTGAAACCTGGAGCAGATTCCACCAGGCTCTGAAGTTCCTTTCATTAACCATTTAACCACTGTCTTATGGTCTCACTCCCTCTGTCCTTCCATCCCATGCCTTTACCCAGATCTGCGTTAATCTCAGACCAAATGGAGGTACAATTTAAACAGATTTAAATTTGAAGAGCGCAACATACAATCATTTAGTTTTTACAGTAAATATATTTCTAATTGAAAATAATCACCTGTAGTAATGCAACTATTGTTAATACTAATCCTTGCGCTTGAAACAGAGGCATCACATTGGGAGAACGTCGCAAAACGCTTAACAGGATTTGCTATAAAGTGTGTGGTGACTGTAGACTCTGAAGATAACATAGCAGCCGGTTTGCTCACAGCGTCGTGGTCCCACCAGGCTTTAGTTAAGCGGCTTCACAGTGAAGGATGGATGTGAGGCAGACAGGATTTCACACAAAGTATGAAGAGTGGAGTGGGATAAGGTAACAGGATATAGTCTTGTGTGAGGAAGGGAAAGTGTGTGCTTATGTGTCAAGCCTCACTGGATCTCGTTCAACATGTTTTTCTTCACTGAACTCCCATGAGTACTGAACCTTTCCCCACATTACACCTCGGTGTCATACAGCTCGCGTTTTATCTAGTGCCATATCACGTCATCAAGACGTCTCAAAGCCCTTCGCAGAATAGACAGTGGAGTGAATTGATTGCGTATTTGTGGACGAAACGCGGCAGCCAATTGGGCGCGTCCCCCACAAACAGTTTTCCATTTCATTTTGTGTAACCCGCCCAAAGACACACCAAACCACCGTGGAATAGTCTGGCACTCGGCAGCCCGCTGTAGATTTATTTCCAAGCCGGCTTACATAGCAAGGGATATGTTTAATAGTCTCTGTTAAAAACATTGACGCATCTCTGAAAATCTCTCCAACTGTTTGTTCGAGGAAAATATCTTCCTTCTGAATAATGTAAAATGTGGTGCTGATGTGTTGGTAAACTGAGGAACTCGACAGTTTAGCACAGCTTAACTCTTTCGGTGAGATTACAGAGCATGGGCTGAGTAGGCCTTAATAACAAGCATTGGCTTTTATATAGCCTTGTTCATGTCAAGAGGACGTCTCAAAGCGCTTCTCAGGGTTTACTGTAATGTGTCGTGAGAGGGAGTTGCCCTACGTGGGTAGATTGTGTCCTTAGTTCCCTCAAAGGCATGTGTTGCAAGTGGGTTTTGTTAGTTGTTTGGGGCCTTGTGTTCATGTCCACAACGCTGCCTGACGGAGAACGGTTGACATGTGGATGAGTGGTGTACGGATCAGTGTTGAGGTATCGCGTGATCCACAGAGAATGAGCGTGTTCCAAAGGCCCATCTCTCCGTTGATATCGGGGCACGGCTGCCTGAAGGAAGCTGTGAATGAAGGGAGATGTCAAACCCAGCAAACACAGCTCTCCTGAGATCTGATGGAAACCACCATCCATTGGAATTCAATGTGTCTTCAGCTGCAACTGCGTTTAACGCCGTTGGAATTAGTATTCAAAGGGTCGAGCTGCATGAATTATACTCCTAACGAGATTCTCTGGGAAAACAAACAGCGGCAAAGCCAAACCATCACTGATCTCCCGGAGGAATACAGAAAACACAAGAGGGTAAAACCGTAATCAAGGATTCTGACATTGGTCAGAATTTCTATTCGTGAGAAATCGGAGAGAGAGAGAGAGAGAGAGAGAAAGGCATATTTGCTGAAAATATTAAAACATCAAACCACACAACGGGTTAGCGTTAGAGAGAAAGATCCTAAGGTGATAAATTGTTCCTCATAGAGAACCACTAAATCTACGAGTCGTAAGTTGCAAGAACTTGCATTATTTATGGCATTTATAGTGGCCCAACGTCTCAAAGTGCTTCCGAGTGATTGCCCTCATAGCCTTTTGTAGGCGAGCATTCCTAATGGCTTCAAGGACATCAAGGATGATCTTTTTAACCCCTGGATGGAAACTGCAAGTCTCGGTTTGGAGACTCTTAAAACCCCGGTGACGGGGTTTCCGGGCGTGTCGGTCACCCGGCTGACCAGAAACAAAAGAAGATTCACCGTGACTTCGACAAGCAGTGCCTCAGGACGCCCTGCTGAGGTGAAAGGCGCTGTACACATGTAATTTTGTGATAAGCATATTGCAGCCTCTCCCAATAAAGCCCTCAATTAATTCGGATAGAACCCTCAACCGTTTCACCGACGATTCCAAAGTGGCATCTGTTTAAAAAAAAGAAACCTTCTTCAATTTATTATGGCTTCCAAACTCCTTTGTATTTACCCTTTTCAGTGAAACCTATTTGGTTTGTGCTCCGTCTACTTTAATGGCATCTCTCACATCCTGTCGCCTGGGTGGGATTTGCTATATATAAACAGATTTATCAGAGTTACATTGCCTTTGATTGTGTAGTTAATCCTCCTTGACCCACGCCTTGTTCTCTATCCTTCTGCGGTCCTTTCAATCTTTCCACCTGCCAGCGTTTGAAATCGCTTTTCACCCCAATCAACGGCTATACAGACAGTTACAACATGCAATCTCACTCAGCTCGATGATGGTAATGAAAAGTGTGTCTCTTTGATGCCGGTCAAAACAGCTAATTTCAACCCCAAGTCATGATGTTCGCAGCTGGTGTTTCGCGAAGTATGTTATCGGCCCCAAATTGGGTTTTGCTGTTTTGTCTCTCTCTCTCTCTCTCTCTCTGTGTAAACGGTCAGATGCTCGCATCCTGTTTTACCCTCATCTAGCGAAAAAGGATAGTGAGTCACGGTGGACAGGCTAACGGTGCTCGCAGTGTTAGAGCTAATGAGGGGAATGGCAGAGATGTGGGTTCATCATTCAACCCTCTTCACCCTCTCTATGTCTGGTTCTCACCTATTGTATTGATGGGTGGGGATGGGGGTGCGGGTAGAGAGATTAATGGAAGAACCTATAGCCTTGTGTGTTGGAGGCCAGAGTGCTGTCCGCTGAGCCTGGCTGACCACAGTGTGATTGGTGTTCAGATCCCCCGGGAATATCTGTTGGTCCTGGGGAGTGGGGGATGAACAGGGTTGGGCTGCACTGTGATAGACTGAGACCCTTCCTGTGAATTTCATCTTGGACCCGAGCTGGGTGGGGGTGGGGGTGGGGGGGTGGGGGGGGGAGGGCGGAAAACCCCAAGAACCAGATCATTCTTCCCAGGGAAAAGAATGACAAGCTGTTTAAATCACTCCACAGGAGGTGACAGGTAGAAATCCCCGACACAACTCTACCGAGACGCATTCTAAAGAGAATCCCGGCCTTGACTTTTTTGACACCGATTATCTTCTCGAGAGATTGATTTTCGTTTGATTCGAGGACGGAGCTGGTGATTAGTTTTATTCTCGAAGAAACGGCAATCGAGTCTTTTTTTTTTATTCTGGGTCAGTCTGAGTGTCTGACGTCAACGCGCTTATTAACAGCATCCGCACCAAACTAGAAATCCTTCCTTTTGAAATAGCACCTGATCATTTAGTGGAGACGTCTCGAAGCTCTTCACGGAATAAACTGTAAAGTGAATTGTCTCTATATTTCGTGCGCGACACTCAAGTGTCCCACAAATAGCCGTGGATTAGTTGACCAAATTATCCTTAGTGTACGCCCATTGTATTCTAATCCTCTGAAGCAATTTTCAACACAACAGAGGTGAGGCGAACTGAAGGACCCTTCTTTGAATTGAAGCCTCTGACCTCTGTAACCTCATGTGGAGTATCTGATATCGTAGCTTGTGGTTTTGCGATGGACTTGGCAGATTGGAGGCTGAGGAGAGGAGCTAACTCACTCAGCATCTCCATCAGATGGCCACAGCCCCACCAACTTCCATCCCTTAACGGCTGTCAAAGAGAGCTTGCCTTTAGCCTTTAGCCAATCTGGATAAGATCCAAAAACCCTTGGTCTCAAAGGAATAATGCTTCAGAATTAGATAATTCACTTCCAACTCAGCCTGTGAAACACTTACTCTCGGTGCCAAAGTATTGATCGGCAAGGTGAGATTCTGTCTCCAGCAAAACAGACATGACAGGTTCATTTTAAATACTCAAAGGCACAAAATACTGCAGATGCTAGAAATCCGAAACAAGTTCTGACGCAGGGTCATGGGCCCGAAACTCTTCCTTTCTCCATAGATGCTGCCTGACCCGCTGAGTGTTCCCAGCCATTTCTGTTTTTGTTTCATTTTAAATACTGTTAGGCAGACTTTTCTTTTTTCTGGGGTGGTGGATGGGTGGTGAGTGGGGGTTGAGGGAATGTGTCATTCACAGCAGATTTGTTCTGATAATTAGCAAATTTAAACGCTTGTTTTGTAATGGGTTTGAGAATAAACATTAATCCAGGCATTTGGTACAGTGCCAATCACATCAGAACAACGTCTTTCAAAGTGCTGCACGGTTGTTAGTGAACGTGGCAGCCAATTTACCCACACACAGCAAAAATGCTCCAAAAACAAGCCACAAAGTGTAGGACCATTTTTATAACAACAGAATGTCACACCTGGGCTTGATGTCACAATTATCTAAGGATAATTGAATGGATTGATACCATTCGTAAACTACGAAACCATTTCTGTTAGAGCTCCCTTTGATGTTTAGAGCATTTAAAACCCTCAGATACTCCCTAGATATGGGTAAAGGGCAGGTAAATGGGAGTGGGGGACAGAAAGGATTGCTCTTAAAAGAGTCAGTACAGTCACGATGGGCCAAATGGCCTTCTCCTACGCTGTCAATTTCTCTGTTCCATGTTGCAGCCCAAACAGTCTTTGAGTTTCTCAGTTAGAAGGTGTTTTGTGTTCACAAAATACTCATAACTTAATACTCCACAGAGGAACAACTAGTTCAATGGCTCCATTTCATGGACCAAATCATTAGCAACAGTACGATTGGGGGAGGCAAGGCAGAGGTTAGTCTACGATGCTCACATCGGACACGCTGAATACCAAATGGAATCCAAATGGACCGTTTTGAATGTGTTTCTCTGTTGGCGCTTCGCTCTATTGGCCTGAAACCTGTGGCAGCTTATCAAATCTTGTCACGGAATGAGCATTACCAGGACAAAGCCACTATCGGGGACGTCAAGACATATCCACATTGATTTTCCTTCCAGGAATGATGTGTTATCCCTTCGGCTGATCCTCACTTTCTCTTCTCTATTTGATCAATTTCATGCAGTGATACCAGGAGACAGACCTATAGAGATACATCTGCACTGAATGCTTCATACCAGCTCAAAACATCAGTATCTAAAGGTAAACCAGTGAGGTGTGGAGGAGCTACAATTTGTCAAATAGCCTCTGACAGTGTCCTAGTTTTCTATAGTTTCTGTATCTTGTGTACAATATTAATAAAATAACAAACTTTTTTTTAAATGTAAGGGTTATTAACAATGGAGAAGCCATCTGCCAATCGACTATCAACAGCTCCTATGTACTGCTAGGTAAGCAGAGATGTGAGGACTAGGGAAACTTGCCCAACATTTTACCCTCCGGGGAAATGGAACTCAGGCGGATCGCTTGCGAGGCGAGTGCTCTAACAACTGAACTACAATACTCTACAAACGCTTGGTGGTGTTCTGGAGGGATGAGGGTGGATGAGACGAAATGCCTTCTTCATCCAAACCCAATCTTTTGATCTTGTGAACCCAATGCCATCCAGTGAACATTGATGCCAACTTGCAACTTGAGTAAGAGCGACACCCCCCACCCCCCCTATCCAAGGCGGGTGTGAGTCTGGCTGACACCAAAACATTGCTACAGTATTTGGAATCGCAAAAGGGATTACAGCTGTTTCTGAATGTTTTATAAATGGCCCCTTTTACATTAATATAAATCTGCAGGAGTCCAGTGTAATAGTTACAATGCGTGTTTACTATCAACTCTAATGAACAGCTGTCGCGGACTTGATTTGTTTGTTGCGCGCATTTCCAAATTGGGTATCTTGTCACTGCGCCAAGTTTGTACCTCTCGCTCCGTAACGTTTCCTGACAATTCAGCCGTAAGCTGAGCCCTGCCAGGCTTGCGGACCATCAGCTACAGTTAGCCGAAGTTAGGCCTCACAGACAGACAGCAAGGAAGCCATCACACTTTGTAAGTCATGTTTTTGAGCATATGGATTGGAAAGAGTTTGTGCGTCGTGTCCCATTTGTGATTAATATCCGACCAGACAGATGTCCTTTTTTGACTGCGCAGTTGGGGAGATAAGGGACAGAGGGATGAAGGGGTGGGGAGAGACGGGGCTGCGGGGGGGGGGGGAGGTGAATGGGGTGAGGAGAGAAGCTGGTTCCAAAAATTGCAAAGAAGGATCAATTTGAGTAAATCGATAAAGTCAGCCGCTGCTCTTAAAGAACAAAGCCAGAATGAACGATGTGAAGGTTTAAAGGTGGCAGGTACCTGTACATAGCCAGGGCTGTTACCGTAGATGATATAAGTGCACTGAATGGTCAGTTGAGCGTGCCAGAAAGGTGTAATGTTGCTGAGCTGGAACCAATTCTCACATCGAGTTAACAGAGGTCAAGAAAACTTCAGTCTCTGGTCTGCGTACAACAGATAAACCTCGCGGGCATCCAGCAAACTCTTGAGAGAATTGGGAGAGGTGGTGACGTTACACTGTACACCGCTGACAATGCTGTAATACCTCTGGCGCCAGCCCTGGATTGTCAGCCCAGGCTGCGAGCCCAGCTCAGCACCTGATGTGGGATTTACAGGGATTGGCAGAGGAAGAAACTGGCTCTCGAAAATAAATTGAAAGTTTTGCGCTCATACTTCAAGCTGACAAGCTGAATCCGGTTTTATTCGCTGCGGTCTGAAAAGAAGCGAGCAGCCACTGGAACGGGTATTAGAGGGCGGGCAGGCGAGTTACCATTAACTCGCAGAGTGCTTTGCTTCTACAGAGCCAACGGCCCTCGTCTCCTGTAACTGTACATCGCTACATCGCTAACCTGGGTCGCGCAATGAAACGCACACATCGGAGCCAGTCCTTCAATAGGAGAAATCCTTCAAGCCGTATTCCAAAGTTCCCATTCGCCATTAGATTGGTGGCTGTGTGTAGGACGTTTGCCGTGTTCGTGTTGCCCGATGTAATTGCCCCACAGAATATATCAATCCACTTTACAGGATATCCCGCGAAGACATTTCGATGATGCGATAACAGCGCTGCATTAAATGGAAGGATTATTATTATTATTATTATTGTTCAGGTATTCCCTCCTTCCCTCCCCCCACCACACACACACCCCTCACCCCTCTACTCCTGGGAACAGTCAGTCAGAGTTGAAGGACATACGTTTGTTTCCGTGGAAATCCATTAGAATGGCAGACAGTATTACATTGCAGCTGTAATCGAACGTTCCGCAGGTTCTCTCAAGTAGCATATCGTGTGTTCCTATTAGCTAGATGTGTTTCTGTGTGTTCTCACTGAGCAGGAACTGGCTGTCGAACATTTTGGGTCTCATAGACACTAGCTTTCTAGCCGAAGTTTTTCTCCCTCATACTTTTCTTATGTACATACTTTTCCTCTCATTTCTATTTGTTTGGCCACCTCTCTGGCTCTTTTAACTCCTTGTTCAGCCGTTCGTGAACCTCCACCAAAAGGCCAGCTGTGCCCAAGGAGGTCAGTGTTGTGTCTGGAGGTCAGGAGGGATGGGATACACTAGGATTACTTCATGGTTGTTTGGGACGCCTTGGGACATCCTCCCGACGTTAAAGGCGCTCTCTAAATGTAATTTTATTGTTGTTTGTTGTTATTATTGTTGCTTGTGAGATGTTGGCTTCTCTGTTAAAGACACAGGGTTGGTGGACATGAAGCAGACCTGAGCCCACTGAGTGGAGAGTGCGATGCAGGTTGGTGGGTGGTTAGGAGGTAATGGGAGCCAGGCCATGGAGCGGCTTTGAAAGTGAGGACCAGGATCTTGAACTGTATCCTCTGTGTGATAAGAAGCCAGTGACGTCAGGTGAGGCCGGTGGCGATGGGATCCCCGGAGCCTGGTACGGGAGAGGACATGTGCTACAGAGTCCGCAGCCTGCGGAGGGAGGAGTTGGGAAGGCCAACAAGCCTTCCGTAGTTTCCATAGTCGAGCCTGGATGTTATGAATGCGTGTGTGTAGGTCTCAGTGGTCTACGGTGTGTGACAGTGATGGAGCTGGAGACAGGTCATGGCACAGATGCAGGAGAGAAAGGACAGTCCAGGGTCAAACAAGACGCCAAGGTTCTGGACTGGCTCAGTGAGGTGGAGTGTGGCTGTTACATCAGGATTTTGAGCCTAACGTCTAGGATAACACAATATATATATATATATGTGTGAAAGACGCTATATCACGTGCAAGGATGTTTTTTTTATGTGAAAGTCAATTTATGAAACCTATCTCTATCTATCCAGCGACAAAGACAGACAGATTGATGCTATTTGCTATCGCAAAGTGTTTCGAAGATAAAACTAATCAGAAAAGCTGTAACACATAACTGAGCAGAGAGGAAGGCAAATTGGTTCAGACAGTCACATATTCCTCAGTGAAAAGACACAAGGCGTAAAACATGTTGTCTAGCTTTGTGCTCAACACAGAGTTTCTTCTCATTTCCCAGCAACAGAATAGTGTTGGAATTATGCATAATTTCTGCTGTCGATTGCAGACCAGTTAAGAAATTAACACCAGGCCATAAATAATAATAGTACAGTAATAATAATAATGCAGACGTCAATGGTCTTATAAAACATAATTCCTGTAATCATTGGTGCAATGGGACCGTTAATAAGACTAGTCAAACGTAGTGACAAAATAGCGGGTGAACAATCTCTCAGCCTCCTGCAAACTGTATTAGGAAACAGTATTTTGCGGGTGAAATTGGGCCGTGTAGTTTTTATATATATTTTTCTATAATATAATCTTTGCTTTGAGTCATAATAATAATAATAATCATAATCCTTGCATTTGATGTCGCGGCTTTTCACGTCTTCTAGACTGTGTCTCAAAGCGCTTCACAGGATAGACTGTAAAGTGAATGGACTGTATATTTTGTGGGCGAGACGCAGCAGCCGATTGCGCACAGCAGTGATCAGATTAAATTAAGATGGTTTCGTAGACATCCCTTATAGCAAGCGCAGAGAGAGAGAGAGAGAAAGAGAGTCAAAGAAAATGAAAGCATGTAAAAGAAAGAAAAATGAAGGAGGAAGCAGAAGAGAAAAAGAGCAATAAAAGAAAGGAAAAGCAAGAGTGAGAAAGAGGGAAAGGGAGAGAGAGAGAGAAAAAAAAACAACTCCAGCTCATCAACTTAGGCTGGATTCAAACCCATAAGTCCAAGGTGATCTCACTTTCTACTGCACCACCCAGAACCCATCTGCCACGGTTAGCGTAACACAATGAGAAGGGTTTATCAGACACCATTACACGGAGATTTTCCACTTTGTCAGTGAATCGGCATCATCTAGACATCATCCAAACATCATCTAAACGCTGCTGTAAATGGTTCAGCTGTCAAACAGGAGTTTGAAGAAATGCAACAGCAAACCTCTGGGTGCTAAGACTGACGACATACAGGGGGCTCACATTACACCTCTAACAGGACTACACGCCTGACTCATGCATCTTCAGTGAATAAGAGCTCAGTGGCTGTGACTAACACCCGTGGATAAATCCAGAGCGTGTTCAGTGCCTTGCCAGGTCCTCAGCCACACAGGGAGTCGGTGGGAGTCACGCTGTGAGGAGCCAGAGTGCCTCAGTGGGTCTCGGGGAGGGAAGCGGTCAGCGTTGGACCAACAAAGTGATGCAGGAGGAGGGTGCGGTCTTGGGGAGAGTGTCTCTGAGTCAGGAGGAGTGAGAGGGCAAGGTCAGCTATCGTCAGCATCCCCGGAGAGGGAGGGCCTGGAGGGAACCTCGTAAGGGGGAATCGTTCAATGCGGGAATGTGGCATGGGAGTAGGGCTACATCGGTACTCCAGCCTATTCCAAAATAGCAGGGAATCCTCCCCCTTCAGCTCCTGTTAAACCCACAGCCAAAGCCAGAATGGGGAGGGTGGCGCTAATTGGAATGAGCAGTGGGAAAGCTTGTCAGACAGTGATATCAATGGCATGGTTTTAGCTGGTGAGATACCAGCACACACTCTGGGGTCCACCCCCCACCCCCCACCCCACCCCTCAATCCTTGGCTTCTTGCCAATGCGGTGCCTAATACTTTCTGGAATTAGGTAAACAACAACAACAACAACAACAGCAACAAGATTTCATTTATACAGCGCTTTTCATATTGGGAGGATGGATACAGCAGGATCCCTCCCTCCCTCCCTCCCTCCCTCCCTCCCTCCCTCCCTCCCTCCCTCCCTCCCTCCCTCCCTCCCTCCCTCCCGAGAGAGAGAGAGAGCATTCCATTCCAACAATCTATCTCTGGAATATCCATGTGTAGGTGGGATGCATGGAAATCTTAGTTGGGTTTGGAGACTTAAGCAATGGTGACGGGTTCCAGTGTGTGTCAGAGTGACCAGGATAGCGATGGAGAAAGGGACCGTTGTGTGAGGAGGGAAAGCAAACCAAAGCCAAAGCAGTGGAGTATCCAATGGCTCGCTCATCGCGTTGCTTCTGAAGGTTACTCTGTGACAGAGTTGTCACTGCGGGGAGAGGAAAGGAGGGACAGTTCAGCAAACTGAGCTGCCGATAGAGAGATTGCATCATGAAAGCAAATCTCTCTCTCTCTCTCTGCGCGGGAATTGTAATGAAGCCGTGAGAAATGAGACTATGTAAAGCAATTTCCTGTGAGTAATAACCAGAGCATGGAAAATCACCAGGACAAACAACAGCACATCACATTCCTGTGACTAATGGAAGTATTGCAACAATTTAAAGTGAAAAATGAGTGTCAAAATAAATCTGTATCAGGAACTAAAGAGGGGGAGGGGGGGTGCGGGGGGGTCTGGGAAAAACAGCAAAGAGGAACGAAATACCGAGAGAGACCCAAAGAGAAAGAGACCGAGAGATACAGAGATAGAGAGATTGAGAGAGCGAGAGACAGACAGAAAGAGAGAAATAGAGAGAGAAACTGAATGAGAAATTGAGAAAAGATTGGAGAGAGAGAGAGAGAGAAAAAAAAACAAGAGTGAGGGATAAAAAAAGAGAGAGGAAGAGGCAGAAGGAATAGATCACTGCCGAGGTTGCTTGACATTACCAAACCTTCATCCCCTCACTGGCTGGAGGGAGAACACTTGTGAGAGTATTCGTCAGTTGAAAGGATTGATAGAGATGCTACCAATGACATTTCTTCCCAGGGTTTAGGGAAGATTCAGGTCAATGTACACTCAACACCCACACAACTCTGTGCTCAAATGTGTGTGTATATATTTCTGTGTGTGTGTGTGTATGTGTGTGAGTGGGAGCGTGTGTATATGTGAGTGTGAGTGAGTGTGTGAGTGCCTGTGTATGTGAGTGTGTGAGTGTGCCTAAGTGTGTCTGATTTTGTGTATATATGTGAGTGTGTGAGTTAGTTTGTGTGAGTGCGTGTGTATATTTAAGTGTATATACGGTATGTGAGTGCGTGTGAGTGTGTGTTTATATTTGATTGTGCATATGTGAGTGAGTGAGTGAGTTAGTGAGTGAGTGAGTGAGTGAGACTATGTATGAGTGTGTGTGTGTGTGTGTGGGATCAGGGCTGAGCTGTGGTGTTTCCCCAGCTATATAAGGGGCTAACACTCTTCAGTCAGGCTCACACATGAAGACCAGTTGGCTGGAGAGTGTGTGGGATTGAGCTCACTGGGTGTTTGAGGCCTTGATCTTTTACGAGAGAGTCATCTTTGTTACCAGACATGAAACGGTGATAAAGGGATGGAAAGCAGGAATTGTATTCAAATCTACAAACCACCAACAATGGCCCTCGTAAAACACAAAGCCCAGGGCATTTTACCCGTTGGCATTCATTCAGTCGCTGTATTGTCTGTAAATATCTTTATGCCGCTCTGTTGGATCAGTTTCATCTCCAGATCATTTTTTGTAAGCGTTTGCCTAAACAGTAGGGCGATTATGCCTCAGGGATAGTGTCAGGTGAAGCCTTCCCGACGTGAGAGGCGCCCTGTCAAAAAATGCAAAGGTTATTTTGCGCAGCGGATTCTGAGAAGAGACACAACACTGGTGCGCAAAGGATTACAGAGCGATGCTGAGCAAATGCCAAGCTACCTCATCCAAGAAATAGGCCTGTGGCTCATCTTGGAAGGGTTGCCATGGGGGTGGGGGGAGATTATACAATACCAATTACCGTACATTGGTAAAGCGCCCTTCACATCGGGAGGGGAGGACGTCCTAAGGAGCTGGACTAGTCAATAAGGGGTTAAGCAAATCAGAGAGGTAGGAATGGGGGCCAAGGCCATGAAGGTGAAGCTGGGAATTTTAAACTGGATCCTCTGAGGGATGGGGAGCCGGGCGAGGGCGGGTGGGGCTGATGGGGATCAGAGAGGCTGGTGCGTGAGAGGACACGAGCTGCAGAGTTCTGGATGATCTGCAGCTTGTGGAAGCAAGAGATGGCGAGGCCGAGATGCAGGGAGTTTGGTATAGTCAAGCCTGGTTGGTGATGAAGGCATGTATGAGGGTCTGGGTGACCAGTCCCCTTATCCTCCTCACCCTACGTACACACACACACACATCTTCTGAGCACAGAATGACATGGTTAGTTATGAATGAGGAATAAACAGGGCCTGTGTGGAGCTCCCCCTCCAACTCCCCTTGTAGGAGACAGCGTGGGTGGGTGGGGTGGTGGCTTGCTGCTCTACGTGACTTTGGGTCCGAGGAAAGAGTGCGGACGTTTCAAATCCTCCGCTAACAAAACGAAATATGAGTTGGTGGATTAATAACCGACAGTTCTTCTACACCACCCCCCCCACCACCCCCTCCATCCTCTCCCCCCACATCCCCCCCACCCACACACCCACATACATATACATATTCAGCCTTTGCTGCTCATTAGAAAAGAGATTTAAACAGCTTGCACATTTTTCCCTTTGAATCTCATCCAAATTAATATCAATGGAAGTTCCACATGGAAAGAACAATTAATAAAGCATCTGTACTTCAGCACACAGTCGGTCACACAGTCGCCTTTTCAGTAAATCACCGTTTTCAGCTGCTTATTATCTGGCGCCCGCTCTTTTGTTGCGCAAACGCTTTGGTTTTTTCAAAGGCTGCTGCTGTTATTGATCTCCATTCCTTGAATTAAAACCCATTTCCCCGCTGTGCCGCTATCTGTCCAACTGTTTGAACACATTGGGGTTTCAAGGTAGAACCTTGGAGTTGCAGACACCACTCCCACTCCACTCCCCGTTAATCCTGGAAGCCCAGACTCTGATGGGTAGGGTATATTCCCGGTTGGACATGCAGAGATTAGTACAATATTTTTACGATCATCAGAAGGGAGCAGTTGGGTGGCGGAGAATTGGAACGATCCCTCTGGCCTCGACGCGCCGTTCTTTCGAACGTTCCTTCCGTGGCTTCGATGTGAGGCCCGTAGGAAGGTCATGGCGCCAGCAAACCGTGTGAATATCACAGAAGCCACCTTTTCATTCCTCTCCGCTTTGCGCCGAGAGAAAAGGCGAACGCGTTAAAGTCCGCGTTTAATTTGAATCGGCAGCTCTTTGCGGTCTCAGCCAGATGAAGTCGCCCACACACACACGCGGAATGTTTACTGGCCCACACACCAAGCTCAGCTCTGGCTCTGTGCACAGCGGGTACAGAGAGCCAACCACACCATTCATCTGCCATCAATCAGCTGATCAAGGTTTTCTCTGAGACACTGTTGATCCATCAGTGACACGCCGAAATACGCAGGTGATAGATACTTAAAAGCCACAGCACCTAGCCTCTGTCAGTACGAGGATTTGATTGAGGACCTGGCTACTCTGGGGTGAACTCTTGCGACACTCTCGCGATTGGGGGAAGACAGTGTCGTGCGTCGGCTCGGTTGATACTTATGTCCGTCACTCACAAAGTTGAACGGGAAATTTGGATTCGTTGACAAAAAGCTTCAGGGGGGAGAGAACAGTAAAGTTAATCTATCTCCACTACTGAAATTATTCAGCAGAAATGAAATAGGCCTGTGGCTTAAATGGTCACTTGTGCTAACCTCCTACCTACAACCAAACGAGCCACGTTGATGGTTCCTGTCTGGGATTTCAGGCTGACGTGTTCTCCACCCATTGCAACACTTGTCCATACATTTAGGGATTCACATTGAGTTACATCCCAGTATGATAAGGGATAGAAACAGGACATTTTGCCCAACTCATTTATGTTGGGAGTTTTAAAATATATATTTATTTATAAATATATTTGCTATAACATAAATCCCAAACAAAATCCTTACTCCACTTGCCTAATAATAATCCGTCCCCAAAAAAACCACAATAATAAAAATTTGTCATTTTCAACCCGCGACTGTGTGTGTGTGTGTGTGGGGTGGGGGGGGGGACGCTGCTGTGCGCAATTGGCTGACGCGTTTCGCCCACAAATATACAGTCAATTCACTTTACAGTTTATTCTGTGAAGCGCTTTGAGATGTGGATAAAATGTGAAAAGCCGCGATATCAAATGCCAGGATTATTATTATTAATATTAATACCTCCTTTTTCCATTTTCCAATACCAAAGGAAAATCCCATTTCTTTGTCCTTTGACCACGGTACATTTGGGTTTTTTTACTCGCACGTGTGCACACAGTTTTCCGGGGACTCGTCTGTTGTGTAGGTGTCCAGCCCTCACCGTATTCCCTTGTGCTTCGTGAGCAAGTTCCACTGTGAGATTTACTTCTTCCAGCCATTTTATATTTATTATTTCACTGTTGAGAAAAGAGAAGGTCTGTCCTCGTGTATTTGCCAACAATCGGAGCCATTGCTTCTTCTCTCTCTCTCTCTCTCTCTCTCTCTCAACCAGGTCAACTGTAGAGAGAAAAGCTGCCATCTGTCCGATCTTTCTTGATAACTGCATCCTTTCATCCACCCCCCCACCCCACCCTCAGTAACATCCTCATCAATCCATTGCCGCGCTCTCTTTAATGCTCATACACCTTTCTTTATCTATCTTACTTAGGCAGAGCAAGTGTGACCTGTGAATTTAATCAGACAGGGATTTTATTTGGTTTATATGTCAGAGTTAATTCAGCGCCTTGGGACATCCTCCCGACGTGAAAGGCACTCTATAAATGTCATTTTGTTGTTGTTGCTAATATAGCTTACCAGGGAAGAGGGGGTAAATCATACCTTCAGTTATGAAGAGATACTGTAAGGAGAGTATTCAAGGCTTTTTTCACGAGATCTCAGAGAGTCCAGGGGTGTCCTGATAGAAGTCTGAAACATTGTGGTAAACTATAATAGTTTGGGAGTCCTGTGACTCAGTGGTTAGAGCACTCGCCTCGCATGCGAGAGACCTGGGTTCGATTCCCAGCAGGCCAGGGCGAAACCTTGGGCGAACTTACCCTACTCCACACGCCTGCTGATAATCCCTCAAAAAAACAAACAAATTAAGTCACTTCAATCCACATCTGTTTGTGGGCTGCCCTTTCGGCAATTCACTTTACAGTATATTCTGTGAAGCGCTTTGGGACGTCTGGAAGACATGAAAAGCTCCGTATGAAATGCAAACACAATAACATCGAAGCTCAGCATCAGTGATGCCCTGAGTGATGCTGTCATTGCAAAACCCTGATGACTGCCAAAGCTTACACTCCCCCTACAATAATCGTAAGAATAATAATCCTTACATTTGATATAATACACTTTGCACGTCTCAGGAGTATGTCCCAAAGCGATATACTGTAGTGTAAAGGATACACAGCACACACTGTAAAGTACAGTGACTGTGTGTATGTTTCTGGGTGAGTGTGGCAGCCAATGCATTCATCTGTGTGCTCAATTATTTCTATATCAGACGCGACAGTTTACATGGTGATTACACAATCATTGGGTTTAGCATTCACATAGCACTCTCTCTCCATCGCTGTCCATCAGGTTAGTATTCCGCACGGGTATTAGGGCTGTGATTAGCCGACATCAGACTTTATTGAGAATTCCACCAACTCCACTCACTTTACCTGTTGCACTTCTCCTCGACCCTTCACAAGGTCTCGCCAGTTAGTAAATAACTAATTAGACAGGGCCCGGCAAACTCGTAAATCATAGCTAGGCCTCTCCCCGCCGCTCTCCGGAATGAATAAATCATGTCTGAAACACTTTCAGCTCTTGTTACCATTTATTATGCAGGGAGCTGACAGGCAAGCCCGGGAGGATCGGAATAAGTTGTTGGGTAAACGTTCCTCAGCAAAAGGTTCCTTCTGTGAATTCCAGCACACACAGTGTACCAAAGGGTGACCCGCGTTCCCGATGAACGCGTTTACGGTGCGTTGGGAGTGGCCTGGGTTCACGCACACATCAACTCACGGCCCGTCAAATACCCATCGATCTCGGTCTTGCGGTCTGGTGTCAACGGTGGCGTCTTATCGGTTGGCCTGAGTTAGGCAGATTTAATTAAATGAGCTCGGTAACAAACAAACAAACAAACAAACAAAACAAACAAACGCGTTCCTGAATTAGGAGTGGCGTTGCGATTGAAAGACGATTCTCTAATAAGCTAAGGGATGCCTGGAACGATCGCGCTCGAGCACACGCTGTGTTCATAGGCAAATCTCGGTCCGTAGTTACCAAATGAATTTCAATTGCTTGAGAGAGATAATATCCCTCTTAGAGTGTGAGCAATTCTGGTCTGGGAGGCGCAGGGAGTAAGACAGACTGAATAGCAGTGTTTATCTTGGTTGAAATGAAACGTATTAAGCGGGTGCTCAACACACTGGAACCCTTCAATTACATCTTCCCAGGTCAGGAAAGGAGGGATTGGCCTCTCACACACACACTCACACACACACCCACACACTCACACACACACATACGCGTTCGGGTATAAGTACCTCTGTGTCCCATCATTAAACTATTAAAGCACTCAATAGGAATATTAAACCTGGAGCAATTTGCGTTTCCAGGCATTAACTTTTCATGAAGTGCAGCTCGCGATGATAACACAAGTGAAATTGATTGTTTAAAGCCGCGTCCAAATGAACATTTGTGAAGATTTGCCTGATTTTAGGCATAATGCAAAATATTGCCGTCTGTTTTTTTGGTAGGGGAAATAAACTTCCGCTGATAATTTTCAATGCGTAGCAAGCACAAGCCATATATGCCAATCCATTCATCTCAATATTGTTTCAAAAGGATGCAAGATAGGAACCACAAAGAGTTTTGGCCAAAAATCCCCCTCCCCATCGCCCCTCCACCCCAACCCCACTCCCACCCCCCAACCCCATTCCCCCCCCCAACCCCACTCCCCCCCCCAACCCCACTCCCCCCCCCAACCCCACTCCCCCCCCCAACCCCACTCCCCCCCCCAACCCCACTCCCCCCCCCAACCCCACTCCCCCCCCCAACCCCACTCCCCCCCCCAACCCCACTTCCCCCCTCAACCCCACTCCCCCCAACTAAAATTAGTTGCTCACTTCATGGCTGTAAACTGTAATCACTGTGTATTTTGTGGGCGAAATGCTGCAGCTAATTGCATATACAGTCGTGGATTGAGTGACCAAATTATTATTATTTTTTTGAAGGGATTATTACCCTCACAGTAAAAGTGATCCGACAATCGGCTAACAAACCGGGTTCCTACTCACAGCTAAGTAAACAGCGGTCTCCGGGAATCGAACTTGTGCCTTTGTGAGACGAATGCTCTAACCAATAGACTAACGGAACTCCACTGAGGTGCAAGCACGTCTTCATGAACATCTCAAACATCACGTTGACCGAATTTACCGTGACGTCCTCCCAACGTGAAAGGTGCTACACAAATATAATTTTGTTGTTGTTGTTATTTGGGAGTCAAACTCTGGTCCCTTTGCGTAGAGATTGGGCCCAGGTGGGGGTGCGTGGGTGGGAGTAGGGTCAGTTGTGGGTGGGGGGGGGGGGGGCGACGGGGGACGGGACGGTGGAAACGATGTATTCTAGGTTTTGGCTGCGGATCAGAATGGATCTAATCCAAGGCATTAACAGCTGCTTGGTGTGTTCACCGCTGTGGCAATCTGTACATTACCATCAGATACAGTCGAGCTGGGGTTTCCAGTGCTACTGTGGACGCCTGAAGTGCAGAACCATTAGCCTTTAGGGTCAACAGATGATGGCGCAGCCAGAGATAATCCTCGTGGACATTTTTACATCAAAGTACGTAACTGAGTTCAGCCACCACTTCAATTAGCGGAGGCGATAATTGAATACCGTACAATCTGTTTCGACGAGAGGCTGTTAATCAACTTGCTTTTCCTCCAGCGCTGTCTAGCACGTAAACCGAGTCTTCGTTTCATTATGGTCTGCGTTTGGGATCAGTCAGACCCGTTTGCTACTTGATTTTTTTCTCCTCTTAAAAAGTGCGCGCTGGGCTCACCAGCAACACGCTCCAGTCACTCCGCTTTGCACCGCGCCCCGCGAAGCACTTTTGAGACGGTCCTTCTGAGGTGAATTGCTCTAACGATTCTCGTTTAAAACGAAACCAGGGCACGTTTCACATTCCCGCAACCCCGGCCGTTTGCGAGTCGCGGTTACGGTCCAGCTGGCTTGGTGTCGGTTCGAATTAAAACATTGGGAAACGAGGCTGATTCCTCCGTCCCCGATCAGCCAGTTGTGAGGCTGCTGATCAAATGCTGACCCACAGCCTTCCTTCCATCCCTCGGCCTGACTTTAAGACAATTAAACACGGCCCCGACACGCAATTAAGCACAAAGAGAACCTTTACGTGAAGAGCTTTACAAGTGACAAGCTGAACTGCCCGTCCTTTATAATTACATGTGAAGCTAGCCAGCCGAGAGCCACACCGTCAGAATACTGGTCTTAAAAAAGAAGGGGAAGGAAACGGAGCATGAAAGGCAACTCTGAAGTAATCCTGGATTCTCAGCTGTAGACATGGATCATACTGAATTACTGAAACTCCAGCTGTCTCATTGACCATACACATACACATTCACACACACACACACGCGCACTCACAAATACACGCACACATGCACACAAACAACGACTCGTACATTCACTCACGCAAACCGCATCCACAAACACACACTCACACACACTCACACAAACACTCAACAAGCACACACACTTACTCAACAAGCACACACACTTACACACACACACACTCACACAAACACTCAACAAGCACACACACACTCACACACACAAACACTCATATGCTCATTCGCACAGACTGCACCCACAAACACACACACTCACTCACACAAACTTAAACACTGAAACACTGCAGCTTATTATTCCATCCTTTTGACCAGTGAGAGAATTTGACTTTGGAATGTCATTCCTGCACGTTGCGTCACGGAGACCTGAGAAGTTTAATGACCGTCTTAATTCACACTCGGAGCCTGCGTCTCTTCCCTCACTTGTGTCCCCTCAAGACAGCGTTCGTGTCAGGACCAGGCATTCATCACGATTTCACCATTTATTCCTTGCGTTCCCCTCTCCTAACCCACAGGCTCGAGTGCTTTGGCATGTCCTCCCGACGTGATCGGCACTGCGTCGATGTACCTTGTTGTGTTGCTGGGAGGAGAGGAATTCCGCCCAGAACGCCCCGAACTTTGGTAAATTATTGAACTCACTCTTAACTTTGAAGTTGGTTTCCTGTAGTCTATAGAAAGCCAAATTCTGAGAGCTCTGAAATGCTACATAAATATTGAATCAAGATCTGACTCCAATTTCGGTTCATAATAATAATAATAATAATAATCCTTGCATTTAATATAGTGTCTTATAATAATATAATAATCCTTGCATTTGATATAGCACTTTTCATATGTTATCGACGTCTCAAAACGCTTCACAGAATATACTGTAAAGTGAATTGACTGTATATTTGTGGGCGAAATTGCACACAGCAGCGTCCCCACAAACAGTCGAGGATTGATGAAATGACCAATTTTATTATTTTTGGGGGGGGACGGATTATTATTAGGCGTGTGTGTGTGTGTGTGTGTGTGGAGTGAGGAAACTTGCCCAAGGTTTCGCCCTGACCTGCCTGGATTCGAACACAGGTCTCACGCTTGTAAGGTGAGCGCTCTAACCCACTGAGCTCCAGGAGCTCAACGTCATCAAGACATCTCAAAGCACTTCACAGAATATACTGTAAAGTTAATTGACTGTGCATTTTGTGGGTGAAACCCTAAATGGATTGCATATTTTACGAGCAAAAGTGATGTTACAATCATTGTCTTGTCAAGTCTCAAAAAAGTTTCATAAAGAAGTTTTATTAATTGATGAACTTCAAAGAAGCAAGAAAAACATTAAGATGTAAAATATCATGTAGTATGACGTGAATCTACTCTAGTTCCTTAACGTAACCAAACATAGGAGAACTGAACTGTCTGATGTGCCATCTTTGGGATGAGACAGTAAACCTTTGGGTCCTATCTGCCTGTCCTGGTAGACATGTTCAGGCAAGATAAAATAGATAAATTGCCCAAACTTAGCAGAAAACATTCCAAGGAGCTGCACAATACAGCCATATGAAATGAGAAGGGAGTTTTTTTTTGCTGGCCGCGTCAATCCTTCAAATAAAATTGGACACTCACTCCATGGCCGTTTACGAGACATTTCTCTTCATGAATTGGCAAAATACACAGGCACTGCTCCCTGCAGTAAATCTGGTGAAATGCTTTGTCCTGAATTGAAAGGTGCTAAATCAGATGCAAGGATTATTATTATTATTATTATTATTACTATTATTATTATCATTACCATTATCCTCCTGAAGGAAGATTTGAAGTAAAGACTAATTTCCTGCACAATCTGTGGAGTGCACTGGGCGAGTGCGATGGTGTGACAGGGAGCTAAATGCTATGATGAATGAGCCTCACCGAGAGCCTGCGAAACGCAGGTTCCTGAGATTTTTTTTCTCCAGCAAATCTATATTTACAGGGAGCGCTCCTGACTAATAATACAGCACCATATAAAGGACTTTACCTCGATACAATGCAGCCCATTCCCCGGCGCAAATAGATGCCAGACATTCCACAGGAGAATGTCTCAACACTGCGATTGGAATCGCGTCTGAAAGCAGCTGCCGAGTGCAGTTGGGATGAAATGCAAGCAAACGCAGTGTCGGCTTCCTGCCTTGGGGGAGGCTCGGCAACGTCAATGGACCAGTGACTAAAAACGAGGCTCCCGAGGACTCATTTTGGATGTTTGAGCTTTTAAAGGTCTGGCTCCTCTCTTAACTCTGCCACCTACTAAAACATTACGAACCTGTCCACCCAACCCAGCCCGGTTTGCTCCACCTTCAGCCATTCTGCACCCCCCCCAACACAAAAAAACCTCGGCAACTCCATTGCGTATCTTATTCGGAAAGTACCTAATGTTTGTGAATACGTGGAGACACTTTGCATTGCGCCTTGGGACGCGAAAGGCGCTCTATAATTGTAATTTTCTTGTTGTTTTTGTGGTTGGCTTGACTTGCTTACAATGCCTCGTGGGCTTTGTGGGTCACTGTGACCACCAGATGTTGTGTCCAGCGCTTAATCCAGTGAAGAACTCCCTGTGCTGCTCACTGATTGCTTTAAGACGGATTTCTGTAATCAATGTGGCACTTATTAATAAAGTCCCGAATAAAAGCTGCATGCAATCTCAACTCAAATACATAAAGATCTCCAGAGGTGAGGAACTTGGTGTTGAACGGCAAGATTAATAGGCTTGCAGTTCAGTAGCCTGCTGAGTCAACAGGATAAGGGCAGAGGACACATTAATCAAACCCACTTTGATAGTGTTTGGTACAGGAGTGTGTAGGAAAACATATGATGTTCAGTTTACAGCGTATAAATAAATACGGTAAATATCTATCAATTCCTGTGAGTCGGTGAATCGGTAGCTTGAAGGCCATAAGTGCGGGATTGTCACTGGCCGAGCATAGGTGGGAGATAGAGGAAGAACATGAGTGAATTAACACACACACACACACACAATGACTTACTACAAGGAGACAATTAATAATAATAGTCCTGGCGTTTGTTACAGGAACCTAATCATGTTATTGAGACGTCTCCAAACGCTTCACAAGAGGCTGAGCCAGATTGAGCCGAGCTGACGCAACGTATGTTGGGTTTCAAGTCAAATACTCGACTGTAATTGATTCCAGTAACGCAGAGATAACATCACTGATAACATCACCTCTCCTTCCCCCAATGTAATGGACAGATAACAGTGAAGGATTTCCATCGATTGGTGCTTTATACCCACAGCACGCAAACATAAACCCATATACCCACTTACCAATGTACCAATATACCCATATACACATATACTCTATATGAGTTCAAAGTCCAGGCATGGGGTTTGACCCTGTGACTCAGAGGATAGATTACTACCAAGTGAGCCAGGCTGAAACCACGAGAATAACAGTTAGACAGGGAATTGGACACATGTTTAAAGAGAAATAATGTAAAATGGGAGCAGAGAAAAATGGAAACGGGGTATGGCTCCAGCAACAGACGAGAACCAACACAGGCTGGAGGGGATGGAGGGGATGGATGGCCTTTGGTACTGCAGTTTGTAATGCCTGGGACTCTAATTGCAGTGTTGAATCATTAATTGGATTATATCTATATATCTGTCAGGAAAAATAGATGCAAGCCTTCCACATGTAGGGTACTTCCTTTTTTTTAAAAAAAAGGCTGATCGATACCATATAAAATTGGATGCACAAACACGAAAGACTATTTCACGGGTTCAGTGGAGATTAAATATTATTTTAAACGGAGTTCTGTAATTTGCTAACCAAAGGAATCCGATACCAGAACATCAATCAAGCACAAAGCAGGTCTGAAAAACCATCGGAAACAACGCAACTTTCTTGTCAAATGTATTCTAATCACGCGTAGATGAAAAGTGGCGTAATCTTCTCAGTAATACTGCATGACTGTATTTCAAATAAATCTGTGTTATATCACATTCTACCACGTGTATTGTGATGAGTGCCAAGGTTAGAACTGCCAAGCATATTAATCAGCCCAACCACAAACATTTTCTGCAGTTCGTATGAATTGAAAGGTTGTGGATTCAAATCCTCGAGCGAGACTTTGAACTCACACTCTAGACTGATGCTTCAATACAGTGCTGGGTGGGGGGTGGGGGAGGGAGAGGTGGGGGGAGGTGAGGGCGTGTGTTAATGGAACCACCAACCTTTGGATGAGATGTTAAGTCAAGTTCCTGTCTGGCAGCTTGTTCAGTGGAAGTTAAAGATCCTGTGGCACAATTCAAAAAGAGAAAGGAATGTTTTTAAAGTGCGTTGGTTAACAATCCTTCAGGTAAAACTGCTCATTCACTTAACGACTGTTTGTGAGGCATTGGTGTGCGCAAAATACAGTCGCGACAGCCGATAGCATATAGTGTGAAGCACTATAGGACATCCTCATGACGTGAAAGGTATATATGAAGCGCAATATAAATGTCTGTTGTTATAGTTGCCATTGGCAGCCCATGACTCCACTTTCAATCTGCAAATCCCTTGTCCTGAAACACCCTTATTACATCAATGGATCTTATTTCCTTATTTGCTGCTGATTCACTTTGAACATTATTAGGCTATCGGATTGTAATTAAAGCTCTTTCCTTTAGTGGACGCGAAGGTTTGGGAAAACCAAACTTTGTTGTTCGTTCCTCGTAATAAGTTCAAAGTCCGTACATTCAATGTCCGGTGGCAACCGGTTCAGTAAAAAGCCCGCGAGGATCTGAAGGTATTATCCAAAGCCTTGAAAACACTGTCAGGCATTTCGCAAGCAAAACGTGGATACAGATATGTTCGCGTCTGACACGACTGACAGCAGTAGGTGCCAAACTTCTCAATCAGCATGTGAAGCGGGGGCAGTGGGGGGGCGAGTGGGGGGATAGGATTGATATGAAAGAAGCTGTGAGCAGTGAGTGGCAAACGGCGGCTGAGGAGCAGATAAACGCCAGGTGGATTTGATGGGCTGAATGACCCCATCGTTCGCCTGTAACACACTGTGATTCTGTGAAATGCCGGTGAGAGCTCAGGGCTGCTGGCTGGTGGCGGAGCGGAGGAGAACACTCCCTTGGACCAGAAATCTGTCAGATAAGACACTGAGAGCAGCTGCTTAGCTGACTGTCCACTGAATTGGGAAGCCCTTGATAAACGAGCAGGTCCGGGGTAATGGTTAGATTGGATTAAACCGGTGGAAACAGTGCGATGGCATTACTTCTGAAACAGATTTCTTTCATCCAGTTAACAGAGTTTGGAGGCTTATGAGGAGTAATGACACTAGTAATACAGATTATATTAAAACCATTTTTTTTCTCCTCCCCACATTCCCCCGGAACGTAGCAGCAACGTCCAGCGAACCTTGATCCGATAAGGAAATGTTCTGCCTGTCTGGGAGATGGCTACGGACCCACTCTGAGAAATTGCACCGATGATTAAATTACACGCGTATTAATGGTCTACTTGAGGATAAAAGATGATACAAGATACTTGAGGATAAAAGATGCTCGTCCCATCTCGGTCTTGCTCTATATATGTATTACTTAAATTCAAGTAAAACTCTATGAACCCAAGTTGCGTTTAAGAGCGCTGACAATCAATGGTACCATTTGGAGGAGACGTTTTTCCCACTTAACTCCTGCTATCCCAGCAACAACAACAACAACAAAATTACATTTATAAAGCGCCTTTTGCTATACAAAGCCCTAACAAGGCTCTCAATTATCTAAGATAGGTGGTATTTGCTTGTTAAGACTCCCAACAGTTACCCCAACACTCTGACTCGCTCTGGCCCCCATCTTGTTCAAGGTCAGTTTTAAGACCTACCTTTTCGGCCATGATTTTAGTCACCCTCACCCCCAAGGCTAGCTTGGGAGCCTGGGGTACTATGGTTAAGCAGCATTAAGACATGAAAGACGCTAGGTAAATTAAAAAAAATAGTATTTTATTGCCTGACCCGAAATTCCCCTTTGCACATTTCAACCCGTGTCCTCTTGACCTGGCTGCCTCCCCCCCCATTGTTCTATCAGTGCCTTGGGATGTCCTCAAGATGTGAAAGGCACGATACTCTAATGTAAATTGGTGGTGTTTTGTATTGGTCTGTGTTTATCCCATTCAGGGTACTTTACTTCAGGTTTTTAAAAGATTTCTTTTTTTTTAATAAAAACAAATGCTAATTTGGGTCGATCACAACAGGACACCGCAGCCTGTTTCAAGGTTCCCTCATTACTGACTGAGAGCACTGTAGTTAATTACACAGCGAGCGTTTCGGAGGATTAAACCTTAAACATAAAGGAAATAATGGAAGCCATCCTCCCTCGGTTCGCGTGAGTGCGAGCGAGCTTCCAGCCTCTCTGTGGCAGTTCCTCCCTCCAGGTGAATTTTCACCATAAAGTCACAGTCACAGTTAAATTTTTACCCCCCCCTTTTTTTAAAATTTGTTTAAGCAGACAATTTACATTGCAGAAACCCAGCCTCGCGACGCTACAATTATGTCATGTAAGTAAAATTATTTTCGCTGCCTTTTGAAGCGCAGGAATTCATTGATAATTCCTGCATACAGTCGTTGCTGTACAAATGTTTATAAATGTGGAACTCACATTCACTGTCGTTGACTAATTCTTCCCACAACTGAGAATAAATAAATAATCTAGTTGATTCAAGTTGGTTGTCTTTTGTTTTTGATCAGTGGGGTGCCTGACACATGCAAACACCCAGGCAGAGAGGGCGGGTTGGGGGGGAAACAGTCTTCTATTCTAACAGTCTCTTCGCCTCCCCCCATTACCCCAGTCCTTGCCAGACTTCACTGGCTCCCTGTCCCAGAGAACATCGACTTCAAGATCCTCATCCTAGTCTTCAAATCCCTCCACTCCTCTGCCACCCCCCCACCTCTCTCACCTCCTCTCCCCCCCAAACCAGCACTCGCTGTCTTCGCTCCTCTGGGTCTGGCCTCCTCCATGTCCCCCCCGAATCCCCCGCTCCACCCTCAGCGGCCGTGCCTTCAGCCACTACGCCCCGAGGCTATGGAATTCCGTTCACCTCGCCCCCCCCCACCACCCCCAACCCCTCTTTTCTCAGCTTCAGGTCCCAGCTGAAGACCTTTCTCTTCGACCGTGCCATTGGTCACCTTTAATAAATCAGTCATTTAAATCTGCGACTGTTTGTGGTACTGTTTTGAGACGTCTACAAGACGTGGCCTCCAGATTATTGGGTCATTCGGCCCCATGGCTGTTTATGGGACATTAACGGTGCGCAAAATGGCTTCCCTGTTTGCCTACGAAATAGACCCTGGACTTGACTGTTACTTTAAAGCGCTTTAAGACATGACAACGCGTACGGCCCCACGATGTGTAATTTCTCGCTGTACACTTTTGTGCTATCACATGTCAGCCGACGAGAGCCATTGTTTTGCAGACAACTAATACTTTGTATGTACAAACACTGCACGAGCTGTTCGTATTATTTGCGCTTTAGCTGTAACCGGTACCGATGTCTGACAGCTTAAAAGATGCAGCAATTATGCACAGATTACTGTAATTGTCTGCCTGAGTGATGATAGGTAACACAAATCATTAACCTTTACCTCGTCACTTCCTTTACGGCTGGCGGTTGTGATATTTCGCCCGTCTTTCGGCCGCGAGACGGAATTAATTACCAACCCTCGCATCGCTCAGGTGTGTCCGTCCGTTCACGACGTTTTGCACGGACAGGTTTCTGGATCGATTCTCTAAAGTTTATTCAACAAATCGAGAAGCATTCGATCAAGAGATCAAGCCTAAAGTCCCCACAATGGAGCTCCTGTGGCTCAGTGGTTAGAGCGCTTGTCTCGCAAGCTGGGGAGACCAAGCTGGGGAGACCTGTGTTCGAATCCAGGCAGGTCAGGGCGAAACCTTGGGCAAGTTTCCTTACTCCACACACACACACACACACCTAATAATAATCCCTCCAAAAAACCACAATAATAAATTGGTCATTTCAATCCACAATTGTTTGTGGGGGGGACGCTGCTGTGCGCAATTGGCTGCTGCGTTTCGCCCACAAATATATATACAGTCAATTCACTTTGTAGTATAATCTGTGAAGTGCTTTGGGAAATCGATAAGATGTGAAAAGCTCTATATCAAATGCCAGGATTATTATTATTATAAATTGATAATTTTGACCTAAACTAAAATGCTATTTAGTATTTTAAACGTTAGTATCTCAGATGTTTGAGACCAATGAGTTAATGACTGGACTTGCAAACGAAAAGACACGTAGAGCAGTCACTAGAAACATTATACAGTATAGAGTTTGGATGAAGAACGTAACTATAGCCCACTTGAAGTCACCCTTACACTGACCTCTGATACGCTTTGATTAATGTCTTGTTAGACTAAGCAGCCTCTTAATTATGATGTTTCTGATTATCTATAACCCAGTGGTTATAGATAATATATCTATAACCTAGTGGTCATTTACTACTTGACCTGCCATTCAATCTATGGAATAAACTGATGGTCCAATACAGTTCTGGGGGGGCATGGCATTGTTAGAAGTTCCAGTCTTCAGATGAGACATTAAACAGAGGTCCCGTCTGCCTGCTTAGGTAGATTTTAACAAACCCAATAAACTATTCAAAAAGAGACAGGAGTTTCTCCCTGTATCCTGGCAATACAATCCACCACGTAGAGGTGCTATGTGTAAATTGGCTGCCTGCAAATTAGACAGTCACTGCACGTTTACAGTAAATTCTCCGAGGTGTTTTGAGATGGCCTCCCAACGTAAAAGTCAGTTCATCAAACACGAGGATTGGGGTTTTCAATATTACTTACATCTTCTGTACAAGTGTGCCTTCTCTCCCCTGAGTTACTAGTGTAAATAATTGTTGTATTTCATATAACGCCTTGTCAATCTACGGATACTCAAAAGTGCAGGGAATTGCCTCGAAGTGGAGTGACTGCATGCAATAGCTGCCCGAGTGAGAAATGCCTTTGACAATCAAGATATTATTTTTATTTGACCGTGATTTCAATCAACCTCTTCCCCCCCCCCCCCCAACTATCAACCCCCTGCCCTCCACCCTCCCCAATCCCTTCCCACAGCTCGGATCCGGACCCCTGTCTGTCCAGCGTGAAAGGCACTGTACAAATGTAATTTTGTTGTTGTTATTTGAAGAGTAAAACAGCAACAACAACAACATTACATTTGTAGATCCCACAAACTGTTAGCCTGACTGATCCCAATGGTGGCAGTAGCTAGGCTGCCCTCTGGTGTTTGTAAATAAAATCGCATGGCCTAGGACGACTGCTCTAATGCTTTTAATTCACGATTTATGTTTTAAATCAATTGGCAATTTTTCCATCCGTATAGTGTTCTCAGCTCTCTGGTACCACTCACGAAACCTGCCTGAACCTTTGTCTTCCCAATGAAATACCAATACAATATTATTATATTACTGTATTATAAATACAGAATAGAGACTCGAGGCCTTGGGGTAAATTGGGTAAATGTTCATCATAGAGAAATATAGATGAGAAGAGGCTCTTTTCACCTTTGTAGCTTTGCCCTCTGAAACAACGTGCTTTACTGACTTTACCAGCCCGTTTCTTGTAAGAAAGACAAAAGCTTGTGGAGTCTTGAAGATTATTGGTTAGAGCCCACCACCCCCCGCCAGTGAGAGGAATCAGGTTCAATTCCCAGACTGGGTGAAACTTACTGGGAACCAGCTTATATTTCACACAAAAATAAGGGAGATCGACCTCCAGGCTATTGATTTTCTGAATATAACTTCTGAGAACCAATGATAAGGTTTTCTTCAGCTCTGTCTAAAAGCCTGAAGGTTTTGTTTCCCCACTTCCTTGCTTCATGATGGACATTCTTTGAGACGTCTAGAAGATGTAATGATGTGCTATATCAACTGCAAAGAACATTTATATATAGTGGGGTGAGGTAAGTGGGCCCAAACTTAGCAAAAGGATCCAGGATCCAGGGGCACTCCTCTGTGTGAGGGGCGCAATATACAAATGCAAGTTGTTGTTGTGGAAAGGAATCTATCCTCTGTCTCTCTTGGATCTAGTTCCTGAGCGAGGTACGCAATCCTCCCAGCCACAGTCCAGCCTGGCTCATGGGCGGAACTTGGAGAGTAAATCAGTTACTGGGACATGGATTATTTTTACTCAGTTTCTGGTTACACTGCAAAAGAAAGCCCCAGTGGGTAGGATGGTGACAGCTAGACAAGCAAAGGGAAGTTTGGCGGTCAGTACAGTACCCTCAATAGCAAGCCATGGGGTTTCACTAGTTACCCTAATGCACGTTACTGGAGTTGCCAAGCCTTGGCTCCGGCAGAGCTGTACTCATTACCTTCCAGAATTAGGTAAAGCAGGATGCGTCCCTCAGAAGAGAGAGAGAGAGAGAGAGAGTTTATATTCCATTCCTGACACAGGGGAAAATTGATAAGTGTAAGTGGCTTACACTGTCGAAATCCGTCAGGTTTGGGATACTTCTAAGCATGGTGATGGATTTTGGCATGTCTCAGATATCTGGCCGACCACAAACAGATACGAGCCTCACACTACCAAACCTCCGTACGTTTACTCTGGACCTGAGAATCACTTTGGCATCCCAGCATGACGTTGAGCGAAAGAGGTTGAGCTAAAACAAGAAGTCAACGAGCTCTCTCCGAGGCGCCAGGCTGACACAGTCGAATACAATAAAATGATCTGTTACAAGTTTTGCTACACAAACACTTCCTAGTTCTTTTCAATCTCAAAGACATTTATTCAATGAAAGCAGATCACTGGAGGTCACCTTGACATCACTAATTGACAGGCTGATTGACCAGATGCAATCTCAAATGGGATCTTGATAAATAAGTCGCTTCCCCTTATTATTGGAGATTGATTTATGATTGAATATTTTTGGGTTATCAAAATCAGTTTGGACAGTTTGAATGCCTGTGTTTTTTTAAAAAAAAACCTCGAGAAATTCTGAAATCCAGGTCACTTCATCATAAATCACTCCATTTTAATTACAGTATTTACAGGTTCCACTCAAAACTGGCAGCTAAACTGGAGAATCCGAATCGCTTTACTTAATAAGCGTTCAGCTCTCATTCAAATTGATAATTTCTCTGCTGTCACGATCAGCAGATTGTGACAAACAAACATTTAATTTAAGATGCGCGTCTTTTGATAAGGAGAAATCTCTCCTTTCAGTCGGAGTAGGGGGTGGCGCCTCAAAGCGCTTTCACTTTGCCGCAAAGTCTAGTGACTGAGTAGTTTGAAGGCCAACATTAACAGCTTCAAGGAGAGAGGAACATGTTCCATATTCATGGAACCTTTGAACAGGACTCTGCCTCTCTGACCTCTCAATTGCCGAACAGATCGATTTAAAAATCACTGACTTGACCTTGCTCGTCCCTACCTCTGTGACTTGGTCCGCTCCCTCTGTCAGCTCCACTGGCAGCTTTTCTGCCCCCATCCTCTGGACCTCCATCCAAGAGCCCCTCCTCCTCGCCGCCTCTCTTGCCTCCTTCAAGGCCAATCTCACGACCTTCCTTTTTTGACTGTGCCTTTAGTCTTCTTCCCTCCGCCACCCACCCCCCCCACCACCCCAACCTCCACCCCTCTCTGATCCCAACCACCCAGCTTGATGCAAATATACCACTTCATTGTCCAGCAACTTGCGACTTCCTCCCAACATGAAAAGGTGCTACATAAACGGAATTATTGTTCTAGTTCCTTCTTGAATTTGCCTACACAATTGTATTTCCTCCTGTCTAGTCCACGTGATAGATTCGCCATTCCTTACGCAAAAGAGTGAATCCCGAACTGTTCTGTTCATCTCCCCCTCTCGCGAGCTGAAGTCTATCGTGATGTTCTAACGAAGGACCTGAAACGTTGACTCGCTTTTTCTCCATAGATGCTGCCTGACCTGCCGAGTGTTCCCAGCGACTTCTGTTTCTGTCCCACCCAAGGTGACGTTCTCCTATTGCTGTGGCCTTTATCGTTGACGGCGTATATACACATACAATCAGGGTTCAGTTTACCTGTGGGCTTTAAGATCTTGAATACATCAATAAAACCTCCCCTGAGTGTTCCGTTCTCCAGTGAGCTCATTCCTGGATTTCATAGCATTCTCATTACTCACTTGTCGCAATAGAACTATCAATCTAGTTACGGGTTTCACCCGGAGAAATATATTGAAATCCTATAATGTGACAACCGACATTTGAGAAACAATGGGCCGGTCAGGTGCACGGTGAATAAACACACCAAAAACTAATGGAAATATTGAGTTAATTAAGTAATAAAATGAACTACGGTTGCCAGGGCACATTGTATATCTGTCAAACGGAAAACATTTGCACATCAGAAACCTGATTTATTTCTATCAGCAATTTAGCAGATTAAAAGCAAAGGACTTCCCGTAAAACAAAAATGTTTATTTGGTGAGGTTTAACCGCTCGCCAGGTCATGTGCCTGGGAAAATTTAGCCCCGGCACTACTTGAAAAGAGTAAGGAGTTTCTCACTCTCGGTGTCCTGGCCAACAATCCCCAGATAAAATTGGACACTCACACTCCATGGCAGGACATTTCTGTGCGCAAATTAGTTGCTGTGTTTGCCTACAAAAAATACAGTCACTACGGTGAATCCTGTGGAACGGTGACGTCCTCCCGAGGGTTGAAACCCACTATGTCAAATGCAAGAATGGTCCATGTTAACACGAGGTAAAGCCTTGACTCGCGCTTGGCTTCTGGGATACGGATCGTAGCGTTTGATGGACGGTTTGTGGGAGACTTTTCCTGAACAAATCCTCCCCCAATCAGCCGTGGAAACCACGCAACACACAATGCAGATGGCGACTGATCTCCGCAGAGATTAGGAGTGAGAAAGCTGGGTGTGGTGAGGTGGGCAGGACTGTGTACCCTGGCATTGACTATTACAGTATTACAAATACCTCATCAATGTATAACTGAAACAGATTAGACAAGGAGCAGAAACACCCCCATGTTGGTCTCTGGAGTTGGTCAGTATAATGGAAAGTGACTGGTCTTGGAAGATGACGTTTATATCTTCAATAACATATGAAATTTATCTATCATGTCTATCATCGCATCGGTTATAATTCAGGAGGTTTTATGTGCGCGTTAATCAAATGATCTATTGATCTTCTGGCACAATGAATTACACTGTAAGCTCTTACTCTGGACTTTCAGATGAACATTTACATCTCTGTTGGGGACTAACAGCTGAATCTCATACAAATTTTGAAGAACTCGAGTTTCACAGAAATAATTGGCCCAAGGCTCACGCCAGACAGGAAGTATGATTAATTAGGACAAAGTTGCTTTGTAAACATTTAACCACTGTAATGCAGAGACTCGATTTGCTTGTGTCAGTTTGGTTTGGCTGGTGGCACTCCAGCCTCTGGGTCAGAAAGTGTTGGTTTCAAGCCCACATCGGTTCCCTAGCTCACGGTCGAAGCTGACACTCAAGTGCAGTGCTGGGGGGTGCTGAGAGAGGGAGTGGAGAAGTACATTGTCAAAGGTGTTGTCCTTCTGTTAAAAATGTTAGACAGTCCTATTTCCCTGTTCAGATTCATGTGAACGAGGCTATTCATTCGTACATTTGAAATTGCATCTCGTCACAGGATCTACTGAAAAGTGTAGTAACTGTATTTTATATCGAACGCAGCAGTCAATTTTCAGGTAGTAATATCCGACAAACAGCTGAGAATGATTGACCAATTTTATCTGGGGAAATGTTGGACAGGACAACAGGAAGAAACTCCCTTTGCTTTTTCAGTAGAGCCATTGGATCTTTGATGTCCACCTGACCAGGCAGATCGGACTGCGCTTTTAATGTTTACATCTGAAGGCTGCTACCAACTGAGCCCAGGCTGACGAAGCCAGAGTGTAAAGTAGGCCTGGGTTGAGCCCCGGAAAACCAAACTTGGGGATCCTGGTTTTATCAGAAAGAAAGTTTATTTTGTAAAGGAAACTCTTATTTCTCTGTGGCGCTTGACTTTACACAGACCTTGTTAGCTCCCCTGAGTGTGGCACCCTTTCACCAAGTCACAAAAACACCCCCAATATACCCTCCTTTACAAGTTGATTGTGGGCCAATAACCATTAAAAAAAATGGCTTTATCTCCCTCCCTCCACTATCACACAGTGTCTCTCTCTCTCCGCCATCAGTCTTTGCTGGTGGAGATTGGCTGCCGCACTTGGCTGCAGGAACGATGACTGCACCTAAGAGTAACTGCCGGGAGATATATTTGAAGGTGCTATAAAAACGCCAGCATTTAATAATAAATAGTTTGCGTTTTGCTTGTCAGTGAGCTGGCTATTTCCCTCTCTGCCCACACTACGATCGGCGCCATAACTTACATATTAAGTAAGGAATTTGCTGGGAGCTTTAGTGCTGTGCAAGAGATACAGGCACTATTTCGTTATTGATTTCAGTTGTTCTTAGCCGTTTCTAATCCAATTAAAATAAAGAGTAATGCTCCAAATCCACGCAAAGCTGTACCATGGGAGCATCAAAACCACTCGTATTTATACAGCGCCTTCACTCGGAATAGTATCTCAGAGCTTCACAGTGGTGGGGGGGGGGGGTGTCTGTGAAGCTCCAGCAAGTTCCTTCTCCCATCCCCGATCCCGACCCCCAGCTCAGGTCCAAAATATTGTCTCTCCAATGCCTTGGGACATTCCCCCTGACATGAAAGGTGCTATATTATATATCTATATATATATATACAATTGTAACTGGTATTGTTGTTGTCTGAAGCTGAACCAAGGAGAGGTGATCATGGGGAAGCGGGCAGTGACCATAGCCTCAGAGGCTTAATGTGGGATTTAAAGATGAGTATGTAGAGGCAGGTAGTTCAGAAGATCTGTGGTGTAGTGACTGAAGGCCTGGTCACTGACGTGAGGCTGCAGTCTGGTGGGGGGCTGGGCTGGGGGTTGGGGAGGAGGCTCTCGGCTAACAACAGATACAGTGCTGATGTTACAGCTGTGAAAACGCCAGCCCTATAAGGTCCTGCCAACGAGCTGAGCCAAGCCGGCAGCTCACCTGGCAACTGGGCGAAGACGGAGTCAGAGAGAAAGAATAGAATCACGAAAGAATGAGACTTTTTCATGCGTTAAGCATTGTTCATTCTCTTCCACACACAGAGGAAGAGAGAGTAAACGAGATCCGCTGAGTCATTGGTATGGTCTTTACATTAGGATCATTGTCTTCAAATGTAAGATTATGTAGAATTACAGAAAAAGCTTCAAACTCGGGCTTAGTTTGGAAAATCTTTCTTTTTAAGGCAAGTGTAAAAATCTGGCTTCCAAATTCACACTGAAGCGGAGAATTTTCGCCCCCCCCCAAAAAAAAATAATTCTGCGCTGTCTTTACATTCTGCGAGGACGCTCATGGTTTCTGACCTGTGTTCCAATACAATCCCGTTAAAGCAACAGCTAATTACACTTGTTCAGCACCTTTCACATCGGGAGGATGTCCCAAAGTTATAGCAGAGTCACTCCAGATCAACGGGAAATCTAATGAGATCCCAAGAAAGGAATTCAGCCACAAATATGGCGACTTGAGAGAACTTTAGTTTTGCAAACTGTATTTATCTTCCTAATAATCATCCTTTGCACAGCCAAACACAAATGGACACTAAACGGCTGCGCAGTGTGATTTATGACTGCGATTTGGTAATTTATTAGTGCAGGACTTTGCCGCACAATCTCGCGATCGAGGGTTCAAATCCCGGTGCGAACCAAGGCACAAATCTGCCAGCGAAAACCTTTGCGATCAGGTTTCATTACTTGGTTGCTTTGCTCCTCGTTTTAATACGCTTACAGCAGCAGAATAATGCAGCCGTGGGGAGAGAGCTCGCTATAAACACAGCGTAGGACCATCTCAGCTACAATAATTGGTGTGCCTTTGAAAGAGTATGCTCTCCTTTTTTTGGGGGCCAGAGAGAGGCAAAAGGCGTGTGAATGTCTCCCGTTTCCTCTTCCCTACGTCGCGGTGGAGCGTAAGCGGGCCATAGGAGATAAGCAATGAGAGCAATATTATGAGAAGGTTACAGAGAAGCTGGGCCCTGAACATGGATTTACAACCTATTTCAGAGATATTGAATTCTCCCAGTTCCTGAATATGCATCCCACTGACTGCTGAGAACCTTACATAAAAAGCTTGCTCAACTATTTTACATTGACAGAGAGTCCCTCAGGTCACAGCCCTTCGCAGACTCAATTTGGAGCTTGAGCTGAGGGTGGAGGGAGCTGATCGTGTGTGTGTGTGTGAGAGAGAGAGAGAGAGAGGAGACAATTATTATTATTAGTTTGTGTTTCATTCCCAACGCAACATATTATTTATCATGCTCCCCTGCTCACTCCCCAAGCTTATTAACGCTTCAGATGAAGCTCCTGTAACGTGTAAACTTGCGACGGTTGTATAAGTACGGTGAGTGAGTGAGTGAGTGAGTGAGTGAGTGAGTGAGTGAGTGAGTGAGTGAGTGAGTGAGTGAGTGAGTGAGTGAGTGAGTGAGTGAGTGAGTGAGTGAGTGAGTGAGTGAGTGAGTGAGTGAGTGAGTGAGTGAGTGAGTGAGTGAGTGAGTGAGTGAGTGAGTGAGTGAGTGAGTGAGTGAGTGAGTGAGTGAGTGAGTGAGTGAGTGAGTGAGTGAAGTACCCAGCTCTGAAGCTGAAGGCAATGAAGGACATGGGAGATATGATGTCTCAGCTCATGTCCCTTAATAGACATCTGGTCAAAATCAAGAAATGATATTTAATAACTGGATAGAACCAGATGGCAAAAATATAAAGCGTCAGCCTGAGATGTTTTATGACATCTTTGCTCAATATAAATATTCATGGTTTGACATTACAGATATTCAGCACATTCCCCACCTGTTAGTTTACTGGTCAAGTGTGACACTGCAACAAAAGAAATGTTCCACGCCTCCTCGGGAAATGATAAAAGGAACAATGCAGTAATGACGTAGAGGTGCTTCGAGCTGGTGATCAGACACTCTTGAAGAGGGACCTCAAGCGACCGAGAGCGGACCTTATATATAGAGGTGTAGAAAAGTTTAACCGGGAGGATTTAAGAAGTAAACCCAGATCGAGACTTTAGGGTGCACCAAGACGGTAGAACAAGAAGACACAGGTTTGGAGTGTCTGCCTCACCACACAAAAACCTACAGATGTAACTGGAAATTTCAGAAGGAATGTCTTCAGGCAGAGAGCGGTAAGAGTGAGGAACTCGCTGCCAACATTTGCAGTCGAACGAAAAGCAAATATTTATAAGCATGAATGTATTCAAGACGAAACTTGCTGTATACAGGAGAGACAATGGAATAGAGGGTAGTAGAGAGGGGACCAGTGAGGGGCAGAGGCTGCGAGGAGTAGAGACACCAACATGGACTAGTTGGGCTGAATGACCTGTTTTTTGTGCCATATCATTTAATAAACCAAAGAGAAATCATTTGGAAAACGGGGGAGATGGGGGAGGGGGGAAGTAATTCATTCTAAACACTTCCAGAAACTAGAGCTGAGTTCATCAATGTTTCAAACTCCCCCCAGGCCCCTGTCTTGCTGAATTTCCTCATCTCATCTTGTCAGTGTCAGGTTTAGGATTGAGAGCGTAGCTCTATCTGCCTTGTGGTGTGATACATTCTCGATAGCGGTAACGTTACAGCTCGGGGGATAAATCAATCTTACCTTGCAGTTTGTTTCTTGAATCACTTGATGAAATTCTACTTTTCTTCTGCCACCATTTATTCCTCTTAATCTTGCTCCCTGCAGTTTAACTGACGATCAAAAGATCGGTTTCAGTGAAGAAGACCCTTTGGCCTATTTGATCTCATGCTTCCAGAGTAAGTAGCCATCATCTTCATCTTCTTCACCTTCCATTCACAGCATCGAGGTTTCTCGGGAGCCCTCGCACAGTGTAATGTCCGCTGTGGTCCTACCTGAAAGCTTACAATTGGAATCCCATTAGACACGGAACCAGAATTAGACGGGAGTGATTCTCACCATGGAACTCACTAGGTGCTTGGGAGAGATGCTGGGATGGTGTAAATAGGTTGAGCAATTTGGGTTCAGATTTAATACAAAGCTCGTTTCACCATCTGCGATTGATGGCATCTCTGCGTTTGCTTCAACCGTATTACATTCACTGAGATATCAGACTGGATCTGCACACAATGTCCTTCCTGTGGCAAAGCCTTCAAATGGAGCCTATCTTTTGGCGTAAAGGAATGCATTCCTCAGAGAATGAATAATACAGTATTTTCACAGTCCGTCTGTTGGTGTTTAATATTCACGCAAATGGGAATAAATATGACACTGCGTCTGTCTGTACAGAACACAGTGTTAGGTGTTTGCACTGTACACAGAGCTGCGCGTCCACAGAAACTCCAGCCACACAGTGTTTTGATTTTGGACAACTTCATCATCGTAATAATTTTTCCGGAATGTTTAAATTCACGTTGCGATGTCCATTAAATGGCTTCACACAGTGAGAAACCAATCAAAATCAATCCCAAACTTACATTTATATAGCGGCTTTCACATCAAGAGGATGTCCCAAGGCGCTGTGTGAAGTCAGGTAGGGACAAGAGCAGGGGTAGTGGGGGGGGTGGGGGGGAGGTGGAGTGGTGGGGGTCAGGGCAGGATGAAGAAGAGTAGGAGAAGTGTAGAGTTTGGCTTTTCCTGGTGTCCTATCACAGATTTTTTTTTAAAAAAGGTTGTTCACTTCATGGCTATTTGTGGGACGTTGCTGCGCGCAGAATTGTCTCCAAATGCACAGTAATTTACACTTCATACCAAGTAAACCACGTTAGCTGTGTAGGCTTGATGTATTTGCACCATCGGGGGAAGGTATTGGGACATCTTATCCACTGGATAAATGAACTCCCACCAACTCCAGCCATCACCCTCGGAGTCAAGCACAGAAACCCGCTTGCGAAGTTATTTTTTTTTTGTAATACAGTATTATTTTACAATGAGCAAAGTACCCGAGCCAAATGTGGGTTTTAATTATGGCTGTTCAGTTTGAATCACAAGATTATAGAAAGGTAGTAATTTTCACAGGATGTTTTACCATGAGAAGCTTTAATATGTACCTATCCAGAGGGATGGAAATGGGTGGGGGTGGGGGGGAGAGAAGCTAAAAAAAAGTTACGCTTTTAACCGATTCTCCCCCTGTCAACAGTTACTCCGTGTGTCTAATTGGTTTAAGAAAATAGTTGCAAATCAACAATAAATTACACAGCTTTCCCATGTCACACGTGTTTCAAGCACCAATTAGGGGGTGGGGGGTCGACGTTTCGTTTGCTGCTTCGAATGACAATGTGGGGATTATAAATAGTGGCCAAGGTACAGAGAAGCACAGTCACGCTCCTTTTAATGAAAGAAAGCTTTTTTTTCTCTCTCTCTGTTAATAGCAGTGACTTTCCCAATTGGTAATGAATGGATTTGTTCACCATTAACCAAAGTGGGCGAAGAATGACGTGGATTCATCTAAATGACACATCTTCTCCCCGTGGGCTGTCATAGCAACAAATTATAAATATGATGCCCTTTCCCCCCACCACTCCCCTCGCCCCCTCCCCTCTTCAGAGACAGGCTGCACATTGAGACACTACCCAGCGAGTAGCCATAGCTGTCAGGGGTTAAAATAAAGTTAATTTCACATCCTAGGTTAGTTCCTGGGATGAGGGGACTGACCTATGAGGATAGGTTGAATAAACTAGGGCTGTATTCTCCAGGGTACAGAAGAATTAGGGGGGATCTTATTGAAACATATAAGATTCTTAAAGGGCTGGATAGAGTAGACACTGAGGGACTGTTTCCCCTGGTAGGAGAATCTATAACCAGGGCTCACAGTCTTAAAATTGAGGGTCAGCCTTTTAGAACAGAGTTGAGGAAACATTTCTTCACTCAGAAGGTAGTGACTTTATGGAATTCACTACCCCAGAAGGCTGTAGATGCTCAGTCCTTGAACATTTTCAAGGCTGAGACTGTTAGATTTTTGAAAAATAGAGGGATTAGGGGATACGGGGATAGGGCAGGTAATCAGAGTCAGGTCAGAAGATCAGCCATGATCTTATTGAATGGCGGGGCAGGCTCGAGGGGCTGAATGGCCTACTCCTGCTCCTAATTCTTATGTTCTCATCCTGGAGGTGGAGGGGGTGGGGAGGAGGTGGTTGGGTGGGCTGGGGGGATGGGGGTGGGGTGTGTGGAGGGTGGAGATCTGGTTTCAATTTACACCTTTAGGAATTACAGTTTACACAAAATCCATTATAGAATGTAAATCACTGTGATTTTTAAGCTTCTGGCACGTTTTATCTGGGCCTAGGCTTGGAAACTGAAAGTTTTCAAAGGGACAGACGGACAAATTGTATTGTAGCCCACAACTGTCCACCTCCCTTCGGATTGTCCTCCCTTCGGATTGTCCTCCCTCCCTCCCTCTGGCTGATTCTTCCCAGCACAGAGTCCTGATAAAAGTACTAATCACAGCATTTAATTACAACACTGATCAGGTTATATTCCCCCAGTTAAACAATTAGGCTCATAATGTCCCAGCGTGTAAATGTAATGGCTGTTGTCGGGTTGACAGTGTGCCACCTGTGATATGGCAACATGACGAGGTCAGTCTGTGCCTCTGTTTATCGTCGCTCGTACCCCTGTTTGTCTGCTCAAGCGGATGTTATAGATCCCCTGGCACATCTAGGAAAGACAACAAGAGAATCTCCCGATGTCCTGGCCAAACGTTCTCCAGATTAATTGATATGGCTGCGTGCAGATTGGCTCCTCTACTTGGCTACAGACTGCACTTGCTGACAACTGCTCAGTGAACGTTGACCTACTTTATGCCGCTTGGCTTCCCTCCCTCCCCTCCCTCCCTCCCTCCCAAAATCAGCCGTGAACATCCCAGGCACATCAGGCAATTGTTACGCAGAACACTTCATCTACTGTGACAACAACAGCTGCCAGCCATGCTGGGTCCTCTGGAGGGGATCTATCGTTAATGACTCCTTCCTCTCATCCCCACCTTTCTCCGTGAGAACGTTGCCCAGACCCTGTCCTTACCCACTGGTCAGTTTGACCTGGTCACGCACACAGTTATTCCGCGGAGTCCTGTAGCTCAGTGGTTTTAGAGCGCTCGCCAATTTTTATTATTGTGTATTTTTTTGGTGGGATTATTATCAGGCCTGAGTGTGCGTGTGTATGTTTGTGTGTGGGGAGAGTAAGGAAACTTGCCCAAGGGTTCGCCCTGACCTGCCTGGATTCGAACACAGGTCTCCCCAGCTTGCAAGACAAGCGCTCTAACCCACTGAGCTACAGGAGCTTTGCCTTTGCCCTAGTGGTAAGTGGGAAGGCTGGCTGCCAGTGGATTGGGGGGGGGGCGGGGCGGGAATCGCTTTCGAGGTGTAATAATTCCTTCCCCCAAACAATATTTGACTGTACTGTACTGTAGGTAGGATAGTCCCGCGTACAAATTGCCTGTTAGGGTCACCTACAAAACACACTTTACAATAAATCCTGCGGTGCTGCTTGAGACTTACTCACAATATATTAAATGCAAAGATTAGAATGATGATTATTTGATAAGCAGCAGTATGTGCCCGGAACCAAAGGGGCCTTTGACAACAGTGTGATGGGTTTTGGCAATTGTTAAAATTGGATTCTGCTGATCAGGAAACGGGGGGGGGGGGGCGCCCTGATTATCCCCCGTTCACAAATAACATCGCAAAGTGACTCTCGACTGGAGATTCTCGTTTCTCTGCACTGTCAGGGAGGGTACAAGGGCAACTCCGCTGAAGCATCTAAATGGGTCACCTACATGTGTCGGGATGGTACAGAATTCGCTCCTTCTTCTGTTGTTTCCTCACAAGAACGCGCGTTGATAAGTCGGTCACTTTAATCCACCACTGTTTTGAGCGGGGGGTGGGGTGGTGGGGGGGGGGGGCGGTGTGGGGGCTGCTATGGAACTGACTCGCGAAGGGTTTAATGAAAGCCTTTCAGTGAAACTTGGGGAGTTGAGTTATTGTCAGTAAAAGTGCAGTTACTAAGTCAGGGTATATCTCTCAGTGACTCGCTTACCGCAGTCCTCTCATATTATTGAGCTCGCCACCCTCTCCCCCCCCACCAACCCGCCAAGCACACCGAATGCCACCCCCACCTATGCACACTCACACAGACACACAGACACACACACAGACTGTTTTTCCAGCTTTGCCCCCCCCCACCACACACACACATCCCCTCAGGGATAATTCTCAAATGAGACTGGAGATAATTGGAAGTTTATTTTCGGTCACTTGTTTAAACCTTAAACAAGGGAAGGGGTGGGGAGAGAGAACGGGGGTGAAACGGGTTTTTTTCTGTCATGTTGACAATCATCCCATAGCCAAAGTGGGGGTTCTCTCTCTCTCTCTATCCCTCACTCTATGAGGGGGACATCCCGATAAACATTTAGAATAATAATACTATCTAATACAAAATAAATACTGGTCTAGTCTTGTGTCATTGCTGGGCTGGGTCTTCCTGAGTGTTGACTGTGTGATATGATCAGAAGATCTCTCTGTGAGATCCCTGCAGCTCGCCATTACCCCCACACAGAGTCACCCTTCTGTCAGCACAAACAGTGGAAGAAGATATTGCATTGAAGCCCAACTCTCCAGTTGCGTTAGCTAACCCCACGCCTGACAGAGAGGTACGATGGAGCCAGGTTTGCTGTCCGTTAAGGTTGGAATAGACGCGTTGAAAAACAATCCCAATCTGTCTCGGAGTCTCCCCTTCATCGCAAGCGTTTTTCTGCACGAAACGCATGTGCCAAACTCAGCAAAAGTCCCCCCCGCCAACACACACCCCCCTCCCTCCCCGCCCCTTTCCTTCTGTTCTTATATGACCCTGATGTGAGGATCAGAGTGCGAGAACTTAAGCCAGCACCGAGATCTTCTGGCGACTGTCCTGCGATGTCAGATTGGGTGGAGATATTGGTGTTTTCCCTGTGGGATTCTCCAATCCCAGAGCTTGATGCTGTGATGGGTCAGCGCCTTGGGACGTCCTCCCGACGTGAGCGGTGTTATCCCGACGTTGTTGTCGCCGTTGGGAAGGTGGTGGGGGAGGAGGAGGTGGACGTTCTGGAAGCTGGAGGTTCACAAATGGGGCTTCTCCGTCCAAACGCACTGACCCTCATCCACCACGTATCTGTTGGCAACTCCATTACCAACTGAACCTCGAGCCTGAGCCCTGATTAAGGTTCCTCCTCTTCACACCTTGGCTCGGATGTCATCACATTGGAAATGTGTGAAATAACAAGAGGAGAATAACAAGAGGAGAACCCGGCATCTCGGGTTGAGACTGTGTCCTCACCCTAGATCCTAGATACGTGTTGATCTGTGTTGATTATTGGATGGTAGTTGGGGGGGGGATGGATGGATGGGGGGTGGGGGTGCCTGATTGACTTGCCCCTCTGTCATATTAATAATGCCCCTGGCTTGCAGTTGAGAGGGGGACTTTATCAAGTCGTTCATACTGTAGGAAAGTGTAGTGACTGTGTATTTTGTGAGTGAGACCTGGGAAGCCAATGGAGGGATGGAGTAGAGAGACACTGGGTTGGACTGAAGAGCTTCAAAAACTCTGTAATTGTACGAATACAACAAAAATGCGTATAATTGCTGTGGGAAGCTGTCAGTCTGTCACTCAGGGCTCCTGTGGCGTGTAACGTTCCTGACTGACTCACAGTCAGGTTGATTTAATGGGAATCTGCTGCTAATTAAACTGATCTACACCAAGCCTGGACCCCCAGACAGCACGGCGTGAGAGGGACTGAAACCTCAGGCTGGAATAGAGAACTTCAGTTCACACTTATCTTCCTTCCTCCGGCCTCAGCCACAGATCCCAGGGGAACTCTGTCCACCCCGTACCCTCCTTCCCCCACCCCCCCAACAACAAGCCTGTTGCACTATCATCAGTGCGTGTGATGGGGGGGGCTTCTACTTGCACAGTAGCTGCCTCCGTTTGTCACCGAGATTTATTCCCAACGAAGCTTGCGATGGGTTAGCGGCGAGGAAACGGGGCCTAGAGGCAAACTCTGGCTCTTCTAGCTCTGAAATCAAAGTCTTAGACTCCATCTTGCGGGTGTGACGTTAATGGGGGGTGGGGGAGAAAGCAAGGCCCACTGCAAGACTTTCAGCCAGGGCCAAAGGCAGCAGAACATGAGGGCGAAGGTCTCCATGGGGTCGTGAAGGACTGAGAAGTATTGCTTTCCACAGAGGGTCACATCAAAGGCTGGAAATGAGCGATCGGCGAGAGTGGTTGAGGTCAGAACACTGGGACTCGTTTAACGTTGACCCGGTAATGAGTAATGATTAAATGAGTTAGAACTTTCTTCTCCCCGCCCCCCCCCCACCCCCCCACCTGCACCTCCCCAACCCACCCCCAGAGATGAGACCACTGAGAAGGGCTCTGGACGGAGGGGCTTAAAATGACAAAGGGATGATTTGGTAAACAGACATTTCCACTCTTTTGCTGCGTCTGGAACAAAGAGGCATTAACATATAAGAGTAATAAGCCACTAACCACTGAGCCACACACCGAACGCAAGGGTCCACTATCCTCTCGGATCAATGAACATTGGCTCCAATTCAAAATTGCTCGCTCTGTTCTGCGATATGGATTGTTCTGCCAGCACAGATATACTGTACCACAGGTAATAGAGTCAGTATCCGTGTTTGAGCGCGGCTGTCACCAACGCCCTTGGTATTCTAACCTGCCTTGGCTTGGCTCAGGCAATGTGAGATGGATGTGTCTCATTGGCAACCAGACAAGGTCTGCCTGGCTTAACACGCTGAGTGCTGGAGCCCTTCACACGCTCAGGGGAACGCGAGGAACCGGGGTTCGGTGTAGGCTGGACACTGCTAGCGGTGTCCCCACTTGCTGCTTCTCTCGCTAGGCTGGGGGGGAGATGGAACTTGCGATGTCGAGGGATTGGCTGAAGGTGGGTTTCCAAGCTCAACATGACACCGAGGAGGGTTGACTCACACTGAGTGCGTCAGGATCAGCAGGAGTCACCAACTCAAGCCCTTACCCCCCCCCCCCCCCCCACTCCCCTCCTCCCCCACTGCTATGTATTCTGCCGTCTTCACAGGAGGAGTGGGAAGTGTTAATTTGAGCCTGAGTTTGCCTTTCACACGACTTCAAACAAAATTGTAGGAAAAGTTCTTCAATTCGGTTTTGATTTTTACAAAGAGAGACTTGTGAATAGATGAGCGTTTCCCCCACATGTTAACTATGATGATAAACCCTGCATTTGGCACTGCGAGGATTATTACCCTACAAGCCCTCACTACAACTAGGCTCTGTAGACCAAAGCCCAGCTTGTCAGCCTTCCCAAGTGTTCCCATATCATCCAGAACTCTGCAGCTCCTGTCCCTCTCCATACGCTCCGTGATCCCATCACACCTTGGCCTCCTGGCTCCCCATCCCTCAGAGGATCCTTGTCCTCACCTTCAAGGCCCCCCCTCCATGGCCTTGTTCCCCCCCCCCCCCCACCACCTCCCCCCTACCTCGTCTGGCCCTTATCAACCCTGTCCACTTCCCTCGGCTTGGGTATTTCGCACGGTTGAACGCAGCAGCCAATTTGCGCACAGCAACGCCCCCACAATCGGCTACGTAGAGAATGAGTAATTAATTAGGACCTGAAGTTAAGAAGAATCTTGCAACAGTTGGGAGAGATTTAAATTCCAAGATAGAGGACCTCAGTTGCTAAGGTGAGATAGAATCTCAGGCCTCGAAGGTGAGGACAGGATCAGACTCAGTTGCCACATTCACCATTTGCTGAATACCCCAGTGATATTCACTGCTGAACTGTGTCCAGCATTAATGGCCCGTGGGCAAGGTATGTAACAAAGGTATCAGATGAAAGGTTCAAGAGAGTAGAGGTGAGAAATATCAGAGGCAACAAACTGATGGGTAGAGGGAAGTAAATCCTCACATAATTGAAGGACATTGACATTGACAAAACCTTATGGGTACCAATGTTCTGGTGTTCTCAGCATGTCAGTGTGCTTCACACCCAGGTCGAGGTCCAGGTTTGGAATCCTTCATGCGCCGGGCCCCGGGTTCAGAGTCGGCCACTTGAACGGCTCCTTCAGTCTCACTACAGATTGCTTTGGAGCGCAAACCTGTGCCCCGAAAACCATACGCGTACGATTCCCCAGTTCCTTTGGCGTATAGAACATGGCAGGAAGGTCACAGGGAAAAAAAAACTGACAGAAACAGCATTTGTCTTGGCTGTAGCATGAGGTACTTTATAATGATACATCTACAGGAAGTAAATTAGCTCCCAAGTGACTTGGTTTTTTTAACATCTTGTTGTGGCCTGAAGCAATATTTCATACTGTGTTCTGACTTTTTACTTCTGTAGGTTGCCTTGGGAACAAATGCTGGCTAACCTAGGTAAAGAACAGAATTCTCTGAAAAGTTGTGGTGATTTTTTCTCTCTCTCTCTCCTTATGTTGCAAAGGAAAGGAGCTACTGACGGATGGCAAAGTCTTTTATAGACACTGTCGATCTGATACCTAAAGCTCTCGCGATAGATGCACTGTCCCTCTCACTCGTACCCTTCATCACTGCAGGACTGACACGTGCCACACAAACAAAGAATGTTTTTTGGCCCGACTGGTCAGATTTTACCCAGAACACCAACTCAACACGTTATAATAATTCCTGCGAAGCACTCTAGAGATGTCTCGATTGTCTGATAAAGCTCTAAATAGTCTGCAGAGACCTTACAGCGATGCGTGACATAACGCTTCCCCCACACAACACACAGTCAATCCACTTTATAGTTTATTCTGTGACGTGCTTTGAGACGTCCCAAAAAAACCCGTGATAATGAGTTGTATCAAATGATTGGAAAATCATTATTATTATTGTTGTTATTTAAATGGGATTGAAAAAGTATACTTTGGGATGCAAAAAGAGGATAGAGGTTTGGAGTTAAAAATGTCAATTTAAGGACTGAGGTCAGAGAATGCTTCTTCACCCAAAGCGTAATTAACGACTGAAACAGAAAAGATGGTTGAGGCCAGCACACTGGACTCATTTAAAAAGTAGCTTGATGTTGCTATGGTGTGTTTGGTGGGTGAGGGGGCTGGGGGATGATAGTAGGGTGAGTGTTCCCAGGAAGAATGAGATCAGATGAGCTGGAGGACTCCACTCACTCCCCATCACCCAGATGATTCAATTCAAAATCCTGGTCCTCATCTTCAAAGCCCTCCATGTGGCCTTGCCTCACCCTACCTCTGTGACCTGCTAACCTCCTACCAACTTGTCCGTTCCCTCCGCTTAGCAGGCTCCGGTCTGCTCCATGTCCCTCGACCCACCCATCCCACCATCGGCGGTGTGAGCCTTCAACCGCACTGCCCCATACCTTTGGAACTCAATCCCTCAGTCCCTCCGCCTCGTCCCCTCCCTGACCTCCTTCAAGTCCCGCCTCGAGACCGTCCTCTTCGAACCGTGCCATCGGTCACCGGTCTTCTCTAGCCTCATTTCATTCAGGTCCCAAAGTTAAGCAATCTCTCTCTCCATTCTCAAATGTAATAATTGTTTTGAAGTAATTAATTCTGACTCTGTTGCTCCGCTGTTGGTTCAGGTCACGGTGAAGTGATCTTCACAAAGTCCCCCTTCTCCCCCAACATACACACACTTCTTGCCAGTATACCAAAGAAAGGTGCAGTCTTTCCTCACAGTTATCAATAACAAGTTGCACATATACAGAGCCATTCATATCGGAAAAATGTACTGAAGCTCTGGACAGTCAAGCTGGGGTCTGGGATCAGGAGGGGTGGGGGGCAGGAAGGGTAGGGTAGGAGACCTAAGATGCTATGAAAGCGGAATGTCACGGGACAGGCAAGGCAAAATGACAGTCGGATGGAGTTCCAAAGGGCAGAGAGAGGCTGATAGTGGGACAGGTCGGGTGGGGTACGTACATGACTCAGGCGGGTAGCAGGCCACAAAGGTGGGGAGGAGCAAGGCCATGGATTATAGCTTTGTACACCCCACCTCATCCCAAATTCAAATCAATTGGCGACTCGACTCACTGCCGTTTATGGGATGTCACCGGAACAAATCACCTGCCATGTTTGACTTCATAACAACGTTCACTTTATTTCCAATTAATCTCATTCAGCAAAGTGCTTCGAGAGAAGTGTGAGCGCTACATCTGTGTGAGGTGTTTGTGACAGACTGAAACGGGCAAAATATTGTGTTGACTGTCAGGACACAAGGACTTGAGTGGCTATATGGCTTCACACAGAATCTTGGTGTATAAAGGGATCTGATCTGTGCACGTTACTTAATAATAGTAACCCTTGCATTTGATATAGCAATTTTCACATCTTCTAGACACCTCAAAGCGCTTCACAGAATATACCAGTAAATTGACTGTATATTTATGGTTGAAACTCAGCAGCGTCCCACAAACAGTTGTGGGTTGAAGTGATCAATGTATCACTGTTTTTTTCTTCTTGAAGGATTATTATCAGGTGTGCGAAGTAAGGAAAGGTTATAAAGATTTCTTCCTGCCGGGAATCAAACTCCGGTCTCTCGTTTGCTCTAACCACCGAGCTACAGGGACTTTACTTGACTCTGATAATCAGTTATCAGTTAAAATACGACAATCTACCTCTGCGGGTTTCCATGTGTGTGGAATTCTCAGCAGCTTCAAATGTAGAGTTTCCAAGGTTGGGTGGAAAAGAAAGACAGACTGCGGACGACTAGAAATAAATTTTATAGTGAAACGACTCAAAAGAGCTTGACAATAATTTGCGTCACGTGGTAGTGATAATACTTTGTGGGCGAATCGCAGGCAGCAGCTGTCTCGCACAGAGCCAAGGTCATGCAGTGACCTTGAGGTCACATTTAATCTGGAGGTTTATTGGCTAGGCGGCGGGAGAGACTCTGTGTTAGGAACTGCCTAATAACGGAATCTGTTTCCGGCTGGAATAGTGCGCCTCTCTAATGGAATAATTCCTGCTTCCCCCGACAGACGTCCTCCAGCAGGACGTACGCGCACTTGTCGGTTAAACAATCACAGCTGCTTGTTCAGAAGAGAAAACGTAATTGGGACCGTTTAGATTACCGCAGCTCAAGGCTGGAAAGAGGCTTGTGGTGAAAGAATGTTCGCCGGTGAATCAATACCCGCACGTTTACCCAGTTTATTCCGGCCGTTAGTCAGTCATCAGTCTGCACAACAGTGCTCTGCCGTGGCTCTACAATCCCACACACCAACACCCTTGGGCTGGGTTAATGGGAAAACACATCAGCCCGTGAGCCTTCTCCCCATTACTGAACAGTGAGTGCCTCTCGCTGGTGCAAGATCGGTGTGTCTTTATGTTACTCTGTGTGTGCGTCTCTGTGTCCGTGAGTCTGTGTGCGCGCGTACGTGTCTGTGCCTCTGTGCACATTTCTGTATGTCCGTGTCACCACAGCCCTTTGGCCTATTTAATCTCAACCTCCCAGACCAAGCCATCTAGCCACCGCTGTGTTGAGTCGCACACTGACACTGGCCGCTGTCTGAGGTCCTGAAAGGAGGTACAGTACCTGGTGAAGATCTCACAAACAGCCGTGGAGTGAACGGCTGATGTTGATCTGAGGTACACTGAGAGAAACTCCCTCCTGTTTTCGGCAGTGATCCACGGGACCTTTAGGCACGACCTAAACAGACGCAAATGGTACCTCCGACAAGCTCTCCCACGTGAAAAAGGCACTATACAATTTTGCTGCTGTTGACGAGGCTTCAGCCTAGTCCGATTTTCAAGACCCGAGGTGGTGGCTTGAACCCACAACCTTCTGACTGAGAGATGAGACTAAGCCAGTTGGAGTTTGGTGAAAGCAATTGTTTCATGAGCTGTGGATGACAGACGTACAGATTATCGGAAGGGTTTCAACTTCACCGCAGCACTAGCTCTTAATTGTGATATCAATTGCAAAAACACAACAAATATTTTGTGTAGACGACACCATTATGCATGGGTTTCAAGTTTTGCTTTCAGGGATCTGTCACTCAACAACAACAAAATTACACTTGTATAGCGCTTTTCACGTCAGGAGGCAATGTCTAATTTCTTTTCCACAAATTGATTTTTCCGTACCTTGAGAGCGAATGACAGAATACAACTTCTCAACTGTAAAATGCTGTAAGGTAATTCTATCCCAATCGATCATATTTGACCTTGTGACGTTTAATTGTAAGATATCTTTAAATGAAAATAAATTCTCAATTAGGTTCGTTTTTTCTCCATTAAATAAATAAAACTGTTGCGAGTCTTTTCTCCCTGCAGCTGCGCCCCCCCCCACCCCACCACACCCCCACCCCTCCCTCGTTCTACACCCCCACCCATGGCTGCTTGTGTCCATAGAATAATGCAATCAAGTCAACCCTCTGGCTGCCTACATGTCCAGTTCCTGTGTCAGGCTGGTCTTGATCACTCGTGGGCATTTCTGACGACCCCCACTTGGCTCCTCAGAATGACTGACCACATTAGGACCTGACCCCCCCCACCCACCCCCCACAAAAAAAAAATCACGGAGAGGAAAAGAGGTGAGCAAATTGATAAGTGAAATGGAACGAAAAGTTATACCAGTTTTATTTTTTGGCAGCCGGGTTGTGTGATACATCCCAAAACCTTCACCGTTGCTTAAGAAGAGTATCCAAACCAAACAGAATCCCACGTGTCTGACCTGCGCATGGAAATCCCAGAGATGGATTGTTGCGATAGGATGCCCACTCACTCCCTTGAGGGACCCATCCTGTTTACATAATTCCGGAGAGCATTAGGTGCAGGTTGGCAAGAGCCTGGCTTGGGAATCCCACACAGAGCATTGGGGTAAGTACTGGAGTCCAATCAACTAAAACCACACAGCTTGCCATTTGAGGGTGCAGTTTGGCAAGCTTTCCTGCTGATTGTCCAGCTAGGACCACCCGAGCTGTTAGGGCTTTGGCTGCAGAATTAACAGTCACTGCCCCCCCCCCCTCCAGTGACTGGTCTGCCTTTCCAGATCCTGCTGATGAGCCAGGGCTGAGGCTGTGCTGTCATCAGTATATCCAGGGCTGGATAGGGACCGGACCCAAAGACCTTCACAGAGGATCGACTCTGTTGTGACGAGTTGAACCAAACAACCAATTTCAATTAAGATTCGATTAAAGACACAAAAAAATGTCATCTCTTTGGGTTTGAGGACAATCCATTTGTGAGACTGGATGCTACTGCGTTGCAAAATCCCAGCTACAATCATCAATAGACGTCTTTCCAATGATGTGCATGGCTCGGGGGCCATCGATAGAAGCAAGTTACAAATTAGACTTTTAAAAGAGTTTGCTAAGTAATTATGGTTCCTCTGTACCACATTTTCCTGCTGACAGGAATATTTCTGCTCCTTCACTACTGCTGGTAAGTGCCTGTCCCTTGTACTGATCTCATTATTGGGAGAAAAGGGAATTCAAATTGAAATTGACCATTAAGACAGATGACTAATGATTGCTCCCTGCCTGTAGCGATGGTATTGCATTGGTGTATCTGCACTCACACGCTGACAGAGAGCAGAGGAGAGCAATCTAATGGAGGCAGGTTTAGGAAATATTAATCTAAATGTCCCCCCTGTTAAAGTATACTGATAGTACACATAAAATGTGCACTTAAGTTCCGCTTGGGGGAGGAAATTGCAAACAGAAAATACGGGATATTTTATTCCGCACATACGTGATACCTCTGTCATGTTACAAGCGCTCTAGGATGTTACTCTGCATGAGGGACGCTATATAAATACAAGTTGTTGTTGTTGTTACACGCAGGCCCAGTTTGGCTCAGTTGATGGCACTCTTCCTAGCGACTGGAGGTTCAAGCCCCATGTCAGGACCTGAGCTCAAGAGTCTCGGGTTGAGGGGGCGAGCGAGGTCCTAATACTCTCTCGAATTAGAGATAAGCAAGGCGCTTCCCTCCGGGACAATGCCTGTGCATTCTTTTCCAGACTCAGGTTAATTTCCTCTTCAGTGAAATTTTGCTTTTAGCGTGGTGCTTGATAATAATTACTGTAACGTGCTTTGAGAGATTGTGACATGATAAAGCACATTCTTGATGCAACCTCGGGCAAGCTTGTTTCTAAGGCTGTACATTAGCTGCCTCAATGCTTTACTTACTGAATTACTGAGCCACCCAGATTGCAATCGCAGTTGCTACTGTCTGACTAGATCTCAGTCAGGGCATTAACTCAGGGTTATAATTGTCCTCAGTGCCCCTGTGTCGGGGAGGAGAGAAAAGATTAGTCAGAGCTCCAACTCTAGGTCATTATAATAATAATCCTTGCATTTGATGTGACGCTTTTCACATCTTATCGACGTCTCAAAGTGCTTCACAGAATGTACCGTAAAGTGAATTGACTGTACATTTGTGGGTGAAACGCGGCAGCCAATTTGTGCACAGCAGCGTCCCCCACCCACAAACAGTTGTAGATTGAAAATGACCAATTTTTATTATTGTAGTTTTTTGGGGACGGATTATTATTAGGCCTCAGTGTGGAGTAAGGAAACTTTGCCCAAGGTTTGGCCCTGATCTGCCTCGACTCAGGTCTCACACTTGTGAGGCGAGTGCTCTAACCACTGAGATACAGGAGCTCCACATATAGTGTATCATTTTATCTTTGAGACGCCTCAAAGCACTTCAGATAATATACTGTAAATTGGATTGATGTTAGCCAGGAATGTGTGCATGTTGGGAGGGTTCCCGGGGTGGGGGGGTGGGTGGGGGGGGTTTGGGAACGCCACCTGGATCTCAAATTCCCCCTATTAACATAACGTCCAGCCAGTGTGCGGAATGGTTCAGTCTGGAGATGACATGTCAACCTGTGGATTGCAGTCTGCGCTGGGAAGGCCTGTCACGGCAATTGGAGTAGACTTTGGCATCTCTGATAAGGTTGGAGCAAGCATGTCTCTGTGTAATACAGGATGGTGTGGATGGGCATGTACTGCCTAGATTGAGAAAACAAAGGCAAACAGTGAGGCAGAGAGACTGTCGTATCAACAAGAACATAATGGAGTATGGAAGGAGGATGGAACAAGGAGCAGAGCAATCTGCAGTTTAAAATTGCCCAGAAATGCCTCAACATCGATGAAGAGCCACACAATAATGGTTTTTATTCTCTGTCCAGCTGCTTGTTTAAGCGACAGCACCAGCCCTCGCCCTCGCCCTCTCACTTTGGGTTACTTTAGAAATCAATTCATGCAAACCACCAATCACAACCTTGGGCTTTAAATCCATAGAGAAAAATCAGAGCGATAAAAAAGCCACAAAAATGATTGTGGAAAAAAAATAAACAAGTTTGTCAGAGCTAAATTACATTGTGAAGTGAGGCCGATAGATAATTGCAGTCCCTCCACAGGAATGTGCCAGAAATTGTGGGTTCAAGTTCTCCTGGTTAGAACTTCCAATTCACACAGTCTAAGCAGACACAATGCAGTGCTGGGGGAGTGTTGCATTGATGGAGCTACGTTCCTATGGATGAGATGCTAAGCTGAGGTCCGTCTGCCCATTCATGTGGACATTCGTGCAGTGGGCGTATCAGTGACTGGTGGTCACAGATTTAAAATAGTTTCAAAACGAAGCAGAGGGGAGCTGAGGAGAAATGTTTTCACTCAGCGGGTTGTTCGAATCTGGAATGCATTGCCTGAAAAGGTGGTGGAGGCCGAATTCGATAACAGCTTTTAAAAGAGAATGAGATCTTTATTTAGGGAGAACAGGTCTGTTAGGTTATGGGGAGAGAGTTGGGCAGTGGGATTCAGTTGCTCTTTTCAAAGAGCCGGCACAGACTAGATGGGCCGAATGGCCTCCGTTTGTGCCGTAAGATTCTGTGATTCTGACCACCACCAACAATAACAACAACAAAATTACACTTGTGTAGTGCCTTTCACGACAATACCCCAGATTTAATTGGTTGCTCACTCTATGGCTGTTTCTGGGACATTGCTGTACTGAAACTAGCTGCCTCAGTCATGAACAAAATACTGTACACACAACACTGCACTTTACCGTATAATCATGTGAATCGCTTTGAGATGACCTCCTGATGTGACAGGAACGATACAAAGATTATTATGTAAGGATTATTATTATTTTTATTATTATTATTCTAAACTCTCTAAACGGTTAGTATTAAAGGTTTGATACGATTTCAAGGCACCCCCGATGTCACTTGCTGCACCTTGTCAAACCAGATGCTGGATGTGAGTGAGGACAGTGGATGGGATCCACAGCGCATTCGCTCTATCATCTAACCTGGGTTGTGACAAGCGGTGTTGTAACTGAGGTTTGACTGTAGTAATGGTTCCGGGGAGGAAGCAGGAGATTGGACTGCTCACATGGAGATAAACAATCCAGCAATTGTTGACGTTTCGATTTTATGCTCAAACGTGAAGTCTTTACATGGGATAAGTTAGTTAGTCCCAGGAGAGGAGGTTGCCAAGTGAAAAGTCTCCTTCTGCGATGCTGTACAGTGTCTGTGATTCTAATGTTTCCAGTCTGGGATAATGCTGTTGTATTGGTCAATATAGCTTCAATGCCCGTATCTATCTCACTAAAAACATTGACTAAGGAAATAGAAAACTAATAACAACATGTCTAGAAACCAACCAGAGCCAAAATCCACTCATCAGGACCAGACCTAAAGCGAGTCTCTAAGACAGTTCTCATTATTACATTTGCTTCAGACGTAACAAAGTCAAGACCAAGAGTTTTGGCTGGAAGCAACAATTTATTCAAAAAATATTGAGGACATTACAAGCATCTGCCCTCGTCTCCAATTCAATTATGAAGCTCAGTGTATCCAGGCCTACCTTGTGTATTTACCCTGCTGGCTGCCAGCGTTTTCTTAATTCAATGAATCCAACGCATTTCACCATTCGAACCAACACACATCAACTCCAAATCTGGCACTACACTTTCTGAGCAAAAGCAATTCACACACTGTGCTATGCCACAAAATTGATGACCTTATGTATTACAACCTGTACATTACTTACTGGTTATTGAAACAAATGTTCCAAGATCTTACAGCACAGTCCTGAACCACATTGCACAAACTATCAGCCAGCACTGCTCCACGTTATTTACTACTGGAACTACAGAAACAGGGATTTAATCCTTAATTTTCATACTGCGCCTTCTCGCATTGTTCAAACGTCTCAAAGCGCTTCATAGTGTTTACTGCAAAGCAAATTGATGAAACGCGGCAGGCAATTGCGCACAGCAGTGTCCTGCGAACGTGGATTGAGAATCAAATTGGATTGAGTGATCACACTATCATGATTGTTTTATTTTAATAATGTTTTAAGCAATCGTTACCCCCAGAAAAGCAATCTGCCAATCGACTAACAACTTGGTTCCTATTTACTGCTAGAATAAGGAAACTTGCCTAAGGTTTTGCCCTGCCCAGGAATCGAACCCTGGGACCTCCAACTTACCAGGTGAGCGCTCTAAGTGATATGCTAACAGAACTCCACTGTATTTTCAATTAAAGTGTTATGATTTACAATAAGCTCTGCCTTTGATCTTAGAGTCTAGGCCAGTGTTCCTCTGCGGCACCGAGAGACCATTGCGCAGTATTAACTGTATTAACTGTCAGAGGCACCAGATGAGATGTTGAAGTTGTCCACCTCTGTCTCTTAGGTGGGTGTTAAAGCGCTCGCAAATCTATTAGAAAAGGGAGGAGAGTTTTTCCTGGTTAACAATTATTCGGATAAATTAGTCTCATGGATCAATGCATAAAGCGTCCTGGGCTTGGGGTTTGAACGCATAATCTTTTGACTCAAGAGGCAAGAGTGTTCCCAACCGAGCCAGGGTAGCACCAAGGACTCCAACGACAATATTATTCTGAAACGCCGATGGAATCATGAAATCCAAAATCTCAAAGTCTTTGTGCAGATCCACTATTTGACTGTTTTGAGTGAATGTGGTTTCTGTAACCTTCATCGGAAAGGCAGTAACCGGCAGTCACTGCTCTGCTGGCTCATTGTATGTGCAGATATAGAAAGAGTGTCAAGGTCCCAGGTTCGATCCCTGATCTGTGCGAAATTATAGCCACGATTGATATTCAATGATATGCGCCATCCAAAAGAATTTTGTGTGAATGAAATCCAATTAAATGCTACGCTAAACAATACAATGGAAGAGAGAACATTTCTCTTTGTCAACCTTAGTCAAACGCTTTCAATTAAATGGAGTATGTAAATTCTATTAACCCTTTCCCACCTTTCATTCTGTGGCTGAAAATCGTTTAAAATCACAATGGAATTGTAATGCATTTCCTTTTCTTTAAGTGAGAATGTATTCTTATGAAATATTCCCAAAAGTTCTCCTAGCAGCTCTCTTCCTCTCCCACCAACATTACACCCCCTTACATCAAGCAATTTCTTAAAGAGTCCTGTGTTTTGGTCTCTCCCGTCCTTACCGGTAACTCAATTCACCATCTTCTGTGTAGAAAAGATGTCTATTCATAACAGCTAAAATGCGCTCTCTTGGCTTGCTGCCTATGATGATACTTTTGCACAAACAAGGACAAGGCCACATGTCACAGAATTTCTGTTGAATCCCCCAAAAGAAAAAATAAATCCTGGGCAAGTTTCCTTACTCTACACGCTTCTTTTCACCTAGCAGTAAGTGGGAACCCTATTGTTAGTCAATTGGTGGATTGCTTTTCCAGGAATAACAATGAATCCCTAAAAGAAAATTGGTCACTTCAATCCAAGACCGTTTGTGGGACACGGCTATGTGCATTTGGCTGCCCCATTTTGCCTTCGAATACACAGTCAATACAGTTTACAGTACACTTTGTGATGCGCTTTGAGACGTCTAGAAGATGTGAAAAGCGCTATATCAAATGCAAGGATCATCATTATTATTATTATTATCATGTATTAAAAGGACATAGACACCTACCCTGGGCTTGAGAGAGAAATCTGCATGGATTTAAAATTTATGCGAGTCAAGAAATTCTAAGCTCTTTTTGAAAAAAATCAACTTTTTTAATGCTTTGTATTTGAACAATCTAATATTGCAAACCGCGCTCTATTTCCCCATGAGATGGGACTTGCTGCCTACTTTACAGAACGCAAGGCTCTAATGTACTATTGATGAGCTGATGTTTGTGACATCTGCTGCGTTGGTACGGCACATCAGAGAACTCTGGCCATATGTTTTCTGTTCCTTGGGTAAAGCGTTGAATTACTCATTAAGCGCCACCTGTCCAGATTAAACTGTACTTGCCTTGAGGAAGGAACTTCAACTAGCCCATCTTGGCCCGCACTGTGCTCACCCTCAGGTGTTGTGTAACCAGCGAGATACAGAATGTCATCCACATTTATCACAGAGTGTAGGTGAAGCGTGTCCGATGTTCGTCAGTTCCCAAAAAGCATTAAGTCTGGTTTTTAAAAAAATCTCCATACAAATTTAGAAGAGCTTGCATTTCCACAGCCATAGCGTCAGGAGCAGCTCCCAGCATTTTACGGTAATTGTCGTCAAGTACTAGATTTTGCAAGGAAAGGTGGTAGTCCCTTTACACAAGGCAAACGTCCCACAAAGCCATGACCTGAATGATCGATCTTACATGGAGGATTGGTTGTTGCCTTGATATTCCTAGGGTGAGTAATTGGAATTACAGAGTGGGGGGTGGGTGATAGGCCTGATTGTCAATGGTGCAGTGTGCAGGGCAGGGGATACAAAGCACGATGTGAAGGATGGGTGCGTTGGTTTAGTTATAGGTCACAGGGATAGGGTGGGTCAAGGAGTCAGTGGAGCTGGCCAAGGATTGGGTGATAGGTTCACAGAGCCTAGTGTGGGATCTTCTCCATCCAAACTCTCCTTGTAATAATCTAGTCATTGTTATTTTGAATGTACTGAAGCAATGATCATGCTTTGCAGATCTATTTCTGTATGTCTTGTCATTGTCATTTGTTAGAAAGCCACATTCATAAATGGAACAATTAAATTAGCTTTTTTGTTAAAACTGTCTTGGTTTATTGGCAAGTAGTTTCAACATCACAAATCACATTCAATTCCATTAGTGGCCATTAAACAACATGGATTGAGGGATTCCTTGATGACTCAACAGGTTTATCAAACAACTAGGTGAGTCATACAAACTGGGAAACCTCATGTTGCTCTCCAATTTGTGTTGAGTTAGTCAATTGTCATCCAGGTTGGTGATGGGGATACTTCTGGTCTCAGTACTTTGGAAAATAGTCGAGAAAATCCTTCAGGATTTCCAATCAATATCCAAACTCCTTTCGGAAACTATGTGTGGATGGGCAGCAAGGAAGGTATTTTTTGCCCACAAAATACAGTCAAGTCCATCTACTATATTCTGTGAAGCGCTTTGAGACGTCTCAATGACATGATACAGCTTTACATCAATTGCAAGGAATATTCCCAGGTAGCAAGCCCATGTGGGGCCCATATGGGCATGGATTAACCCAAATTGGCCCATATGGGGGCCATATTGGCTTGCTGCCTGGGTTATTATTACTGTTATCATAAAGAAGGGCAAGACAGGTTTAAACCACAGTTCACCTGGCTATTGATTAATTTTCTAACACTTAGATACAAGTGTATGAATGAGCCAAAACTTGGTGAGATCTCCACAGTCGAAGGAAAAAAAATCTGAATTAATCCTTGCATTTGCTCAAATGCCTTTCGTGTATTTCGGAGAAACTAGGTATAGCAATATAACACAAACAGTTAGAGCGTGAATAATCATTCTAATTGGGAGATTGTTGGCCTAGAGACGTGAAAGGCTCTCTACAAATGTAATTTTGTCGTTGTTGTTGTTGGATACATAAAGAAACTCCCTTCTCTTTTTGCAAATGGTGTGTTGCGCTCTTTAACGCCTACCTGACCTGGGTTTAATGTCTCGCTAAAGGCATTAATAAGGATGTCACATTCGAAAATCCAGCATTCCGCCAACCTATTCTCCACAATTGAACCAATAAATGTGCTGCTATTAACTGTAATTGAGTTCTATACATTCAACAACAGAAAAATACTTCATCCCGTTGCTGTGGGAGTGAGTGGGCTGCTTATTATATTCTTAAATTACTCATTAAAACGCATCGCTGGTTTGACCTTTCAAATGCAAAACCCAGGATGAATTGCAAATTTAAAATATACCGGGATGTGAGGCAATGCTAAAGTTCCCTATCCCTAGCTCCCAGCGTTCACACAATTCCACAGCAATGATTCATTGGCTGGGTTACAGACTCTTGGCTGTTATCTTCGCTTTACAAGGTGATAAATGCTACCTTGCCAATACCTCAGCCCCAAAAGCCGTTGAAACCTTGGTCCAGGCCTTTGTCACCTCTCGGCTGGACTACTGCAATGCCCTCCTCTCTGGTCTCCCCTCCACCACAACCCACAAAATCCAGCTTATCCAAAACTCTGTCGCCCGCATACTCACCCGCTCCAAGCTTCGCTCCCCCATTACCCCAGTCCTTGTCAGACTTCACTGGCTCCCTATCCCAGAGAGGATCGACTTCAAGATCCTCACCCTTGTTTTCAAATCCCTCCACTCCTCTGTACCCCCCCCCCCCCTCCCCCTCCACCCACCTCTTTGATCTCCTCTCTCCCAAAACGGCGTGGAGGGCGTTATATAAATCAAAGTTGTTGTTGTTGTTGCCCATGTGGATGAGGAGCAATCATCCCCTATGAAACGCAGGGTATGTTTTTCGCACAGGTTCGAATCGATTTCCATTTCTCCCACTCCTTTCCTCTGATTGGAACAAATTTCGCTCACGTTTGCACCACTCCAGGACAGTGCTGACTTGCCCATCGGTATTCTCGTGGTTGGTTACTGCTGCAAATCTCTGATTAGTACATAGTGTTTAATGTACACAAGAGCATATTACTCAACAACAACAACAACAACAACAGCAACAAAAATTACATTTGTGTAGGGCCTTTCATGTCGGGAGGACATTAGAGAGTCAGCCGTCCTAACTAGTTGGTGTTTCTACTCCACACAAGTGTGATCCGCCTCCTATTCCCCTCTCCTGTGGTTCTCTATTCCCTTTTCCTTCATGTGCGCATCGAGTTTTCTCTTCAATTCATGCCACAAAGTTTCACATTTTTACTGTCCTCTGCATCAAGAATTTCCTTCTAACCACCACCCCCCCTCACTTAATGCCCACAAAATACCTGCTGTCAAAACACTTTACTATCTCATCATCTCCTCTCCTCCACCTAATTGTTTTCCTTTGTTTTTATTTCCCCGCACCCTACTGTGTTATTCCCTGGTAACTGTTCCCTTCCAATGTCGCCGAATTCTGACAAAAGAATCATCAACCTGAAACGCTAACTCATTTTTCTCTCCATAGATGCTGCCTGACCTGCCGGGCTTTCTCAGCGACTCCTGTTTTTATTTTAGCCTCAGTCATTCTGTTTGTCACAGTCACCGGTTAATGGTTTGTTTGTACATTTGTTTAAGTACATGTTCCTTCCTTTACGCCCTGCTCAGGCCAAGTATGACTGAGATGGCATGCTTGGCGTTAATCTGAGAGAGACTTTCTCTCCTCTCTTGAGAAGCAGCCTCCCAGGCTCCACTTAACCAATCCATTCATTCTCACCAAAGGCGATTGCGAGGCCACTATTACGTGAGTCATTGCCTGTTCCTATTAGAGTGGCATCCTGCGTTGGCAAGAACAATAGCTCAATGATGACGTCCATTGAGATTCAATTTAATTCGACTCATGAGGCGTCCAATTAGGTTTCCTTGGGAGATTTCTAAAGACACATATGAGCCACGTTGAGCCACAATATATGATCAGTGCAACAGGTGCAAAGGGATTAGAATGTACGTTTGTGAGGAAGCTCTCTGTGCTTCATCATAATATCATGTTAATATCATTGGTATCAGCGCCTTGGGACATCCTCCCAATGTGAAACGTGCTGCACAAATTTAATTTTGTTGTCGTTTCAATCTCTGCACATTTATCCAGTTTCACTTGATCTCCAACATGGAGATGCCCGACAAGGTCTGAACTCTTCTTTATTTGGGGCAGTCGGAATAGTTTGTTGGAGCGTCTGTAACCTCAAAATGTCTCCTCGTTAAATAAAGCCTGTGAAGTGAAATGGCTGTGCATGTTTGTGGTGGAACTTGTAGCTACTGTATTTGGTAAGCACTCTTGCTTCCGAGTTAGAAGGTTGTGCGTTGAAGGTCCACATCGGGTCATTAAATTCACACAGTCTTAAGACGACATTCCAAAGCAATGCTAGCTAGGTACTGGATTCCTGGAGTTGCTTATCCTTCAGATAAACCAAGGTGCCCTCTGGCCTGTTCACGCAGAGATCAACGATCCGATTGGCACTGTTCAAAAACAGAGAGTTTCTGTTGGTGACCAATAAATGCTCCTTGGCTCCGTAGAAGGCACGATACACGAAATGCAAGGATTAGTATTATTGCTACTGTAGGCATAATACATGTCATGTGAGGCAAGCTTTAGTACCCACACCCCCAGGAAGAGTTGACGTGCAAGGTTCAACCCCCACCCACCCCCCACCCCCCCATTCTCAGCTTTCATCCTCTAATAAGCCCAAAAGAGAAAATAATCAGCTGAAAACAAACAGCAAGTGTTAACCTTTTTGAAAGAGATTCTCTGGGTCTCACACCTATGCTGACTCGGCGACTCTGTTCATTCCAACTCGGTACAATTTTGCCGCCTGCGTTCCTTTGCAAAGGACAGTGAAGATCCGCCAGTAATGCTTAACAAGTTCACACAGTGTCTGTGTTTATAACCGTGCTGTTAAAATAATTCACTTAGCATTGTGTGTCACAATAAACCTTTTCGCCCACAAGTTGCCATGACACAGAGGTTCGTAGATGATTGCAAAATCTTGGGATCCTGGTGGGCGAAGGGGGCAGGTGGGCGGATTGGTGGTGAGTATGGAAGGGCAGGTGGGGGATGGGAGATGGAAATTGCCACTGAAAGTTGCTCTTGTTTCCTGCGAATTGATCTGCGTACAGCTTAAGGCTACGTCATAAACAGAAGGACCTGCAGGTGTGAAGGTGCGTCACTCACACTGTAACTGAAGCTCGCAATGCCACAAAACATCTTTGTTGGGGGCGGTTTAAATAGGGATTTTTTGGAGGGGGATGCAAGACCATTTAAGTTGCCTGATAATTTTTGTTTTGGGGGGGTGCATTGTTGCTTCTTGTATTACTTTAGGTTAACTCTTTCCCACAACAACAAGAACACGAACAACAACAATAACTCCATCACAACATTGATTCCCAGTATCATGGCCTCAAACACCCATCCTGGCATCCTATCCTGTCCAGAAACAGCCCGAAAAAGTTGGCTGTCTGTGAGCGTGACATACGAGTGGGCAAGATGTAGAGAGTTCTAAACTAACCAAATCCTACTCCTGTTTGGTGCCTGGTGTTCGTTCCAGCAAGGTTAATATGATACAGACAGTGACAAAGCCTTTCATTCCCTAAATTGCACTGTCATTGAACTAAAACACTTAATTATATATTTTTTAAATTAGCAGCTCACATTGTCCAGTGATCAAACAGTCATTTGAATCATTTGGTAAATCAATGCTTGAACATCAAGGCCAAATACAGTGTTCATTTCAGTTGGATGTCACCTCAGCCGAGAGCTTAGATCCACAGGGTTAATGTTGATATTGAACGCTATGCTATTATTCAGTCATACGGTCCAAGATTTGTGGACGTGAGTTTGACTTAAATTATCTGATCTGACGCCTTTCAAGATTTACATCACCCAACAATTGCTCTTGCACTAAGTTTTTTTTTAAGCATGTCTGTAGAATAAGAGTAGTATAATTAACCAGTACTGTACGTAAATCACAGTCTCAGCTTTCTCAATAACAGTGTGGGGTGTTATTTCAGCTGGAAAGCACAAACTCACCAGAATATTATTCTTCTACTTTGCATTTCAAATACATTTTCTCAGCCCCCCATCCACCCTCCCCACTACAAGGTACTGGAAGAAATTTCAATGCATTAAACAAAACAACCAATCACAGTTGTATAAGTAATTAAGACGCAAACTTTCACTAGTTGACCAAAGGCAGGGATGAAGAGATGCGGTTTTAAGGAAGCTTTTGAAGGCTTTCAGCTCGAGATAAAGAGAGAGAGAGAGGCGGAGAGGCAACATTGGTTTGGAAGAGAGTTTCAGGGAACAATGGCAATAGTGGTTGAAGGTTCAGCCACCAATGATGGACAAAAACACTGGAGTATGAGCAATAATCTTTGCATTTGATGAAAAATCCCAGAAGCTATCAGCTGAAACCAGCTTCTAAGTTAAGATTGAGTTTAAGAATTTTCCCCAAATCTGGATGATCTTAATGTCTTCTGACAATGGACTAAAGTCCAGGGCATTGAAAATCCTTGGGAGTAACTAGGTTCAATCCGTAGTGCAAAGCCAAGTTAGCTGATTTCAGCTACTCTTAGGTTGTGCTGTTCACAGTCTCCACTTTCTGGTGGTTGATGAATCACTACACACACTGTGAAGTGGAGATAATTGGAGCAAAGTATTGTACTGTAATAAGATCCTTCATATTGACCAGACCACGTTTCTGTCGCTGTCCCAAAATGTCAGTTTTAAATCTGGCAAAAGCCATCATCGGCCGTTAAAAAAAATATAATAATAAAAGGCCGGCCCTCACGCGAACGGACGCCTCGAAGCCGCAAGTCAAGTAAATCTGTTGGAAAGCGGAGAGAGTCTCTGTGAAAGACGCTCTCTCTTACAAACTGTGATGTACCCGTGAACAAATGTGATTTAAATTGGCTAAGCTGTTCAGATTCTGAACAAGTCACACGGGTCATTTTATGGAGAAGCTTATACGCATTTTTTCACTCTCACGTTGCGCTGAGCACATCTCAAAAAAGCACACGGCAGATTTTCTGTCTCTGATCACCTTCAAAATAATGCTTTGAAAACTACTCTTGAGACACTTGCAGAACTTAATGTTGTTTAGTTTTGTTGTGGAGAGAAAGAGGAAGGTAATACAGCCACCCTCTCTCCTATATGTTCTGCATTATCTCCCTTTGTTATTCTGTGTTTAATGGATGTCTCACATGTACAACACAAAATAATCACCCCATCTTTGATCCCAGAAGCTACAGATTGTGATGTAAAGATGAAAAGCACAAGTCTGCTATTTCTTGAATTTCAAGGGGGAAATAAATGAAAGCAGTTTTATTTTAATGATACGTTCTCTCCGAAGGCTGGTACCTATTGAATCAGATCCAGCACTTTTTAATAGGTAGGTCATTTTCAGTTTTGGAGCTCTACAGTTAACCTGTAAAGGTACACATGCTTTTTTGCTCTCTCGCAAATCAGACGTGTGAAATTGCCATTGTCAACACACTGACCCAGTTCAGAGATGATTTTGTTAATATACTTGTAATCATTTCACACATCTGTCGCTTGCCCATTCTCACTAAATCCTGGCAGCCTTCAGCACTAATAGCGTGCTCATACACTCAAGGTCAACATTCAATAATGTAATACTGTACTGGAATGGGATTAAAAACTTCAAACAGCGAGAGGTCAGCAGTCAATGTTAATACATGTGTTTGTGCGCGCAAGTTATAAAACAAGCACAACTTCATTTAATCTCATCCTTCCAGAACGCACATCCTATTTATAATCATAATAATAATAATAATGCTGGCATTTGATATAGCCCTTGTCACGTCTTCTTAGACGTCTCAAAGCGCTTCACAGAATGTACTGTAAAGCGAATTGACTGTGTGCTTTTGGGTGAAACGCGGCAGCCGATTGCAGTATCCTAATTGGCCTCCCATTGCAGCATCAATGCCGTTTCTTCAACGAATCCCAGCTCCTTCACCCTTCCTGGTCACTCAATTTAATGAATTGGCTCTGAGACGCCGTCTGGCATGGAGGGCGCTATATAAATTGTTGTTGTTGTTGTTGTTGTTGAATGACTGTTTGCAAGAATCTGCTGTGCGAAAATTGACTGCGTTTGCTGGTGAAATACATACGGTCACTACATTTTACAGTAATTCCCCTGAAGTGATTTGGAATGTCCCCGTGACGTGAAAAGTTCCTAATATGAAATGCAAGGATCATTATTAATATTAATAATAATCTGTTCCAGCTGTTGAGCGATGGTTTCTAGAATCTTTTCTAAACCCTGAACCTGCTGCCTTAGTGTAATTGGATTTGCAATGTCTTCTGTAAGAAGCATAATCCACACCCTCGCAAAGGCTCTCTCTAGATACCTGGTCTATAGAGAACCTTTAGAAGGATATCTCCTTTCAAGGCTAAATTCGCTGCTGCTTTTAATACCACATCTAATTGACTAATATTGTTTATTAGCCCATAACTAGTAATTATAATAATAATAATAATCCTCGCATTTGATATAGAGCTTTTCACGTCTTCCAGACTGTGTCTCAAAGTGCTTCACAGAATATACTGTCAAGCGAATTGACTGTATGCTTGTAGGTGAAACGTGGCATCCAATTGCGCACAGCAGCGTCCCCCACAAACAGTCATGGACACCTATAGCTGATCTTAAGGCCGAGAGTCACACGCTTGTATGCTGCCCAACCATGGAAATGTTCCTGAGTCTGGGCTGGAATGTGTATTATCCTCGTGTTTACCTTATTCCAGAGAGTATTCATAAGAGATTGCCTGAATTTAAGGCTAAGAGACCCCAGAGATCGTGTTGGGGGTGACTGCTGGAGTCCAACCGGGTTAAACCCACTTGGCTGGCCATTTGAGAGTGTTGCGTATTGAGCTTAGAATGATCCAACACATACCAGGGCTTTTTGCCTGACTTGCAGAAGGTAAGTGTAAGCAATCCCTGCCCCTCCCAGTCACTGGTCTGTCCCTCCAAAGCCACTGAGTCAACCTGCAGTGTTGTGTCATCACTCAGCATTGCCCTGCATCACTGCAGACCCTCCTGGCTCAGGAAGTAAACACCTCGACTGCCCACAGAGCGTTAACTCCAACTCCAACATTGGATACCCAAGCACGTCAACGGGGAACCAGTTCAGCTACAAGGCTACCACGGGCTGCCAGTCCACAAGCTGAAGCCACAAACACAACGGAACTGGGCTTTCAACAGTACATTTTATGACAAAATAGGCGCTTGCGGAAATAATAGAGTTACGGTGGGGGGGGGGAATGTAATCCATCAAAAAAAAAAAACCAGTCAGCTTTTCATACAATGTTTAGCAGCAGTATCTCTTACCAAAAACAACAAGAACTTCCCAGGGTTTTGGAATCTACAAAATTAATCACATCCATTAATTTATCACACTATTTCCAAATGGCATTTTTGAAAAATAAAATAAAGAGCAGTCAGCGTGATTTATCACAAGTGTTCCCGACGAGCGAGAGGCCGTCATTTATTTTAAGCAAGCTACAGTTAATGCTATGCACATGTGCATTGTGAATTCCAGCCACAAAACACCTTCCAAAATATAATTACCAAGGGTTGCTGGGGACCAGAAATGGGGCCAAATGCAAGGCACCAGTACTGTGGTTAGAAATGAATAGGTCGAGCTATAAGGAATGCACAAAGCTGTATGCATTAAATATTTATACACAGGCCTTTGTTTATGCCATTCTGAATGATTAGATTTGCATAATACAGATTCCAATTTATGATCCTATATATCTAAGCCAACTCAAATGGCCATTACTGGGAGTTATAGAGGTAAGTGTGCAAGTCCCTACAGCAATGAAAATGGGAGGAGGGGGGTAACGATGGCTATTAGAGTGAAGTGCTGTACAGTGGTGATTACAGTGAGCACTCTGAGACACTACCCTGCATCGGGCGCTGTTGGAAGTTGTTTTCGTGGCCGTGAGCGCGTTCACCTCGCAAGCAAAAGGGTCCGGGTTCCATATCTGGGACTCAGGCAAGGGTATCCTTCCTCCATCCACATCCCTCTGCCTAATTCTCAGTGAGTAGGAACCCGCTTGCTGCTCGATCTGACTGGTCACTTTCTGGGGGGATGTTTAAAAAAAAAAATGGTCCCTCAATCTAAGACTATTTGTGGGCCACTGCCTTGCATAATTGGCTGCTGTGTTTTACTCACTAAATACACAGTCAATCCACTCTACAGTATATTCTGCGAGGTGATAAGATGCTGGGTCAAATGCAAGGATTATTATTATTATTGGTGTTATGCTGGGGGAGGGTGCGTTGGTTATGGCATCTCATTATAACCAAGTGTGCCTCTCTCTAGCCTTCTGTTCCACATTCTTTCACCCCCTGTGTGTGAGGAGATATTTTCTGATGTGACCTGGATATAGGAACAGAGGGGAGTACATCCAGGCCTGCCGATGACACTGAGCTAGAAGGCGTAATAAATCGTTGAAGAGCGCAGAAAATTGCGAAGGGACACAAACAGATGAAACAAGTGGGTGAAATTATAGCAGATGGAGCTCAACGTACAGGAAAAGTGCAGAACTGAGAACAAAAAAATGCCATTAGAACTCGTACGAGGGGGGAAGGGCGGGGTGGGAATAACTTTTAGAAAAAAGCTTCACGTAAAAAAATGAACAATTCTGTTCGGAGAGCAATCCTGGTGCGGAGGGAAGTAGGTTTGTGTCTTGTCCAGGAAGCGTTGAACAATACCCGCGCTCTCACCTTTTGGAGCGAAACCCGCGTACAGTGAATTGAAGAAACTCTGAATGGATTCTTGCCACTGTAATTGCTTGTTAATTAAGTGATTATACATCAGCCCCAAAGAACACAAAGGAAGTGAGTAATCCTCAACAAAAGCCTTGTGTTCCTCAGTACGCACCAACCCCATCACCAGCAACCAGCCTTCCGATCCTCTATTGTGGAATTTAACCTCTGCTACCTACCCAAACTAACGCAGCAAAATGTCTTAATTACATGCCCACACTAACTTTGCGTACAATGGCACTCAATTAGCAACAGCGAGAGGCAGGTTTGCAAAGTCATCAACGTACGTACGAACGTACGCGCACACCAAAACGGCAGGAAAGAAATATTTAAATCGAAAATTATTCTCCGATTCTGGAGTGCCGACTCCAAACAATGGGAGTGAAAAGCGTAGTGTATTTTTCATCGAGTGCAGACAACAACACCCAGTGATGCCACGATGCTCACGGCTGCTTCAGTGAATGACAATAAAGCACAGAAACACACACCACGCTTTGCATCAGCAGAAAAGGCAAAGTGATCGGCTGTCCCAACACAATAGGGTTGTCTTTTTGGGAGAGGAGTTAGGCTTCTATGGTTAACATAACAGCCTCGTTTCTTGTAAATCGTTTGCAATCAGCGTGTTTCAAACACGTGGCTTGAAATGACACCGCACCAGAGATACAAATCAACGCTATGTTCAGCCTCTCTGCTCCCTCGCCGTGGAACTCCACCCCGCAACCCCTCCGCCTCGTTTCCTCCCTTTCCTCCTTGGAGGCCGGTCTCAAGACCTTCCTCTTCGACCGCGCCTTCGGCTCCCCCCACTAACCCTTCTCCCTCTCCCACTCTCCCTCCCCTTCCCCCTACCCCGACCCTCCCCCCTCCCCCCACCCCGCTCGGGTCCTGACCTGACTTGGGACGTCCTCCTGACGTGAAAGGCGCTATATAAATGTAATTTTGTTGTTGTTGTTGTCTTGCTGTATCACAGACTGCTCATCTCTGTGTTGATCACTCTGCCTCTGACCTCTCTTAATCCCTGTAACTCCAGTCCCGTTAATATATCATATATCATTTGGACCTCTGATTTTCGTGCTTGATTAATTAGATTTTTCAGGATTATTTTTAGCAATTTTTTTTTCAGCAACTGTAGATTGTTTATAAATCTGGGTGGGGGGTGGTGAGGGTGGGAGTGAGGGGGGTGGGGTGGGGTTGGGGGGGAGGCAGGATGTGTTTGGGACTCTCTTACTGTCGTGAGAAGACGTGCAAGGAGGACACGAAGAAGAAGGAGAGGCACCATGAGAAAACCTCACCACAGACGTTCAGTCAGCTTTTTTTCGCACTGTTTATTGGACAAACACCAATTAGATTTTTTTTCGTATCGGGGTTTATGAGCTAAAACCTCCGAAATCCTATATATAATCCGAACATCCACCTAGTCACACCACGGTAACGTTACAGAATTCCATGTTTGAAGACACAAGAGTGGTTTTCCCCATGCCCTGGCCGACAATCCCCAAATAAAACTGGACACTCACTTCATGGCTGTGAGTGCGACAAAATTGGCTTCTCCATTGGCCTACAGATACAAAGTCACCACATTCCACAGTAAAGTCTCGCGAAGAGGTTTGAGAAATCTTGATCATAATCATGATAATAATAATCACTGCATTTGATATTGCGGCTTTTCACATCCGCTAGACTGTGTCTCAAAGCGCTTCACAGAGTATGTATACTGTGAAGTGAATTGACCGTATATTTTGTGGACGAAACGCGGCAGCCAATTGCACACAGCAGTGTATGTCCTGCAAACAGTTGTGGACTGAAATGACCAATTTTTTTTTTTTTTTTTCTTGAGCGGTTATTATTATTAGACGTGTGATTATTTAGGTTTTGATGGCATGACAAAGCTCTAGATCAGCTGCAAGAATTATTATCTAGAATTACTATCACTGACTAGACAAACATACAGGGCCTGCGTCCGATTATACAGCGCAACACGATGATACACATCAGAGGGTTTTACAAGCAACAGTTGTCCAGTGACTGATTGTATTGCATGCAAACATACCAGATAATTTACCCACATTGCTGCCCACAAACAACCATTGAGTGAAATGCCCAATTTATCTGACAGATTGTCGGCTTTGAAACCAGCAGAAAATGCTTTCTCAATCTAAATGGTGTCATGGGATCATTTAGCATCCCCCTGAACAGGGTTCAGCACCTCATCTGAAGGACAGCACCTCTGACAATGCGCTAGATTGGAAGGGAAGTATGAACTCGACGTTTGGACGTGATTCTTGAACCCACTGACTTCTGACCCAGAGGTGAGAGAGTTACTGACTGAGTCGAGTTCATCTGTCAAAGGGGAAGCGCAACCCAGTTGTCCATCTTGTCGGATTGTCGCCAGAGACGGAGGAAAGTTTGTTCAGTGACATGTGGTTAGTTTTCAAGAAGCAAAAGAACAATGGTGGACATGACTCACTCTGCTAAACGCGAACCTGGATTAGGTTCTGATATCTAATCAGATAGGTCTGAGGAATGAAAATAATCCTGCTAATTTGATGTTAGATGGGATTTTGTCACTTTGTTCTTACAAGGAAGCTCTCGGCAATCAGGCTCCAACTGAATTCACTGTCGAATTCAACCCTCCCACTCCCCACCCCCACCATCCTCAAAACCCCTTGCATTTATAGTGACACAGTGGGAATGAAGATTATACAACAACAACTAGAACAAAATTGCATTTGTATAGTCCCTTTCACGTCGGGAGGACATCCCAATATGCTGGAATTATACCCAAAACAGACATCATGTTGCATCCGACAAACTGATATGCATTGACCTCATGTAAATCAGGATATAAATTCAGAAGGGTTTACCTGAATCGTAGGTAGGAGATATATGGATTATCTACAGCAACACATGAGCGAGAGAGAATGAGTGTCTGTGTCCTTATGTCCTATTATTAGTGCATTAACAGGTTGTGGTGATATTAAAACTAGGGCACTACGGGGTTTGTGGAACAAGATGGGAAAAGAACATCCTTCAAACTGATATGACAGAGCGTCAGTAAAATCAGCAATATTCCAAACACAAGATCCAAATGTACAAGTGGCTCTTGTAGGTTAATGAGGTGCTTCAGTTTGAATAAGTCTGTACTGTATTCACTTACAGCAAAATCTTCCAATTAGTTGGTACCTTTGTAGCTCAAACTACATTATATTATGCCCACAAAATAGTCAGTCCATTCATTCTACAGTATCCTCCATGAATGTACGCTTTGAGATGTCTCCCGACGTGAAAGGCGTTTTATAAATTTAAGTTGTTGTTGTTGTCTCAACAAAATGGTAAGCCTTTATATATCAAATGCAAGGATTATTATTTTTAAGAAACGATGAACACTTATAATATTGAGAAGATCTCAGAATGGTTCATCACATTTTTGTGTAGTGTAGCGTAGTGACTGTGTGTTTCGCAGCCAATTTATGCACGAGTCCCACCAACAACCGTGAAACAAATGAGCAATTTGCTCCTTCGTTTGACTGACTGAACCTCCCCAGCCACTAACGGTGAGACAGAGCGAGCGGAGAACGAATAGTAGGCATGAAATAAAAACAGAAAGCGCTGGGAACACTCCCAGCAGGGTCAGGCAGCATCTATGGAGAATGGAAAAGCGAGTCAATGACGTTTCGGGTCCACGGCCCTTCGTCAGAACAGTTTTTGCTTCAGATCTCCGGCATCTGCGGTACGGTATTTGGCATTTTTGAATGGCAGGCATGAGTTGGCAAAACAAAGTGAGGCTGATGAAGTTACCAGATAGTTTCATCTGTTCCGAGCAACACTTGAAACTGTCGCAGGCAAGCGTGGGAATGTGAGATTCCCTTCTGGGATTCCAGGGGAAAAGGTTCGACGGTAAATCGCGAGGAGATCAAACGCCGAGGGCCTTACCTCAACTGATTCCGAGGGTGTCCGGGCGACAACGAAAGAGCCTGGTCCCTCTGAGAAGGTGGTGGTGAGTCTTCCCTTTAAACCCCTCGCTCCCCTCGCCAGGCTGTGCTGGCGCTTGGCACTGAGTAACCGGAATTCCAAATCATGGATAATTCTCTGGCAATTGCAAACGCTAACAACTGCTGATAGATAGAGTAGCCTCCAAATAGCTGGCTGTGTTCATCAACACCCCCATTAAGTAATTAGCCTGAAAGCTATAAAACTGACAGGAAGATAGAAATTATAGAAATTACAGCACAGGATTGCCGAAAATATATAATATAATAATAATAATAGTCCCTGCATTTGACAAAGCCCTTTTCATGTCCGGGGGACGTCTCCAAATGGATTTATTGTGTATTATTATTATAGAGTGTAGTGTAGTGACTGTGTTTTGTAGGAAAACGGCCAATCAATTTGCGCCCAGCGATAGCTCAGATGTTAATATTGATTCACAGGCTCTTTTCCTGGCCTTATTCACAACAATTAATTAACCCTCTCGATGCAAAACCGGAAAGCCTTTGGTCACTGTGAATCAGGATGAAAGCCATTCCGCTCGCTTTTTCCTTGGGTCGCCGAGTATCACTGAGCTCCCAAAGAAGATCGTTTATTAACAGACAAAAATGCGATGCAAAAACAAACAAAACAGTCTCTGTGTGTGGAGCCTCGTTGACCACAAATCATTGTCTATTGGAAACACAAGAAATCCTGAGCAACACAGAAGGACATTTGGCCCTATGCCGGCGTGTTGAAAGAGCTCCCAACTAGTCCCTCTCCTCCCCTATTACCCCAACTAGTCCCTCTACTCCCCTATTACCCCAACTAGTCCCTCTCCTCTGTTCTTACCCCCAATTAGCCCCCCTCAAAACTAATCCCACCCTCCAAAAAATTACAATAAATTGGTCATTTCAACCCATGACTGATTGTGGGGGGCGTGGGGAACGCTGCCCTGCGCAATTTGCTGCTGCGTTTCACCCACAAAATACTGTATACAGTCAATTCACTTTACAGTCTATTCTGTGAAGCGCTTTGAGACACATTCTAGAAGATGTGAATAGCGCTATATCAAATGAAAGAATTATTATTATTAATCCCACCCTCAAACTCTTACCAAATAGCATTTTTTTTTTCCTTTTCAAGTACCGTGTATATATATCGAATTTCCTTTCGAAATTCTTATTAAATCTGTCACCCTTTCAGGCAGTGCGTTCCAGACCCCAACAACAACTGCTTTCCTGGACTAGTCCTTCGTTGGTTGAGGATAACTGTTTCTTTCTGGTCAGACGAGGATGGGGGAAATCACGTCTCAAAAAATCCTACCGACACTCGCTGAGAAAGAAAGTCACGGAGAGACATTGTGAAATATAAGCCTTTCACTTACACCGTGTAGCTTTCAATTTAGTTCCTCTCACGTTCCGTCCCCGAGGGGTGGGGGGGGAGACAGTGGTAAAGTGGGTAAACACAGTGTCAGAAACACCGAGTTCTCACCCCCATCCCCCAACCCCCACACCACCACCGCCCCCCCGAACTGAAAAGCAAAGACACACAGCAAATGGGTGGGGGTGAGGGAGGGGGTGGGGGGGCGAAAAAACAGATTATTAATAATAATAATCCTGGCATTTGATATCGCGGCTTTTCACATCTTATCGACGTCTCAAAGCGCTTCACAGAATATACTGTAAAGTGAAGTGACTGTATATATTTGTGGGAGAATCGCGGCAGCCAATTGCGCACAGCAGTGTGTCCACCTCTACACACACACACACAGTCGTGGGTTGAAATTACCAATTTTATTATTGTGGTTTTTTTTTTGGGAGGGATTATTGGAGGAGTGTGGAGTAAGGAAACTTGCCCAAGGGTTCGCCCTGACCTGCCTGGATTCGAACACGGGTCTTGGTCTCCCCAGCTTGCAAGACAAGCGCTCTAACCACTGAGCCACAGGAGCTCCACAGATTCAGCAGATTCCAGTGTTAACTTTGCTGCTCTAGGTTGCTAGGCAACCCTGCGTTCGCTCCCGATCTGTCTAACTTGCCCTCCAAATTCTCACTGGGTAAAAAAAGTGTTTTTATTTTTATCTATATGTATATATATATACTGTATAGATAATAAAAATGACACAGTGTTTAATGATTGGAACGACACGGTAATTAGCACTTAAATGAGAATGAGATCTTTATTTCGGGAAGAACAGGTCTGGTGAGGTTATGGGGGGAGAGAGAGAGAGAGAGAGCTGGGCAGTGGGATTTTGAGTGGCTCTGTTCAAAGAAGCCGGCACAGACTAGATGGGCCGAATGGCCTCCTTTTGTGCCGTAAAATTCTCTGATTCCATGAGTTCCGGAGAGAATTTCCCATTCCTCCCCGCAAAGTACACAGTCGATCCACTTTACAGTGTACAGTGTATAGTGTGCAAATGCCAGGATCATTACAGTATTATTATTTGTTGACTTCACAAGTCTAGGTTTGGTTGCAACACCAAAACATGGAACTTTGCTGCCTGCCTTGCAGCCCCCACTTACATATCTCTCTTCGTCTGGATTTATTCACTCCAGTTAGGAGAATCCTCAATGGATTCCAACCATTGCCCCCGCCCCCACACAATCCCTAGGCAATCATCATTTATTCATTTCAGTATCTGCTCAAGCCTTGGAGGACTCCACTAAGTCAACCTTCCAAAATAGATAATTTCTCTCTCATCCCCCTCACTCTCACCCCCACTCTCCTCCCGCCTGCTCACTCTCCCCCCTCTTCTCTCCCCACCTCCTCACTCTCCCCCCCCACCACTCTCTCACCCTTCCTCACTCTCCCCCCTCTCCTCTCCCCAACCTCTTCACTCTCCCCACTCTTCTCTCCCCCCTCTTCTCTCCCCACCTCCTCACTCTCCCTCCTACTCTCTCCCCACCTCCTCACTCTCCCCCCTACTCTCTCCCCCTTCCTCACTCTCTCCCCTCTTCTCTCCCCACCTCCTCACCCCCCCCCCCCCCCCCCTATTCTCTCCCCCTTCCTCACTCTCCCCCCACTTATCTCCCCTCTCAATCTCCCCCCTCCTCTCTCTCCCTTCCTCTCTCCCACACAGTGTTAGTGTTTGAGACTGTGTTAGTGTTTGAGAATGGTCGGAGCCGCTCTGGTCTCCAAGATGGGAGACTGACCCAATGGGTCTCTGGCTGTGTACACATGGAATAAATACCCCCATGTGGGGTGACAACAACAACACAATTACACAAGGCTTACTGAGAGTTTTAATGATATATATATATAGATAGATAAAAACCTGTGTGTGTGTGTGTGTTGGTTAAGGTTTCTTAAATAGAAGCCTGGGTGTTGCCAACGAGTGACGTGAACTGCTTGGGTTGGTGAGTGAGTGAGTGAGAGGGAGGGAGGGAGGGAATGTGAGAGAGAGAAAGATTGTGCTGTACTGTACTGGGCGCAGTGACCCAGCTGAGGTCTGTGTGTGTCTCTCCATCTCTGTGTATGTGTGTGTGTCTCCCTCTCTCTGTGTCTCTCTGTGTGCCTCTGTCTCCCTCTCTCTGTGTGTCTCTCTGTGTGTCTCTGTCTCTCTCTCTGTGTGTCTCTGTCTCTCTCTGTGTGTCTCTGTCTCTCTCTCTCTGTGTGTGCTAAAGCGAGTCCGAAGGCAGCCACAGCAGGGGTAAGTACCAATCTCTCTCTCTCTCTCTCCCCCCACCCACCCCAGATCAACCCAAGACAGACAGACAGACAGACAGGGAGACAGAGAGAGATCTGTCAGGCACAGAGCCCCAGATAGACCCCCTATTTTAATGTACAGCATTAAAAAAATACAATTAATTTTTTTTTAAATAATTTTTTTTTAAAAAACGAAGGCTTTCAAGCCCCCACCAGAAAAGGTGGGTGGGGGGAGATTTAACCCCAACATGAAGCTGTTGAGCAGTTGTCCATCAGAACAGACCAGGGCAGGAGGGTGATTGGCAGCAAACAGGACTGCCTGAGAGTCTGGGGACTCTTATGTGTGTGTGTGTCTCTCTCTGTGTCTCTGTCTCTCTGTCGGTCTGGGGCTGAGTTAGTATTCAGTGTGTGGCCAGCATTGTCATCTCTCTGTCTCTGTCTATCATTCTACCCACACACCTACCCTACCCTCTCCCTCTATCTCTGTGTCTCTTGTTCTTCTCCCACCATCCACCCCCACCTCTCCCTTTCTCTCTCTCTACCTATCTCCACATCTCCCATTCTTTCCCCCCTCTCTCCATCTCTGTATCCCCTCTAGTCAGTACACTAGTTCGGTTAAGGCTGAGGCTATGAGTTGGCATCCAATGCGTCCAGCGCTGTAATCTTTCTCTCTCTGTCTCTCTTTTTATCTGTTATTCTTCCTCCCTCTTCCTCTCTCTAACGACCCCCCCCCCCCCCCCTCCCTCACATACACCCCCCACTCTCTCCCCAGTCCAGTGTTTGGGTTGAGGCTGAAGCTGTGAGTTAGTATTCATCGTGTGGGCAGTGCTTTTATCAGGCTCTCTGTCTATATATCTTATTCTCTATCTCTTATTCTCTCTCTCTCTCTCCCTCTTTTTTTTCCATCCAGTCTTTCCCCAGCAGAGCTGAACAGAAGAACACAGTGAAGGAGAGAGAGTGCAAGGAGAGGAGGGGAGAGAGAGAGACAGAGAGAGAAGCTACGGTGTAAACCCAACCTCATAAGAATAATATTAATCTCCACCCAAATTATGGAAGATACACCGCTTTGAAAGTTCCTCGATTCAGACCCAAGGAGGAGGAGGAGAGAAGGAGAAGGAGAGAGAAGGGGAAGGAGAGAGAGAGAGAGAGAGAGAAAGAAGAAAAAAAAAGGGAAGAGAGCGAGAGAAAGAGAGAGCGAGGAATGAAATCCATTTGAAATGGAACCCGTTGAATGAAAGACTCCCCAAGACTGTAGATATATATATATATCTTGGCTTTGAATGAGGAGGAGAAAATACAGCATTAGCGTGCCGCAGTGTGAGCTCTGTGAACACACACACACACTCACGCGTGTATGTATATGTAATGTACACCAAGTGGAGGATGGCGAGGAGTGTGTGTTGAAGTAGAGAGAGAGAGAGACCCAGAGAGAGAGAAGGCAATGTGGGAGTTGGTGGCTGTGAGAGGAGGAGGCGCCGTGGACCAAAGGCAGGAGAGAAGGGAACAGTAGGGGCAAGTAGTTTTTTGCCCGTGTGTCTTTAGGGGAGGGGGCAGGGGGGAGGGGAGGAGAGGGAAAAGGGAGACCTTCATTCACTCACTCAACTCAACTCACTCAACCCAACTCAACTCAAGCCACGACTCTCCCAAAGACAACTCAACTCAACCCAAAACTCACTCTCGCAAAGACAACTCAACTCAATCTCCCAAAGACAGCTCAGCTCAACTCACTCACTCAACCCAACTCTAAGCCACGACTCTCCCGAGGACAGATCAACTCAACCTCCCAAAGACAGCTCAACTCAACCCAACTCAGAACTCACTCTCGCGAAGCCATGCATCACCTCCTGATCCTCCTCGTCTCCCTGGACCTCTCCCAGCTGCTGATCTGCGCCGAGAGGATTCCTCGCCACCAGAACCAGAACCTGAACCAGAGTCTGGCCGTCCTGGCCAGGCCCCCCCCACCCCACCACCGCCGCCGGGAGGAGGGGGCGGTGAACGCCACGGCCTCGGTGCCCGTCTTGCAGGTCAGCCGGATGAAGCCCCTGGTCCTACAGAACTCGGAGAAGTGTCGCGGACACTACGACGTGGCCGGCCAATGGGACCCGGACTTTGAGTGCAACAAGACTTCCTACAATTACTGCTGTGGTACTTGCTTCATGCGCTACTGCTGCCAGGACAGGAACTATCGTCTGGACCAGAACTCGTGTAATAACTATGTGACCCCCAAGAGGGAGGCTTCCCAGGTCACCACCGAGCCCGACCCCGACAAGTTCAAGGACGAGTACGACCCGTCCAAGGACCAGACCAACGCCACCGTCTACATCTCCTGTGGGGTCATCGCCTTCGTCATCGTGGCTGGGATCTTCGCCAAAATCACCTACGACAAAGCCACGCGACCCCCTCGGGAGATGAACGTGTCCAGGTAAGCCTACCCTACCCTACCCCCCTACCCTCCCATCACCCCCTCCCACCCTTCTCCCACACTCCCGCTCGAGTCCCAGAGCTTTGGGAGGTGAAAGGCGCTCTACATAAATGTAATTTTCTTGTTGATGTTGTTGCTGTATTCTGTGAAGTGCTTTGGGACGCCTTCCCGACGTGAAAAAAGGATTGCTCTCTCTCTATTTATATATGTGCAATTTTCTTGTTGTTGTTGTTGTACTGATAATGTAATAACTAGCCCTTTCGTTCGCCTTTTTATCACGTCACCGAGAGACGTCTCGAGGCGCTTACGCAGGTTATACTGTACTGTAAAAAAAGTGTAGTGACTGCGTACTTTTATGGGTGAAACGTGGCAGCCAATTGCACACGGCAGCGTCCCCCAGAAAAACAGTCGTGGATTGAGTGTCTGTCTGTCTGTCTGTCTGTCTGTGTGTCTGTCTGTGTGTCTGTCTGTGTGTGTGTCTGTGTGTGTGTCTGTCTGTCTGTCTGTCTGTCTGTCTAGCTCTTCACCGAACAAACTGTGAAATGAATTGACTGTATTTTGTGAGTGAAACATGGCAGCCAATTGCGCACAGCAGCGTGTTCTCCCCCCTCCCACCCCCCCACCACACACTCAGCCGTGGATCGAGTGACTAAATTTTAATTTTTCCCAAGTGTGAAGTTCTTTGTTTAAAAAAAAAGACACATTTACCCTCACACACCTCCCCCCACTCCCCCTACCCAGCCAACACCACCCCCCCCACCCACCCCCACCAATAAAAAATAATAATTAAGGGAGCTAAGAGGCCATACTCAATATTTAAACAAAAATAACTGTAAATGTTCGCATAGCCATACAGACAATACCGATGGCACTGAGCAGTGCTTCCGATGGTTAAACTGAACTTGGGTAACCAATATCTCTCTCTCTCTCTACCCTGGACGCAGAACAGAAAGCAATGCAGATCCATTGATCTAATGAGCTAAGACAGACACTGAAACACGCTCCGGTTGGCTGGAGATGGTAACGGGAGAGATATCAGTAAAACTGCAGAAAGGCTCGTCTTGAAAGCTCTAGGTGATACATTGCGTGTGCGGGAATATGGACCCAATATACTCCTTTTATTGCTCTCTCCAGTCTGCGGTGTGTTTCACCCGTTAAACAAAAGACATTCGTCTCCCCGCCGACCCCCCAACCTCACCCCCACCTCCCCCCCCCCCCCAACCCGCCCCAATCAACCAAACCTCAATCGACCTCATGTTATTAACCAGTCACTTCACTAAAAGTCAAGCGGATATGTAGTCGCGTGAGTGACAATAACTACATCACCATGGGGGGGGTTCAGCGACCTATTTTAACTATCTTTTTTCAACCCCCCACCCACCCCCCCCCCTCAAAACATTGAGTAGCAATATCTGTGTGTTGTGTGAATGGCTTTGGTTGTGTCCAGGCAAGAATAGAAGCCGCTACAGTTTCCAAAGTGAAACGATGGGTCCCTTTGCGTTTGGTTGGCAAATTATATGATGTTGGGATTAGAACCTCAGATTGGAAAAGAGAACGCACCCATTATTGTACTCGCCAACAGGACCCACCTCCCCCTGTTCTGAATACCCGATCACTGATTTGGTTCCAGCCTAACATCAGATGAAGGAGCGAGAGTCCAAGGATGAAATGAAACCAGGCGAATAGAGACCCTCACCCTCCCTCCTGCTCTTAAATAGTGTCATCGAGTTTGTAAAGGTAGCAGGAGGTTTGAATGACATTGTTGATTCTTGCCATGGCTTCTCGAACATTGAGTGCTTTGCGATGCTTGCCGATTGAAGCTGAGATCCACCCCCCCACCACCCACACCCCACACCCCACAAACAGCATTTGGAAAGTGAATTGTGCATCAGTATTAGTAAGGGTGACAGGGCTCTCTCGCCTCCGAGACAGAAGGTTGTGTGTTCAACCTTCCACGTCAGGACTCGGAATGATGTAACCCAAGCTGACGCTGCCAACGCTGGGGATGTGCGGTATCAGAGGTCCCATTAAACCGAATTCTAGATCGGATGTTAAACTGAATTCCCGTCTGTCTGTTCAGGTGGACGAGATAAAAGATCTTGGCACTATTGGGAAAGAGAAGGGAGTTTCTCTCCTCTCTCCCGGTGTCCTGGCCAACAATTCCCCTTCAAATAAAATTGGCTACTCGCTCTGTGAGTGTTTGTGGATCTACTGATGTGCCCACGAAATACACAGTCAATCCACGTTACAGTACATTCTGTTCAGTGCTTCTTTGAGAGACGATAATTACACCCGGAACAACTCAGACTTATACAGCGCCCTCCCTCGCTGGGTAGCGTCTCAGAGCAACCCAACAGTGGCTGACTCTGAGCCGGGGAGGGTTGAGGTTGGGAGGAGGTGGCCGTAAACACGGTCGCAGAGGGGCGTATCGCCTTGGATCGTAGGAAAGGCTGTGGAGAGCGCGCAGTGCATTGAGAGTAGAGGAGGCTGAGTGGAGGAGCCAGCAATCAGCACAGATGGGTTTCAGTGGCTCGCGTGTTCGTCCGGGCTGTGTTTTCTGCAGGAACTTTGAGGACGCTGCTTTGTGCTATGAAATAATAGGAAAGCGGAGAACCCCAGGCTTCTGATGGCAGCTCATGGTGCCCTTGTTGACAGTCAATGCAATCAAACCCTTTCAGTCTCTCCCGTACATTGACATCGGAAGGAAACCTCATAAAAGTCCTTCACAGGATTGTACTTTATACGTATTTTATCACAATCACTCACGACCAATGTGAGTGTGATGTAAAACACAGCTCCCTAGGGTGGGGGTGGGGGTGGGGAGGGGGGGTTGGGTGGGGGTGGGGGGGGTTGAGGGAATATTGTAGGGCAGAACTATAAGGCTGGTCACTTTATTAGTGACAAAAAAAAACAATATTCAATCCTGTGCTACTTCCATCTCTCATGTTTCTCAATCAAACACTACATCAAGTCGCTAACTAATTCTCCCTTGAATTTATTGAGATAATCTATCCACATCATCTCCCTGGGTAGTCTATTGCACATATTCACTGCTCTTTGCTTAAGGTAATTAAATTTGAACCGTCTGCTCACCTTTCCTCTCCTGAGCTCCAGTCATTAACCCCTTGTTCTAGATTTTTTAACCATATGAAAACAATGGGATTTCAATGGTTGAAAAAAATTGGAAGCAACTTTCTAATACATTATGGTTGGATGTGATATGTAATATGAACACTCACGTGGCCGAGAGTTTACTGGTAGGAGGATCATTAACAATATACAGGACACATGGATTTTACATGGATTCCAAAATGTTCTAATCACAAATGTTGAACTATAATAATAATAATAATCCTTGCATTTGATATAGCGGCTTTTCACGTCTTCTAGACGTCACAGAGCGCTTCACGGAATGTACGGTAAAGTGAATTGATTGTGTATTTGTATGAGAAACACGGCAGCCAATTGCGCACAGCAGCGTTCCTCCCCACAAACAGTCGTGAATTGAGTGATCAAATTATTTTTTGGGGGGGAGGGGTGGGGGGGGGGGGGGAGAGATTATTAGTTTGTTTTCTCAAGACGGGAGGTTGGGACACCAACGTTTAATTCCTGCGTTGTTTTACGCAAACCTTTCTCTAAAAACACATTATTTTGACGCTGGGAAGTTAAAAAGAAATGAAAGGATATATAAGTTAGACCCAGTGGAAAGGACCAAAGGAGGATTTGGGGGATTGGGCTTTTTTTAAAAAAAGTTGTTTTTGGTTACTTTGAGAACTGATAACCCCTGAGGAGCTTTGCTCTCTCTCTCACTGTCCAGTTCAGGTGGGTTACAGAAGCAACAGTAACTCTAGACAGGCAGTGACAGGGAGATAGCCTGAGGAAGCACTCTGCTAAGGTTGTCCATTGTGCTAGGAGAGTAGGACCACTAATCTGCTCTTAAATCATTAAATGGGTGGGTGGGTGGGAGAGTCAGACATTCTTTGACAGGCTGTAAACAGCACAATTACAATATTAACATTGCTGAACTTTCCGATTGACTGCCGCCAAGTCGTTTTCCCTTAATCCTCATCACATGCTCATTGGGCACAGTGAAGATCGTGTATTATTGCAATGGTTGTAGCAGCGTCTTCCAACTGACCCAACAATATCCCGCCCAGGAGCACAGTTGAGGTGGAATCCATACTTTAGCTTTAAAGAGCGAATCAGATAAATCTCCATTGTTTTGTTCGCCCGTACGTGTGTCTGATACATGGGGGGCGGAGAACTGTCACGACACTTAACCTGAGAGTACTGTGCCTGAGTATCACCTATGCATGAAAATTCCCGTGCCTGGGAAAATCGGTCGAATACCGAAGAGAAATCTAACAGGGGTGTGTATGGTGGGGGAGGGTGGGGGGGGTGGGGTGGGTGGGGGGGGGTGGAGAGGAGGGGCAGACGACAAGAGAAGGGAGTCTTTTGGGTCGCCAACTGTTGTGCGGTTCTCTGCAACTCCCAGCGATGGGGACCAGGCTCTCCTCAGATGACGGTAGGAGGGAGGAACTGAAGTCCCAGGAGCACTGGCGACAGACAGGGTCTAAATTAGACACATCTCCCCCCCCCCACCCACACATCCGTTTGCAGAAAATAGAGTTCAAAGTCAGTCAATATCATCTCAGATTGATTGCTCTCAGATTTTCCTTCACCCAGGCACAAAGACTTGGCTTTAAGGGGGTTAGAAGCCTCAGACTCGTTAAACAGACTGACGTACCTGAAGGCTCAGATTGCAATATCCCAGGTCTTATTCAGCTCGACTGGGTTTGTTAACCTTGGTTTTTAGCTGCTGTACTCTGCCCCGACCCACCCACGAGTCTCATAATCCAACCCAACAAGCGCCATCGTGTCATTAACAACAACAACTTTGATTTGCATAGCGCCCTCCATGCCGGACGGCATCTCAGACGGCGCCTGAATTATCAGCACACAGTTACATTGCAAGTGTGGCTCAACGCTATGTAAACAGTCCTCAGATAATGGATGTTGGAGATAGCCAAGGCTCCGGTCTTGTTTTGGGCCACATCAGAGACAAGGGGAAACGAGCCTCACCAAGGTTTAATAACGTCATCTCAAGCATCGCAGTCGCACTCAGGTCTTATTTCATACAAACAACACAATGTGGTTGACATCTAGAAGCATAGGAACAGGTGGAGGCCATTCAGCCCCTTAAGCCTATTCCACCATTCTATGTGATCATTCTAGCCTCAACTACTACTACCTCCCGTGTCCCTTGATACCCCTGACCTCACAAACATCTCCCTCCACCTCTGGATTTGTATCGAACCATTCACATCAGGAGATCGTCCCGAAGTGTTTCCTCGTTCTGGCTGTGGACCTGATCTTGGGGGAGGGGGTCGGGGAGAGGGGATTGATGCACAGAAGCACTGTCCTCAACGTGCGTCTTCATTGGGCACCTTGAAATGTGGTGTTTAATCACTTTGGGGCATTGAAGCCTATTGATATTTGGATCCCGTTGCGGGCTATTTGACCATTGCATTCCCTCAGAACAGGGAATAATAATAATAATAATAATCCTTGCATTTGATATCACGGCTTTTCACATCTTATCGACTGTGTCCCAAAGCGCTTCACAGAATATACTGTAAAGTGAATTGACTGTGTATTTGTGGGCGAAACGCGGCAGCCAATTGCGCACAGCAGCGTCCCCACCCCCCCACACACACACACACAAACAGTCGTGGATTGAAAATGACCAATTTTAATATTGTGTTTTTTTTTGGAGGGATTAGTATCGAAGAACGGTATTCACGGCAGGCTATTGTCTGCCGTTGGGATGTTGGTCCAATTATGCAGGAATTTACTTTTGCTGTGGATTGCGGATATATTCAGAGCAAATGCTTCTGGCAATGAGCTGGTGGGGGGTGGGGCAATGTAGTGCAGAGAATGTTAGAATCCTGATTGCACTGTAGCTAAATATCTGAAGGTACTAAAATAATAAGAATTCAAAATCAGATGCACTCTAGCTTTAAACAGTACATACGTTCAGGCAACATTCCTTTACCTTGTTGTGAACCTATTTGCTTTCATTCATCTATCCCTCCGACCTTCTAAATGTCTACTCCAACAATTATTCTTCCTCAATATCTTCCCTCTGTCATTTTGCTTCTAAGATCTGTCCTGACGCATTATGCTTGATAGTTTTATTTACCACGACCTCATTTTCCCTTTCCTGTTTTATCAGTCTCTCTCTTTAATTTCTTTAGTGTTCTCTCTCTCTTCTCCCTGTTTCCAATTCAGTCATTATTACCTTGTTCATTTCTTTTCCCTCTCTCTCCGCTGCGAGACATATTTTATGTGAAAGGCACTATAGTAGATAAATACAAGTTGTTATTGCTGCGTTTTTGCACGCTTTCCCCTGGTCTCACATTTTCTCTCTAATGTTCTCGCTGCTTGAGTATCACTCTCCTGATTTTATTATTCAACAGCTCAGTCTCCCTCACTGAGCGAGAAAATTAGGAATGTTTCGCCTGACTCAATTCCGAGATGCCTTCTCAATGCGGATCACAGACAAGGTTAGAGTGTGCGTTAATCCTGTCCCTAGTTCTTTCCATTGGAAAACGGGACCCGTTAAATATAAAGCAGGTTAGACTAATAATCCTGGCATTTGATGCAGCCATCTTATCGTGTCTTCGAGGCGTCTCAAAACATTTCACAGGATATACTTTAAAGTGAATTGACTGTGTGGCTTGTGAATTGACTGTGTAGCTTGTGGAAACATTTAGATAAACCGACTGATTTTAAATGTTGAGGATTTCACAAATGTTTCCCTGTGCGTCACGGAGTCACACAGGCTCGCAAGTCTCAGATCTGGGGCTGATGTATCTGACTCTCAGACGGTTGAGGAAAAATTGGCTTCGCTGCTCCCTGGGTTTACAGAGGAGAAACAAAATCACCCAAGTTCTGTTTAGACCGTCCAAACATGATAACGAGCTTGGGAGTTGGCGCGTGCGATATATCTGCAGCAGCTTCCGCGTCTTCTCATTCATGCCATGTCGGTCCCCGTCACTGGCAGATGCTGTGTTTACTGTTGCCAACACACACAACAATCCAACATTGCTTGGCCAAGGAAACTGTGTATGTCACTGCTTCCCCATCCAGGACAAAACCCACCCCATCGTGGACTTCATCCACCCGCCCACCCACCCACCCACTGTGGGTATTTGGAGAGAAACTAACACTACACAAGTTGAGATTCAGTGGTATTCAGTTTGGGCTGCAGCTATATCAGGCAGTCAGGCTATTAAAGGATAGCCTGCTTTGTATGTGGGTGAGAGGGAGTGCGTATATGTATGTGTGTGTGAGAAAAGCAATTAAAAAAAATCAATGCAGCCTCATGGCTTCATTATTTAACTGAGCCAAACAGTTATTTTTTTAACTAAAAAAAAAGCAGAAACAATCAGATTTGATGGGTGGGGGTGGGGGTGGGATGTGAAACGATTGGCGGTTTTAACTGTCGATTTAGGAAAGCGCAGATTTATTTTTTTCAGTGTCCACTGTCCCGTTTTGTGTGTGCTATTTTACACGGTTATTGCGTCAGATTTATGGCGGATCTTGAGGTGTTTCAAATTGAATTGCACTGTGTGTGTGTAAAGAAAAAAGGAATGAGTTGATTCATAGAATCACACAAAGTACAACATATATCAGGAGGGCTTTTGGTTCCATTGAATATATACTAGTGTCACCCTCCTCACTCCCTCCCCCCCCCCCCCCCCCCCACCCCACTACCACCCCTCCAACCCAATTTCCCGACACGTTTAAAGTGGGAACATCCATAAAAACGAGGGATGGTTCTGTTTGCTGTGAAGGGACGTATTTAGGCCAATTCCCGACACAACGCAGGGGAAAGCATGACACAAACGCGTTACATTTTCGCTCCCAGTGAGATCCAGCCGCCACCACACACGCCATGCGAATGGCGTTTACAATGTTCTCATCGAAGATAGAATAATAATGATCCTGGCATTTGATATAAGCGGCTTTTCGCGTCTTATCGACGTCCCAAACCGCTTCACTGAATATACTGTTAAGTGAATTGACTGTATATATATATATATATATATGTGGGCGAATCACGGCAGCCAATCGCGCACAGCAGCGTTCCCCCCCAGCCCCACCCCATACAAACAGCCGTGGATTGAAATGAACAATTCTTATTATCGGGTGTGTTTTTTTTGTTTGGACGGGTTATCGGACAAATGGCCCCGCAGCCTCCTCAGCCACAGGCGGAATGAAGCTGTTCGGAATCTTACGAAGGGAGTTGCAGATAAATTAATCATTCACATCATGGCTGTTTGTGGGACTTGCTAGTGATCAAACCGGCTGCTCTATTTGCTTATAAATACAGCCATTGCACTTCCCAGTAAAATCCTGTGATGTGCCCTGAGACGGCTTGACGACGTGAGAGGCACTATATCAAATGCGAGGAAGGATTATTACAAATCATTTTAACTGCTCACCTTTCCTCCCTTCCCCTCTTCAATACAACCTCGGTTTATCTAACGCCTTCACTCCAGGCCGGACGGCGTCTCAGAGCGCTTCACAGTAATCGGGAGCCCGGGACCGAGCCGGGGGGGGGGGGGGGGGGGGGGGGGCAGTGGGGGTAGAAAGGTGACCAAAGCCGCGGTCGAAGAGGAAGGTCTTGAGCTGGGACCTGAGAGGGTTAACAGAGCCGGAGCTGAACGCTATCAGTTTGCTTTCATCACCACAAAATGTCACATTCCCCGAGAGTGGAGAATGGTTACGGACGTTGCGTTTCCAATCCCTCATCAAAGCACTGGTCAGGGTTTTTTTTTAACCCGAAATAATGTGCTTTGAAGATTGATATGAAAGGGAAGCCTTATCAGTATTTATTTTGTTAAAAAAAAAGAAAAAAGAATGAAACAATCTCACGTATGGATAAGGATCACTGCAAGGCTGGTTATTCCATGTTTACTAAATCGAGAGTTATCGGCAAATGTTTACGAAATCCTCCCGAGATTCGATCCACTCTTTTCAAGTAGTTTCTAAGATGAAGCACAAGCTTGCTCTGCCTTCCCTAACAGGGTTAGTTCTCTCAATATCTGCAGTCTGACTTGCTTAGAATAGTAATTGTCAAAGTGCCATGACGTAGCACAAGTATAGATTGAAAGAACTCTTTTTTTTAAGCACCTCATCACATTAAAATATCTTAAACCACAAACTGCAACAGCAAATTGAGATAACTCAAGGAGCTTCACAGAATACACTGTTAAGTGAACTGACTGTATATTTTCTGGGTGACATTTTCTGTGCGTGTGTGTGCGTGCGTGTGGAGTAATGAAACTTGACCAATGTTCGCTGGTGAAGCGAGCTCCCGAACCACTCTAAACCAGGGCTCCAGAAATTCTGTTCTCCTTTCGAACGATGTCTTTAAAGTCCATCTCAGTTCAAAGTCTTATTCAAAAGACAAAGTAGCAGGCCCACTCCCCTCCCCCCCACCTCCCAACACTGCAATCCAGTGAAGTCTGAAACCCACAATGGTCTGATCCCCAGGCGCGAATCCTACCAACTGAGCCACACTGACACATAATTGAGATCTATCCTATCACATAAGAACATAAGAAGTAGGAACAGGAGTCGGCCATTCAGCCCCTCCAGCCTGCCCCGCCATTCAATCATGGCTGATATTCTACTCTAACTACAGCTACCTGCCTTATCCCCGTACCCCTTAATCCCTTTATGAATGAGAAAACCTATCTATCTCAGTCGTGAATATGTTCAAGGACTGAGCCTCAACAGCCCTTTGGGGTAAGGAATTCCACACACTCACCGCCCTCTGAGTTCAAGAAGTTTTTTCTCAACTCAGTTTGACGGCATCTCTGGTCACCTCCTCCTCTTGCTCTCCCTCTCGCTCACAATCTCCCCGTGACTCAGTGGGGCTGCTGGGTGCTATCCCGTGTAAATGCAGCCGCACGATTCAGCGGTTTGACAGCCTTGTTTGACGCGGTTAGGCACTGAAACGGGGTTCCACCCTCTGACCCTCTGGTCAGAAAACGCAACGCAGATCGAGAGGCTGGACGTCAGTCGTCAACGTGGAAAGGAAAATGTTGACATTTGGTTTCTCCCCAAACAATAACGCTGTTAAAGAAAAGAGGAAAATGGAAGTTGGAGGAAGGAAAGGTCAGGCTAGAAAAATGTCTTGTTCTACTGTTTGTCGTGAGGCCATTCCTGCTGGCGTCAGATCAGACGCTCAAAGCACCAAATCACAAACGCGAGCCACGATTATCACAGGACGTATGTAGTGTGCATTGCCGATTTATTGGATTGTATCACAGGGAAAGCACGAGGCAGCGGATAAGATACAAATATATACAGTCAATTCACTTTACAGTGTATTCATGGAAGCACTTTGGGACGTTGTTAAGATGTGGAAAGCGCTGTATCAAATGCCAGGATTATTATTATTATTATTATTACTCGCAAACAGCAGCAGAACTGAACCGAAGCGAACCAGCTTTTGCTACAACTGCAGGGTTACATTCGGCCTAGACCCTTCCAAGTCTGATTTGCATTGGTCATGGAAACCCCCAGCCATTCCCACAACCGTTCGGGGCTGTGCAATGTGGCAACTTACACCCCCCCACCCCTCCCTCACTCCCCTCCTCCCCCACTCCCCTCCTCCTTCCCCACTCCCCTCCTCCTCCCCTCCGCCCCCACTCCCCTCCCCGACTAGCTCAGGAAGACTAGAACAGTGGCAGAAAGCATTGCAGATTGCCGAGGCTATTCCATCATCATCGTCATCATCACATATCTCTTAATCCTTTGTCCTTAAACCTTTCCTTAATATCCCTTAACACCCTGACTTTCCAGAGACTGTATCTACATCTTTATCTCGCTTCTATAAAATCCCGATTGATTTTTTGTCTCCAGCCGGCTATAGGCAGCGCAGTCCACATCCTCACCAGCCTTTGCGCGAAGCAGTGTTTTTCTGATTTCAGTTTCAGTTTCACCGATTTGAAGATTGTGCCTTTGTTATGCGTTTCCCTAACAGAGGGTAGAGTTGCTCACCTCTCAAGTTTGTCAATTTTTGGCCCGAATTATTCGAAATACGGTATCTCAAGTAGATCGAACTTTACTCACTCTCTCTTCAACTCCAGGGAATATAGAACCCAATATTTTCCAGGAGGCAATAACTTCTTCCTCACAAAAAATTACAGATATAAATAATAATTTAGTCGCTCAATCCACGACTGTTTGCGGGACGCCGCTGTGCGCAATTGTCTGCCGCGTTTCTCCCACAAGATATACAAGAGTATATTCCGTGAAGTGCCTTGAGATGACTCGAAGTCTTGATAAGACACTATATCAAAACAGGGCTCCGTACGGATTATTCTTGTTATTGTAACATTAAATTGAGGTGTTTTCTGCCTGTTTGGGTGCACGGGTCAAAGATCCTGTGGCACTATTCAAAAAAGAAAAAAGTGTTTCCGCCGTCCTGGCCGACAGTTGCCTCAAATAAAATTATTTATTCACTTTGTAGATGTTTTTTCTTTTTGATGTGTGCAACCTGGGCTGCCGTGTTCACCCCCACAAAATTCACAGTCACAGAATCTGCGAGGGGTCTTGATTGTTGATGGCGCTCTAATCCTCAGTGGGAAAATGGACCACGATTGGATTGAGCTCCAATCAAAAGTTTACAGGTTCTCAACTAACGGAGCTTGGACTGCCGCAGCTATGATGTTGTCAGGGAATTAGAGATTAGAAGCACTGACCCCTTGGGGATACGCACCTCCGAATATAAATCATACCGTTGCGAGACAATGCTTGGAATCTAATATTTGTCATTCGACCGATGAATGAAACTTTGCACCACAATAAATCAGAGCGGGAAGTAACCTGGATGTGAAATGTTAATTAACCCCAGCAGTGCTAATTAATATATTGTCAAACAAAAAAAAAAGTTGAATTGATTGACATCCGACTCCTGGGTGGATTGACTGTGTTCCCGCACTCAGGATTCCATCAAAATAACAATCCCATTGGTAACCCAGTGGGACACTGTTTGTGGGACACCGCTGTGCGCTATTGGCTGCCGTGTTTCGCCCACAAAATACACAGTCAATCGACGATCCACTTTTCAATGGATGCTGCCAAGGCACTTGAGATGTGGAGCTCCTGAAGCTCAGTGGTTAGAGCTCCACTCGCTCACCTTACACGTGTGAGAGACCTGTGTTCGAATCCAGGCTGGGTCAGGTCTCAGGGCGAAACCTTGGGCAAGTTTCCTTACTCCCCACACACACACACACACACACGCGTGCGCCTAATAATAATCTCTCCCAAACAAAACACAATAATAAAATTGTTCATTTCAATCCACAACTTTGTGGGGACGCTGCTGTGCGCAAATTGGCTGCCGCGTTTTGCCCACAAATATACAGTATATTCAGTGAAGCTCTTTGAGATGTCTGGAAGGATTATCGCTATTATATTATTATTATATTAGATGCAAGCATCTATTCTAACTTTTATTGCTGTGTGTGTATCGACTGCCACGTTCACCAATGAATATACAGTCACTCTGTTTTGCAGTGAACCTCTCGAAGCTGTTTGAAATATCTCTCTGACGTGCGAACAAGAACGCGAAGGTTTTGTTATTGTCCATGACAAGTGTGTTTTCCGTGCACTGTTCTTCAGGGCTCTGGCAGACATCCTGAGGAACCAAGGCCCCTGCCCGGTCCCGCAATGCGAGAGAGAGAACATCACCACCATCGACGGGATCCCCAAGGGAAATTCCCCCGTGAGAACCTCCAAAAACCACTTCACACCCATCCGTACGGGCAAAGGCAGCCACGGTAAGTGGAGCTTTATCACGGTGTTCGTACGCGGCCGCGGTGACTCCGTGGCAGAGAGCAAGGCCGTTGGACTCGCCTTGTCTAACAGCTAACTGCGGCTCTCTAATCCTCGAGGCACGTCAACGGCCTGAAAAGGCGCCGTATCAATCGCAAGAATTACTGTCGTTGTTAATCCTTCTGTAGTTTTAGGAGAGACGCGTGTTTCGCTTCGGTGGTTGTAAATGAAAGGAACCTTTTTTGTTTTAAATGGGGCTTTTTGTTTTTTCAGCAAAATGAGTTGTTAAGTCCAGATATGGCGAATGATGTAATAATAATAATAATAATAATCATCATCCTTTCGTTTGATAGAGCGCCTTATCGTGTCTTCGGGACGTCCCAAAGCGCAAAGCGAATTGACTGTGGTACTTTCTGGGCGAAACGCGGCAGTTAATTGCGCACAGCAAGTGTTAAAACCGGGCCAGTCGGTTTCAATAGAATGCGTGTGGCTCAGTGAGCAGCTGAACGACAGCTCAGAGAGAGAGAGAGACAGAGAGAGAGACAGAGAGAGAGAGAGACAGAGAGAGCTTTCTTCGTGCTGCCGCAAACCAGGGCTGCGATTTAAATCACAGTCCAGCGGGCGCTGTGCGCTTGTACGTCAAGGAGCGAACTGTACGAAAATGAACGGGGGGTAAAAATACATCACCGTTTCTAAAATAAAAAAAAAAGTGGGACGCTCGGTCCCAGTTGGCGCAGTTTCTGGGACATTGCATACAGGTAACACCAGCGGCTGGCCAGCCTTTGAAAGGAAGAGAAAATAGGACAGAGTAACCCTGGCGTGTGTACCCAGGAACCTCGAAGGCTCGCGGCCCAATAAATCCAGTTCCTGACACAATTTCTGCTCGAGTGGAGCTGAAACTCCTTCCTGCTTGCAGAATATGCGTGTGTCACTGTTTTACAAGGACTGTTGAGGTTCAGTCACTTTGGTATCTGTTTGAAAGGTAGAGCCATGCTGTGATAATTACTTGCCGCGCGCGAGCAAGGAGATCAAGGAGGTTTTACAAGCTGGGGAGACCTGTTGTTCGAATCCAGGAAGGTCAGGGCGAAACCTTGGGCATGTTTCCTTACTCCACACACACGCACGCACGCACGCACGCACGCACACACACACACGCGCCTAAGAATAATCCCTAAAAAAAAACAATAATAAAATTGGTCATTTCAATCCACGACTGTTTGTGGGGGGGACGCTGCTGTGCGCCATCGGCTGCCGCGTTTCACCCACAAAATACAGTCAATTCACTGTGTAGCACATTCTGTGAAGCGTTTTGAGACACAGTCTAGAAGACTGTGAAAAAGCGCTTTATCAAACGCCAGGATTATTAATATTATTATTATTATTTTGGCGCTGTCTGCAGCCACACTGCGAGTCTTAAAAGTCTTCGTTGGTGTCTGGAAGGAAACTCAAAACTCTTGCGAATCACTTGTAATGCGAAGGTTATATTAAAGATCGGGGTTGGTGCACCGAAGGTTGCAATCAGGCTGTGTTCCTGGACAATAGATATTTCCTGTTAATTGAGCTCTGATTCATTTTTAAATCGCTGGTGTTTGGTGCTTGTGTGTCGTGAGTTGTAAAACAGTTCAGTTCAGTATTGGAGTACGCAGCTTGTTGTATTGATTTCTAACTGTAACCTTCTGAAGGTCGATATGTGAAGCATCTCTCTATCCATCCATATCTCCCTGAGCTCTATATTTGGGGTCGTCTTTCTGAGTGTACAATAATCCTTGCCATTTGCTGAGACCCAGACACAACACAGAGCTTGCAATCTTAGCTCTACGTGCAGATAGGGACCTCTCACAAGCAAGCCATTGTTGCAGGGATCAGTCATCTGCGCCCAATCCTTCTGCCAGGAATTTCATCCTTTCAGCCATTTTCCTGGAATTGTTGGGTGGATCTTGGAATGTTCCCGGAAAATGTGGGCTAACTTTGACCACTGGTTTAAGGCTATCTAGCACTGAACTGCGAACCGTGAAATGGGATGAAAAAATCCATCTCTGAAAGTCTTAAGAAAACCACAGAAGGAACTCGGTGGGCTGAATGGCCTCATCCTGGTCCTGCCATGCTCTGCCACTTCAATGTCCCCCCTCAGGCAAAACAAAATCTAAAGAACTCGATATCAAAACAGTAATGAAAGTGGTTTGGGCTTCTCTCTGATATTAAATTGGTCTCGCTGCCCACCAGAACAGAATTATCAGCGCGCAGGTTCCGATTCAGAATTGTAGGAAGGATTCAAAATGAGCCAAATCTAAAGTAATGGGACAGCAAGAGCAAACACCCCCACTGATTTACTGTGATAACTCATGGTTATCAGAGCTCCTGTGGCTCAGTGGTTAGAGCGCTTGTCTTCCAAGCTGGGGAGACCAAGCTGGGGAGACCTGTGTTCGAATCCAGGCAGGTCAGGGCGAAACCTTGGGCAAGTTTCCTTACTCCACACACACACACACACACACCTAATAATAATCCCTCCAAAAAAAACACAATAATACAATTGGTCATTTCAATCCACAATTGTTTGTGGGGGGGACGCTGCTGTGCGCAATCGGCTGCCGCGTTTCACCCACAAATATATATACAGTCAATTCACTTTACAGTAAATTCTGTGAAGCGCTCTGGGACGTCGATAAGATGTGAAAAGCCGCGATATCAAATGCCAGGATTATTATTATTATTAAGTTGAATGGCTCTCCCCCCAAATCGTTTGGTTATAAACTAGGAGAATGTAATGGTAGAGGTGTGTGTTGGACATACTGAAGGTTAGGCTTTGAGGAGACGCCCTTCCTCCATGATAGAGGGGCTATATGATACGCCAGGGTTATCTTGAATTTATTCCTTATTAAAATCTGCCTGTCCTCCCTTTGTTAATGATGCGAAGAGATTAGTTAACGGGAAAGGATCTGTGCTCGTGGAACTTGTTATGTGATGTTAAGTTATACCATTGGGGGAGGTGGGGGTGGCGGGGGGGAATTGTGAAGATGACACTTTAAATCTTTGGAGAGACAAGTTTTCACAAATCACCGAAGTGATTCCAACACACCGATAATAAATACGTGTGACAGTAATTTCATTAATGAGACGAAATGGGGACAGGCTTGTAACTCAGCTGCACACCAACTCTAACACATTAAAACAACCAATTGTGTTAATAATAAAAAAAGGCAGCCAGCGTATAACAGACATTCTGTGGGCTCACAGCGAGGTGCACATTAAAGGTTTAAATGACAAAGGATCCCTTTCAGATGAGGTTAGTTAACAGACGTGGTTAATTCCTTTTAAAAGCAGAATGGCGGCTCCTCAAACCACCGGCTGAAATCATACTTCCTCCTCGGTGTGATCTGTGAGAAATAGCGCAACTGCAAACGCTGTACAGCACTGAGATCAGTGGGACTGTTTGGCTGGCAAAGCAAATGAAATGTCATTACAATATAGCTTCTCACTGCCTGATTCATTGATATAATTGAACTCCTTTGTAGCCGAGTGCGGATAGAAAATTTATTCTGCAGATAATAAAATATACCCAGCGCCACTGAAGCGCGATGAAGTCCACTTTGTTTGGTGAGGAAGCCGGATTGAGGTTATAAAGGATTACACAAAGTAGAATCCCCTTCTCAGCCTAAGCCTGGCTGTGTCGATGCCGTCCTCTGAAAGGTTGGCATTAAATAAACACAGATCCCACCTGTACCTGTTCAAGTGGACGTTAAAGATCCCACGTGAACGTTATTCGCAGAGCCCAGGGAGTTTCTCTTTATGGGTTAACAATCCCCCAAATAAAATGGATCCACTCGCTTCGCGGCTCTTCTCTCTGCGGGATGTCGCCGGGCGTGAATTCCCTCGCTCCCGGGAAGCTCTTTTGCGACGTTATTCCAAACCCGAACGGTTCGATTACCCAATGAAAGGATTATCGTGAAAGAGCAGATTCGATCACCAGCTCTTTTAATACCATTAAAATAACCGGCAGCCTCCTCCTCCTCCTCCACATTTATTGTTGTTATTCGTATAAAATCAGGCTTCGGTTTCCAATTGCACCCCAATGGGGAAGTGGAGTGGGTAGTGAAACTCAGCTGTCACTTACATAGTTGTATAAATGCAGCCTTAACTCAGTTAGGCGTAGCAGAAAGTTCATTAGTCTCTCACGACCGCCAGCAAACCAAGGATTCACCTAAATAAACTAAAATAATTGCTGAGGTGCATCGTAGATCTGATCGCTGGTGCGTGTGTGTGTATGTGTGTGTGGTGGCTCTTTCTCATTTACACATAGCATTAATAAGGTGATAGGATGTAATCAGACACCAACAGTGACAGTTAATGCAGGCGCTTGCTGCGAGAACACTCTCTACCTGTGGGGAACAATTCCGAGTTGAACATCGACGAGAGAATTAGGAGCAAATCAGACGTGCGTTCTCACTACGCCATTTGAACCACAATCCCAATAGACTACACTGCGCTCAGATGCTAGAGTTTTATGTAGTTATGCTTCCCGTAACTTGAGGCGTTCGGCAATTGGGTTTTTCAACCAATATAATTTATTTAAAAAAAATCAATCAACCAATATAATCTCTTATCAGATTTGTCCTGTGCTACGCTGCTGTAACACCCCCGCCCCACCCATCCCCACCCATCCTCACCCTCACACAGTAGGTGGTTTACCAGAGAAAGTGGGAGGTGAGGTGAGGTGGGTGTAGGGAAGAGGTGGTTGGTGGGAGAGTGAGAGGGGGCGGGGAAGGCGGTTGGGGGAGAATGGAGAAGGATTTTAAATCCAATATTCAGTGCAAGATGAGAAACAGTCACAAAGCAGATAATAATAAGAATAAGAATACTAATCCTTACATTTGGGCCTAGCTCCTGATCAGATGCTCAGAGAAATCAGATAAAAGAATTACTGTACAAGAACAACCTGAACTACAGCCTGCAGTACTTGCCAAACAACATTTGGTATTTGTATAGAAACCCGTCACTGAGCTGGGGGGGGCGGGGGTGGGGGGGAGGTTGTGGGAAGGGGGGTATTATCGTAATCTGGGAGTGATCTCCTGCGTTATTCCTTCGGTGAGGACGTTGTGTTGTCGGCTTGGCGTTTTGATACTGAAACGCCAACGGGATCGCCGAGGCAACTTCTCTGGCCGAGAGCCCACGGCCGGTTTAAAAACAAAACAAAACAAAAACTGGCTTCAAGAAATAAACAGAGACACGAGGCTCCCTTCGTCAATTGAAAAACCATCCGCTTTTCAATTATCGTCGGTCAACAGCAGAATGATTTGCGCGAAAACAAATGCCCTCCCGACAAGCTCTCCCTGATAAGATCACCAACAAACTTGTGTAGCGCCTTTGCACACCTTTACAGAATTTGTATTAAATACTTACAAAGCGTTTCACTTTAAAACGCAGTCTATTCTCTCTCTCTCCCCCCCACCCCACCCCCCCCCCACCCCCCATCCTCATCCCCACTCCTCGAAACCAAGGTAAAGAAACCCATGATTGGGTGTTTAAACGTGTTGACATGGAGACCGGGAGATGTCTGTGTGTGTCAACACAATTAGGTAAATGCATGCGCAACAATAATAATATTAATCCTTACATTTGACATAGCGCTCTCCATATCTTATCGACATCTCAAAGCACTGGGGTGGGGGGGGGGGGGGGGGGGGGAGGTGGTGGGGGGGGGGGGGGGTGGAAGAGGGGTTGGGGTAGGGGGAAAGAGAGTAGGAGAATTGACTGTATATTTGTGGGCAAAACCTTCTGATTCAGGCAAGAGTGTAACTGAGCCAAATTGTTCACGTATTTACCTGCTAAAACCACAATATAATGTAGTAACGAGGACATTGAATGGTGGATACTAAGCCTGGATTTCCTTGTTACTATGGTACGATTGACACTGGGCTACACAGAGCGAGTGGGAGGGACAGGAATGAAGGGATATATACACAAAGAGGAGGAGTGATGTTTCCCAAATCTCTTAGGTGGGCGGCTGGCGAGATCGGGAGGAACTCAGATAAGCACGAACTTCAAAGGAGGCTTTTTAAACCAACAAAATGTGACGCGAACAAAACACTTATTGACACTGAGGTTTAGTAGACGGCAACAGGCGACGTGTGGTGTGTTAATCGCCGCACCGTACGTCACAGTGCAAGGCCAAGACACCACAGACTGAGATGGGAGACCTGGAACCTGGATTGGGAATGATTGAATCCTGATCCTACTGCACACAGTCTCTACACCGAGGCTCTGGTGCAGTGTGGCGGGGGGTGGGAAGGATGGGGGGGGGGGGGGGGCAGGGTGGACTTCCTTGTCGGAGGGGCTGTCCTTCTTACGATACGTTAAACCGAGATCCTGACCGTGTGAATGTTGGGGAGGCTGTGGTGCTGATTGCCAAGAGAACTGGGAGTTTCTGTCTCCCAGTGTCCTGGTCGCCAACAACAACAACAACAACACAGTTACACCTGTCCCAAGGCACAGTCCCAACTAATTTGTGGGACGTGGCTCTGTTTAAATTGGCTCCCCACCGCTTTCATCTACAAAATACAATGTGGCACCAATTCACAGTACGGTACATAACCGCGAAGCGCTTCTGAGACATCTTGATGCCCTGACAAAGCGCTACATCATATAAATTATTATTATTATTATTATTTCACCCTGTCCGAGGCACGCAGAACAATCCCAATGGCCTCCGTCAATCACACGGCAGTTCTGATCAGTGCTACACTTGGTTTATATTCAAGTTTACCCTCAGAATGTGTTTATATTCCAAACCAGAGCCACGCAAACTGTTAAACCCACGATTGGAATCACAGCCCAGGTCCCTCATCACTTCACAGTTGCTATTCCGGTAGGCAGAGTGAAATTGGACCCACAAAACATGTTTGCTCTCCTCCTTTCAGAGGAGACATTAACGGCGTGTGAACGTGTTTTGTCTTTGCACCGTACCTGCCAGACGCGAACAGATATTTGATTATATACACATTCGTATCCTTCTAGAAGGTCAAAACTCTGATTTCCATCTTCTGGTGTTATACAGTACAACGGTTACTTTAAATAGAGTTGTCTGAAAAGGACTTAATGGAACCTAATCTGCCCGAATGCTGAGACTAAGACGCGTTGTCGTCTTTCGGGAGAATTGTGTGAGTGAGGTAGATCTGGGGAGATCTCGGAAGGTGTCAACTGGACACATTGCTAACCAACCAGAGTGGGAGTCAAGTATCTGTTGTGTTGACACACATTCACTCACAGTCAGGAATTGCTTTTGGCTGCAAATCCTGTCCACCCGACTGCAATGTGGAGCTCCTGTGACTCAGTGGGTTAGAGCACCGAGGGCCTTAATAGCGTGAGAACCTGTGTTCGAATCCAGGCAGGTCAGGGCGAAACCTTGGCGCATGTTTCTTGACCCTGCACACACACACACGCGCCTAATAATAATCCCTCCAATAAAAACACAAGAATAAAAAAACTAGTTGTTTCAATCCAGGACTGTTCATAAGCTGCTGTACGCAATCGGCTGCCGTGTTTCACCCACAAATACATACAGTCCATTCACTTTACAGTATATTCTGTGAAGCGCTCTGAGATAAATTGTGAAAAGCGCTATATCAAATGCAAGGATTATTATTATTAATGTAGAAAATTGCTGTTGTGCAGTGCGCTGTGAGAAACTTTCAAGGCTTTAAATCTAGGTACGATCTGTATTTGCGTAATAAATTAAAGGCGGACGCACTGTTTTTGTTGCGGCTTTTTCCGACAGTTTTTTTAATATAATACTGTATGTTATTTGTTAGCTGTCATGTACAAAGGGAAGGCATTAGGAAACAGCGAGGGCAAAAGAGACGGGTGACGGTTAATGAGCTGCCTTGCGCTGTAAACTGATAAGTGCACATTGTGGGAACCGACTGAATCAAACCAGGAATTGTACGATCAAAGCAGGGAGACAAAGTTCAACGGCTGTCGTGGCAAGAAAGGGAAGCTACATTATCTCCACCACAGATTTTTCCCTTTATGTGCGAAATGTAATAAATACTGATGGTGATCGTTTGTATTTGATACAGCGCTTTGCACGTTTTCTAGACCAGTGCTTTATCAACCTTTTTTTTTTTCAGTCGTGTTAATTTTCAACATCATGGTGTACACCTCCCCACCCCACCCCACCCAACCACATACACACACACACACCACCACCCTCCTCATTCCACTTGTATTTTATGACCTAGCTTTTCTTATACTGTATAACAAAATAACTAGCGACACACACAACCAGGGGAATAAGAATTAAATATACAATTTGGAATAGCTATAAAACGCTAAATAAGAGAGCAAAATAAATCAATGTACCACCACCTGTACCCCCTGGAAGTCATTTTGTACCCCCCCACACTGGGGTACATGTAGCCCTGAAAGAGAACCGCTGATCTTGACGTCTCATAGAATACACCATAAATTGAATTGACTGGATGTTTTGTGGGTGAAACGCCGCAGCCATTTGCGCACAGCAGCGTCCCCCCACACAAAGAGTCGTGGAGTGAGTGAGTGAGTTGAGTTGAGTTTGTTCGTTCGTTCATTTGCTCGCGAGTGAGTGAGTGAGTGAAAGCAAATTCGGCGCGTTCGACCCTTCTTTATTTTCAGCGGTAGATCCTAACATGTTTCTCCTCCACCACCCCCCCAGGCCTTTACGGGAAAGATCCGAGCTCCAGCCATGGCTACAGCCGGGGAGGTCCGGATTTACACGACTTCATCTCCTCAGGATTTGTGACTCTGGGACGTGGGCAGCTTAAGGGTACAGTAAAAGAAAATATTTTGTCTTCTCCTGCTTTTTACAAAGAACGCACTTGTCGCTTCATGATCTGTTGGTTAGTTTTATTATCGTCACGTAATCTCTCCCCCCCCCCACCCCTCCCTACCCCCCCACATACCCATCCCCGGAAAGCAGTGAGTGTTGGAGCTGGCTTGGTAACAAAAGGCATCACACAAGTCAAACCATCACTGTGTGACAACTGGCAATGATTCTCACGATCACAGGATTTTCACCAGAATTGTTTTTTTTTTAAAAAAGGCAGTTCTAATTACAGATCGAGGGTTCCAGTGTCTGGCTACAGAGTCAGACGGGGGCAGGTTCCAATGGGAAATTCACAAAGGGGCCTTTTTGTTCGTTTTGATTCGATTTTGTTGGATGGGAAGCGTTCCCCCCCCCGACCCCCCTAGCAGAGGCAGGTGCTGAGGTCGTCACGTTGATAGAGCCTGCCACGGATTTCCGAAAAGCACTCTCTCGATTGTGTATTCCGAGCTTCCCCCCCCCCCCCCCCCATCATCCATCATCTCTGCCCAGCAAGTTCCCCGAGCCAGATATATTTAAAAGCCTATCTCTCGCACTGACGGAAATCACTGCTCGGAAGCATTGCAAGGAGTCTCGTGTCAGACAACAACCCAGTGATGGTTTGCTCTCATTATTATTATTACTGTGTTATTATTATGATGAATTATACTATATATTGGTGATATATACTATTGACAATAATAATAAACAAAGCTTGATTTGCAAGGGGCCACGCGACTGAGGGAAACATGGCCACACATTTCAGCCGTAACTGTGTTGTCTTCCCATTTTCGGGCGCATCGTGAGAATATTAAACGTGAGAAATATTAAAAGGTTGCTTTTTCGGTCTCCACCTTTTCAATAACCGCTTCCCCCCACCACCCACCCACCCACCGCTCCCTCCCTCCCCTCCCAAATAGATCCCAGCAATTCTGGAGCAGATTGTTTTCTTCAGTGAGAAGCACCTCTCAGAAGCCTCCTCCTAATGTGTGTTAATAGGAGAACATGTGCGAGCTATTAATGCGGACTCAGTTTCTGTCTCAGACGAGTGTGCCAACTAAATCACCAAATGCTCTACTGTACTACCAATGCATAGCTAACACACTGACTGCAGTGTTGCTGTGTTAGGATAAGTTGCTTGATGTCATAACTGGAAGATGGTGGTGATACTATTTGATCGAGAATGATAGCCTAGCTCATTGATCAGAGGGGCTGAGATTCTCCAGACGCTCAGTTCCTTGTCAAAAGCCTAGGAACCCACTGAGCCAGTGTGAAATCAGCGCCCGGGCCAGGGATGGACAGGGGTTGGCTTTTGTTGGGTTCTTCATCAGCCTGTGGTCAGGTCTAAGCAGTTCATTGACTTTGGAAACACCCAACGAGTGCCTGGAGAGAGCAACGCTGACTCGTGCACCAAACCAGTGCCTAGAGCGGAGCTACAGAAAAGGCAATAAAACTCAATGGTGTGGAGGGCAACTGTGGGATATTCCAAAAATCGATCAGATACCGTCTCCAGCGAGGTGCTGGAATGGCGGTAATTTATAGGTGTGTTTTACGGCTGGAAGGTGGAGTCTGAACCGATCGAAAGGGAAGCGATAGAGCTGGCAGGTGGTGGACGTAAGTGATAGGCACGCCCTTCGTCCCCCCTCGCAGCCTCGTGGTGAAGTTTGCACCAATCTCTCCTGTTCAGAGGCTCTGGGTTCGAGTTCGAACGGAGCCATTAGCCTGAGCGTGCATCCCCTTCAAAAGTTTCTGAGAAAACTCAGCGGGTCAGGCAGCATCCATGGAGAAAGGAAAAGGCGTCAACGTTTCGGGTCTACAACCCTTCGTCAGGATTAAACTTTGTTGCCTCCACTTTCACATCGTTAGCAGATCTCCACAGGCATATACCGGTATATCTCCAGCCTGTGATCTCTGCTGCCTGTGTTAATGCAGCCACGACGTGGAACGTCATGATTTATAAAACAGGCTCATAACAGTAACCCCCCCCAAGTCTGAACTGTACGAATTAGCTCCAGTGGTTTCATCCTCAATATTCTGCGCTGCAGCTTTTAAAAAATCAGGTGCTTCGTATTCAATACAACACAAGGTTTATTATGTACTCTGTTTTTTTCACTAAATACAGTCCGTTGGAATTAGAGAAAGTGAACAGAACACCTCCTTAAATCGCTGTTGTCTACGTAGAAGGAGGAACGTTCTCTTAAGTAATAAAATAGCAATTATCCTTGCAATCTGATTTAATGACTTATCACATCATTGAAATATCTCAAAAGAGCTTCCCCGGGATTTTTTTACTGTTGGTATATGTACACAAGCAGCCACTCTGTGTCAAGCAATGTCCTCCAAACATAAAAGAAGAGTTTCTCCCCCGGACTTGCCCCTCAAAACCTCCAGATAACTCGATCGTTTATCCCGATGGCCGTTTCTGGACAGAGCCTGCGTGGTTTGCCTGCAGGTATCTATTCACTCCATGGGAGAGTAATGACCCAGGAAGATGTTTGAGATGTTTTGATGTGATGAGCTGGGGAAGTATAAGTTCTTGCTTTGCAACGTGAGCTATTAATGTTAATAAGCACGTGACTGTTGCCGCTTTCAGATCTAGTTCAGGCAGTTATGCTTTCTCTCTCTGGTGCCCTGGATAAGGTGGAATTCTTATTTAGGTTATAGCAAAGTAGGGAAACTCCCTGAAGTAATGGAGAGGAAGAATGAATGGAGACGGACTCGCTAATCTCCAAATGAGCACCGCAAAAGGCCAGCCTTTCGTTGTGAAACACTTATTACACTGTTATAATAAATCCATGGTAATACTCAAACCAGACCCACCCACCCCCCCCACAAAAAAACAATCCATTAAGCATTGAGGCATTTCTGCCAGTAAACCCAGACAGTTCGAAAGAAGTGGAATTTCTCCCAATCCGTTGAACGAAATGTGTGTTAAAAGCAGATCAGTGATTCTTTCTCGATGACTCCTTTATTACCGGGCAGTCCTAGTTTTGCTCTAGCTGCATGTCCAGATTTGTGGCTTTCCTGAATAATAATAATAATAAATTTGCATTTGATCTTGTGCCTCTCGCGGCGGGAGGACGTGGCAGAGAGCCTTCACTGTCCTGGCAAGGTACCCGAGCCAGAGGTGGAAGCCTCCACCGGACACACCTACAAGCAGTAAAATTACATTCGTAAGGCTGCTTTCATGTTGGGAGGGCATCCCAAGGGGCTGAAGTTTGGGAGACACTGGAAACTGCAGTGAATGGTCACTGGTAGACAAATGCAACACCTAGTTTGCCCACAACAGCAACATCCTACAAACTTCCATGAAATCAAGGGCCTGTGCTGTGATATTCCCCCCAGTAATAATAATAATAATAATAATAATATAATCCTTGCATTTGATATCGCGGCTTTTCACATCTTATCGACGTCCCAAAGCGCTTCACAGAATATACTGTAAAGTGAACTGACTGTATATATATTTGTAGGTGAATCGCGGCAGCCAATTGCGCACAGCAGCGTCCCCCCCCAACACACAAATGACCCATTTTATTATTGTGGTTTTTTTGGAGGGATTATTATTAGGCGTTTGTGTGTGGTGTGTGGAGAAAGGAAACTTGCCCAAGGTTTCGCCCTGACCTGCCTGGATTCAAACACAGTTCTCCCCAACTTGGTCTCCCCAGCTTGCAAGCCAAGTGTTCTAACCACAGAAGCTCCACAGAGTAATTTGGGTGATCAGTACTGCACAAAGGACTCCAAATGTACTATAACTTCCCTGCTTTTGAGATTCATTCCTCTGGACATAACCTACATCGCCCCCCCAAAAAGTCAAGGAAATTGCACTCAGCTAATCAGCTGCTCTGTCTTTCCATTAATAAACTCTCTTCATTGGTGGACCTATTAATGTGATAGATGAAGCGATGGGTATCTGTATGTGAACTTGCAGTAGATCATGAGACAGTATTAATATCAGAGAAGAAGCCGACAGTGTCCCAGTTTGATTTCTGTATTCAGTGCCTTATGATACAGTTCCATTGCGAACACTTTCACGAATTGGTGCAGTGATCGATTTAAAACTATGGGATGTTCAAAGTGAAAGATTCAAAAGAGATCTTGTCAATTGCGCCTCGATGATTTGGTGGGCGAAGGCAGATCTCAAAGTTGGTTTTGGAGGGGACTAAATCTCAGCCCCCTAACTTCGAAACTCTGAAATACTCTCCCTCTGTCCCTCCATCTTGCCACCTCCTTCCCCGTCTTGAAGACCTTCCTCTCGATCATGCCTACAGTCACCTCCCCGACCCTCCCCATTCCCCCCTCCCCCGGCTCCATCACTGTCAAGTATTCTAGGACACTACCCTGAGTTTGGGGCCACTGTGTAAATGCAAGGTGACATTGTTGACTAATGTAAATGAGCGCAGGGTCTCCAACCCCATTCAGTAACCTCTGTGTTGCTGTTTGCACGTTCAATGAAAGAGCCGAACAGCATTGCCACCGGCAGAAGGGAATTTCAGTCTCTCGCTTTCAGAAGGCAGGAGGGAGAAGGGGACAAGAGGAGAACGGGAATAGGAGGGGGTGGGGGTGGAGTATAAACACCAGCTATACCAAGCGGCCAGTTTCTGTGTTGTGTCATTCTGTGTAATTCTCCTGACGAGCAGAAACTGGAGGTGAAATGAGAAATAAAATGTACGCTTCGGGCTAACAGCGAGGGAAGCCGTGTTCAGCAAGAGGTCGAGTTCGATCTCAGATTAACAGAGTAATTCTGTGGTCGTAAATAATTTAATTCGGTGCTGCTACAAAACCATGGCTGTGTTGGTCCCACTTAGAAGTTTACTAATTAAATAATGATGCGCTGTGCATGTGGATGTTGGACTAATTACACTGTGTGATTAAGGATCACACACAAAAGACCTTGGAGGATGGGGTGGCTTTCCTGCTTCATTTTCTTTATTTACTCAAACAACCTGGCTTCAGATCTTTCTCGTGCATTTTTAGCAGCAAGCGAGAACGGTCGAGGGAATCTGCGGCTTCTCTTAACAAACGGGAGTGAGACCCTCGGTTTCACATCCTAAGAGTCCTAGAGTTCAAAAAGCCACGAGATAAAATTGATCTCAGATAAGCTATGCGTTCGATATAGCTCAACAGAAAGTTTCTCTAAAGTGTGGTGACTGTGTATTTTGTGGGGGACACGAGCTGGCCAGTTTGTCACAGTTGTATGACTCTTATTTTCCAAAGTCAGTGATAATTTGGGAGCAATAATCCTCTTGAGGATTGTCACCAGGAGAGGGATTCGATGAGTGTTTACTGCCTTCTCAATTGGATTAGTGTCCTGTAATTCACTAAAATGAGTCAGCTACACTCTATTGACCCACAGATCTCATCAGTCTGTGCAAACAGTGAGTCTACACTGGATTGGGAATATAGGCTCAGTCTTTTGGACGAGATGCACATTAAAACAAACAACAAAATCACATTTGATCCCTGAAAGATATAGGAGTTGGTCACAGTGTCCAAGCCAACAGAACACCAGATTATTTTGATTTTCACCTCGGGGCTCTGTGTGGCATCTAGCTGTACCCAACAAACTTGCTACCTGTTGCTACAAAAACAGTCACTACATTTGATAGAAATGATTGTAAAGCGCAATAATTAGAGGCATTTCAATGCCATAAGGTGTTGGACAAATGCAAATTCTTTCTCCTGAGCTCTTTCAAAGTCTGAACATGTTGGAATGGATATATTTAGAGACAGAAACCAGGAAGTATTTCCTGAGATAGAATCTAAATCAATTGCTGCAATGGTTTACCAGGAGGTATGATTGAAGCAGGACAGTGGGACTCATTTAAGAAACTCCCTTCTCTTTTCAAATGGTATCAGTAGAATCTCAGTCCACGACCGTTTGGGGGGAGAGACTGCTGTGCGCAATTGGCTGCTGCGTTTCACCCGCAAAATACAATCAATCCACTTTACGATGCATTCTGTGAAGAGCTTTGAGACATCTCAACAATGCGATAAGACACTGTATTAAATGCAATAATAAAGGGTTATTATTAACGTCCACAGGAAAAACAGGCAGATTGAGTCCTGGGTTCAATATCTCATCCAATAAACAGTGCTATATTTTGTGAGTGTGTATTCTGGAAAGATGACATCAAATAGTCCAAGGGGCTGTTTGTTTCCATCTACATCTCTCTTGTGATCTTGCAAGTATAATAATAATAATAATAATAAGATGAAGTAGCATATCGACACAAAAATGTGGCTTCCAGCGATTTGTACCAATATACTGTACATTGTCTGAGATCGGGCTGTCAAAACACAGGGAAAAAAACATAAACTTTCCTAAGGCTTGTTTTTCATTTACATTATAATCCACTATATTATTCGTTATTTCATGCCGTTAATAATTAATTACTCTCATATTCGCTACAATGTTTTTTTGGACTAAAAACATACAAATGTATTTTTTGGGAGGTGGGGTGGGGGGAGAGGGGCTGGTTCACTTACACGGTGGGTTTAAAGCGACTGTCAGGATATGTCCCCAATTACACGCTGTGTGGTGAGGCACACACTTATTTCAGAATGCAATCATATATTTCCCCCCCAACACACAATCTCCCACTAAACAGCTGTAGTTTTTAATCTCTGTGATTCATGAATGGGATTCACACCACAACACACAGCAGCAATAAGAGATTGTAAGACCTCGGCCTAGCGCGCGCACACACAGTCACTATTAAATAAACCCATGCACCGTTGGATTTACTGAGAAGTGGAGTGACTGTAATGCAAGGACTGTCCCACAAACAGCCATGAAACTAATGAGAAATTTTATTTGGGGGATTGGGGGCAGGAATCATAGAATCGTCGACATCTAAAGTGTAGACATTGACTATTTGGCTGATCGATTCTGCCCTGGCTCTCTCAGAACAAGCTCTCTGTTCAATATACCTAAACGCTATCCCTTCAAGCCCTTTTCTTTCATACATTGTCTATTTCCCTATTGAAAGCCGCAGTAGGCTCTGCCTTCTACCACTTTCCTTGGCAGTGCATTCCACCACGTCCTGATAACTCTCTGCATGAAAACCTATTGAAGTGAGCCATCGGTCAGGTTGGGGTCTGAACATTCCAACCAGTTACTGAGCAGATTCACAAAAGCATTGGTTCACCTGACTCAGTACAGGTAGAGCAGGCGTTAATGTTTACCTTCAGAAATCTTGGGGAAGAGCCAGGCCTCTTAGTGGAGTACACCATCCACGTCTAAAACAGAGAGGGACAGAGAGAGATAGAGAAGGGGTTAGTGTGAGGCCAAACTTGTAGATTGGAAGAGAAAGAGAATCACAGAATCGTACGAATTTACTGCGTAGAAGGAGGCCATTTGGCCCTTCACACCTCTAATTTTCGAATTTCCAAATACAGTACAAAATTATCTCTGTGTAGTGGCTTTCAAGTCAGAAGGACAAATACTTTTCTATTGATTGAGAGAGGGCAAGAGTTCCACAGTTAGAGTAGGACACTGTGCCTTAAGCCTCGGTGAACTTACAGAGAGAAGGAAAAGTGTATTAGACAGAGTGGGAGCACAGAGGAAGTAGGACAGCGGGCTCAGGTTTGGGTGTCAAGGGATGCCTGAGGAAGAGTTAGCTCTTTATAGTGATTCTAAGTGAGAGATGGAAGGAATGTGATCAAAGGCAAAAGAATAGAAGAAAGATCAGTCAGTCAGATCGGGCGATTGGAACCTTGTCGTTCTTAGCAGCATCAACAAGAAGGAGCAGCGATAGAAATAATCCAATACTCCTCAGTCTGGTTAGAGTGAGGTCAGTGGCCTTGTGTGGGATATGAATTAGCTGGTTGTGCAATGGCAGAGAAGCAATCAACCCTGACACTTAACATGAGGTAGAGCAGTATTAAGGAGTGGCAAATTATCCAAGCTTTGTTAAGTAGCCAATACTAATCCATTGCATAAAGGCAATAACAGAGCCCAGGGGGACTAACTGGACGACAGCAATCCCGTTGAGAGATTGCAATGTTTCTGTATTATATCAAAGATTGTTCTCCAATTCTTTCAAAAACATGGCATAAACCTCAAAAGTGAAACAACAACTTCCTGGGTAATAACGATAATAATCCTAATGTTTGCTATAATTGACTTCCACGTGGGAGGAAGGCCCAAAGCCCCTTGCAGGACATACTATAAAGTGTAGTGTCTGTACATTTGTAGATGATTCGGATGTCCCTGTTTCCTGTGTCCCTAATGTTTCCTGTGTACAGTGGGGCAGGTTTGCGCCCAGTTCATAAGAACATAAGAATTAGGAGCAGTATTAGCCCATTCAGCCCCTCGAGCCTGTCCCGCCATTCAATTAAGATCATGCCTGATCTTCTAACCTAACTCCACCTGCCCCCGTCTTATCCCCATATCCCTTAATCCCTTTCTCCGTAAGAAATCTGTCAGAGTTCCCCCAATTCCTCTCCCCACAACGTAAGCTCTGCACCAGATGTTGCGCAGATGAGTGTGCGCTGAGCTCTCTCCCTTCCAGCGCCACGCTGATGTGATGCCTTCAGACATCGCGTTAGCATCTGGCAGCCGTGACTGTGACCGTTGCTTTTAAATATTGCTGTAATTTGTCAGTCAACAGCTTGATCCACTGATATCAAACAGCAGCTCCCAACGGTCTCTGTCAATGAAAACTTTGTCGCCGAGAGACCGGGTTGAGGTAAGGCTCCCACGACTGGTGTTCTGTTGCCAGGGAGACGCGTTGAGCTCAACGGTGACTGGAAACAGCGACAACAACGGCAACGTTGGAAAAGGGCTCGGATTTTTCTCATGAATTTACGAATGAGCTGACCGTGGACTCCAAAGCTACTCGGGCTCCCCTCAAATCACGTGGATTCCTAGCAGCTTGGGAGATACCAAGTGGAATTGAGATAATAAACCCAGAACAAAGCTTTCAGGTAGGAAGGTACGGAAGGAGGTCAGAGTGTAGGAAACATCAGGAAGTATTTCTTTAGATGGGGGAGCCAGGCAGGGCGGAGGGCTAATCAGCAGCTGAGGCGGGTTACCAAGAAGGGTAGGCAAGTGTACTGGAAGGATGAGATTAAAATGCACAAAGGGTCCTCTTGATCCGAGCCTCCCTTGTTACCATGTAATTGCGCTAACTCTCGGCTGGAATATAAAGCAGGCCTGTTTTGAGGCATTAGTATTCCAGCGAATCCGCGCGCGTTGGCCCCAAACGACGCCAGAGAAATCCCTGCTGTAGTCAGGCTCCATATTGATTTCAGCTCCACGGCCAGGCTGAGATAAGTTGACAGAAAGAAAGTGGCTGACAAAATTATGCAGCACTGTGGAATTATACAGTGCGTTGTAATGTAAAAAGGTGATATCTTCTGACGCATGTGGTGTGTCTCAGCGTTGCTGACTGAAATCTCAGAGCACTGAGGTGGAAGTACAGACAGACGCAAATTCCGCCCAGTCCGACCCGGTGAAGACTCTTTTGCCGTGATGTGCAAGTTTCGCACCCAGATTCACCTGATCTGAATTTGGAAGCTGGGTGTTTTCTGGAGTGCTTAATTTTCCAAGTTTGTTACGTGTGTGTTTGTGTGGGGTGGGATGGGGGATAGATAACCAACACATCTGATACAATACATAGGTGGGTGGGAGTGGAGGGGTGGGGGTGGAGGATGTTCTGCCAGCCAGAGGTACAATTAAGTGTAAACATTTATGTGTTAATTTCCCCTCGCTTCCAATTTAAGATGCTTTTTCTTTGTCAGCCTGGCTCATGATGTAGATGGCTTAAGGAGCAAACCTGGCTGGCTGAATGGGTTAGGTAGGGTCATCTCCCCCCTCCATCCTCCCCAACAGTTCGGAGTCAGACCCTATATAAGTGCGTGTTGTTGTTTTTGTGGTTGTTCAGCGCCTTGGGACGTCCTCTTGACGTGAAAGACGCTATATAAATGTAAGTTTGGATTGATTGATTGATAGATTGATTGTTTACCCACAGCCGGTAGCCTGTAGGAATATATAATAATAATAATCTCAATGTAATGAAAGTGGGCGGAATTGTGCGCACAGTGTAATGGCTGGGAATAATTAAACAGTAACCGTGGGCAGCGCAGAGCAATCAGAGTCAATGTGCCTCTGTTGCTCATGGTTTTCTTTAAAAAAAATCACTTTAAAGCAGACGCGCTATGTGTTTAGTGACAAAACTCCACTCTGTGCTGTGAAGCAGTCACAGTCGCACACTGAAGGTGAGAGGCTTTTTGAGATGCTGAGTGAAAGGATTAAAGGTTAAAGGAGACAAATCGTGCCCTCTGGGAATTTTTTCTACGTCGCCAGGGAGACAGAATGGAACCGTAGGTGACGTGTTTTCTAAAGGTTATTTTGTTGGATGAACTAGAAGGCCAACCAAGACCCTTCCCCAAACACCCCCTCCCTCCCCCACCTCACCCCCCCCAAAATATAACCCTCACTCATCCTTTCTGTGAAGCCTCTCCATCAGCCGAGTGTCCTTCTAGGCACTTTTCCGATTGCAGCAAAAGCGATAGTGGTAGTAATAATAATAATAATAATAATAATCCTTACATTTGATAGAGGACTTATATCATGTCTTCGAGACATCTATCCGGGAATTTAACACAGGTGCTCTGGCTTGCGAGGCGGGTGCTCTAATCTCGACACTACAGGCACTCCGATTGTGCGCCATGCAAGAGGGTTTGCGAATACGAAACACTAATTAAAATACTGAAGCATGCCACAGAGATGTTTTATTTCTTTTTGTCATTTCTCCGATAGCGAGTGAGCCATGAATAATGTGTGAGAGCCTGTGGTACACACACTACATCAGGTAGCGGCCACACGAGCAGGTAATTTAAAGAGAGTGCCTTTAATACAGTTTCTCTATCAGTAAGGGAGCTGAAAGCAATGTGCGTTATATAAAGAGGGTGTAGGATATTAGTGTTGGACTGAGGGGGCGAGATAGAGAGATGATACTTAATATGGTTTGCCTCCCATCAGTGAGCCGGAGTTGTGATTGATGTCTGCTGTATGAAAGCCCAGGTACTTTAAAGACTGTTTGGAGTGAGGGGGCGGGATAAACCTGAGTGTGTGGGCTTTGCATTGTTTCTCTATTAGTGAGGGAGCCATTAACTAACGTACAGTACCTCCAAAAAGTGTGTGAGATTTCGGTAGCTCGGTAATGTGAGCGAGTTTGGTAGTGCTCCACTGATGGGTGTCTCCCAAGGCTGCCGTGTTTCCCGGGTTTAATTTCTCGAGAACGGTGAGCACCCGAGACTGTGCATCGTTGCAGATACGTGGCTCCCGATAACTCACTGCTGATTTTCGCGCGCTCGTAGGAGAAAATAATTGGCCGACACGGGAGGGAAAGCGCGGAAGCAGTACTCCCGCAGGTGGAAATACATCACTCCAACATGTTCCCCCGTTGATGTGAGGCTTGCTTTCAAGTTGTATAACAAATACACGAATGGGTATGTGAGGAATGGAAAAAAAAAACTTGTTCTCTCCTGATTCGAGGAACCTTCTGTGGGGTTTTACTCTTGGAACACCGTCTAGGTTGAAATGTGGAGTCCTGTCGCTTAAGAGGTGAGAACACTCTCCTCAGCAGTGAGAGGGACTTGATACGGACGCTGTGTCAAATGCAGGGATTATAAATTGGCTGTTGTGGTGATGATGGCGGTGGGGAGAGGGGAGGTTTGCCTCGGCGAGTGGGTGGGGGTCTGTGTAACATGCCCCACGTCCCCTCCCTCTCCGTTTCTTCCACCCGTTGTGGAGCACCTGTAGCTCAGTGGTTAGAGCGCTGGCCTTACAAGCGTGGGACCTGTGTTCGAATCCAGGCAAGTCAGCGCAAGTTTCCTTACTCCACACGTCTAACAATCGTCCATCCAAAGAAAGCCTCAATAATAAAAATTGGTCATTTCAATCCACGACTGTTTGAGGGGGGACACTGCTGTGCGCAATTGGCTGCTGCGATTTGCCCACAAATATATATACAGTCAATTAACTTTGCAGCATATTCGGTGAAGCTCTTTGGGACGTGAAATCGCTATATCAAATGCAAGCATTATTTTTATTATGTATTAATTACCTGAATTTGCAGACTCTGTGCAACTGTACTTCATATTGCAGATGACATCAATTTTGAGTGCGAGTGTGTGTGAGTTTGTGTGTGAGTTTGTGTGTGAGTGAGTGTGTGTGGATCAATACAGTTGCAGCGCACAGTTACGTAAGTGTGATGTGAGCAGAAATTGACAATAACCGGCAGAGTGTGGCCACTGATTGAGCTATTGCTAACTGGCGGGAGAAGGCGAACCTGCATAAGTCCTACGGCGCAGAGTGAAGCGTTCGCTCACCGTGTTCAGACATGACAAGGCAGCAATTAACAAGGCCAACATGATACCGAGCTACACTGACACACGAGTCATACTCCCAGCTGTTCAGCGCTGTTTTTGGTCAGATTGCATTTGTCAGTACTGTCTGGTTTCAGCAGCTCTGGGACTCTTGTCTACCCTGCGTGAACAGCGCTGTAGAAATAATAATCCTTGCATTTTAATATCAGGCTTTTAATGTATAGTTCCCTGACACCACGAGCCTAATAATAATCCGTCCGTCCGCCCCCCCCCCCCCCCACACAAAAAAAAATCAATAATAAAATTGGTCATTTCAATCCACGACTGTTTGCGTGTGGGGGGGGGGGACGGGACTGGACGACTCTGCTGTGCGCAATCGGCTGCCACGTTTCACCCACAAATATATACTTTGCAGTATATTCTGTGAAGCGCTCTGAGACGTCGATAAACGTGAAAAGCCGCGATATCAAATGCAAGGATTGTTATTGTGGGATTAAATGGGAAAGGGGAAGCGGACTCGAGAGTAACGCGATCTCCCTCACAAAGGCTCCAGGATGGATTGAGTTCCCCGATAAAGAAGGTCACAATGGTATACAGTAGTCGTTGGCCATCAATGGGGACGACGACAGAGTAATAGTAACACCGTAAACCTTAAGTGTTTGATATAGAGACTTTGACATTTTGGGAGGACATTCCGAAAGGCTTCACAGACACACAGTAAATGGTGTACTTTGAGGAGCAAGACTCGCAGACCAGAGGGATCGTTCCTCTGCAACCAGCAATAAAACATCCCCAACCACCCAAATGCTTTATTGCTGGTGCTCAAATTAGAAAACATGTTAAGTACTAATATCTTACATCTCAATGAGCAAACAAAAATGCAAACGGTTGGGGAACTGTCACTGTGCGTGTTGGCTACTTCTCGCCTTTTCAGATACTTCCAATTGTACCGGCAAATGTTTCCTCTCTCAGACAAATGTCAGTGTGACAAACTACAGTATTCAGACAAATGTGACAAACTATTTACAGATAGTTCCAACCGCTTCTTATCAGATCTGCCTCTGCCCGGGCAGCCAAGACATTTTTCTTTACAGGCCTTAAGAAGGGAGCGAGTCCTAGAGGAGATACTGCTCACAGGCCTGGCGACTAGCGATAAGGAAGTTTCTCTACTCGAGAAATTTTAATGTGTTGCCACTGGAGGTCGGGTTTGCTCGCCTCTCCGCAATCTGAGGGCAAAGTTGCACTTTCTTCAAACTCACAGATTCCTCTGGAAGGAGCCATTTATAAGGAGAGCAAATTTGAGAGACAAGATATGGCTCGTCTGCTCAGAGATAAACGCGAACCCTTCGAATTGCGCAACTTCCCCCAATCACATTGTTGGGTGCGGAGGTCTTATTGTGAGATACTTCAGAAAGAATGAATGATTTTTTTTTATATAAGTGTGGCCGGAAACGTCCTTCACAACGTGAGGAGCAAATTTGTGGTGATGCTGCTCACTCTCGGGCCCTGATTTAGGTGGACGTTAAAAGATCTCATAGCATTAGTCAAAGGGAGAGGGATGTTTTCTGTCCTCCGCCCCCCACTCCCCCAGTAGTGTCCTAGCCGGCAATCCCCTGAAGAAAATTAATCACTCCCTCTGTGGCTTCTTGTGGGAAGTTGCTGTGTGCAAAGACTTTGCAAGAGGGACAGTTCTAAGTGTGATGTGCACCTTCCCCAGACTATTGGAGTGCGACCGGGACGGGGCAAATGGAAACTGAACTGCCATTAACTCTTTCAGCGGTTGTTTCCCAGTTGGGAACTCTATCCCATCGTTTTATCATGCTGAACTGCGGCTTTCATTCACCAATCACCTCATCCAACTTGAATGGAAATTTGTTGTGGTCAATAAGATTTCACAGTAAGAAAGAGCCTTGCTCAGCAGCCGCATTCAATTCGGGCTTAGCTTCGCTCTGTGTCCAATTTCAACCCCGATAGTCAAATAGAGCTATCACTATAGGGCACTGAAAGAGATTCAATCCATTTATATTCTCAGAGTTCGGAATTGCTTGACTGTCAGCCGAGGAGTTAAGCTGGGACAATAGATGGCTTCTGTGGTCGCCAGTGGAAAGGAAAACAGGAGTGACGGTTGTTAATGCCTGTAGACGGACCATTCACTGACACCAGAGTCATTTGGTTTCCCCAGGATCTTAATTCAGCTCTTAAGTTGCATTGGGCGTTCGGGCATTTGTGAGCCAGATAAATGCACTGAGAAGCTGGTGCATCACGTTGGTTTACGCTCAATACTTTGCACGGTAAGGTAAGCCAAGAATGTCCCTTTTAGACATTCCATCAAACCAAATGACCCCGACAAACCATCCCCGGGGTTTCCAAAGTGCAGGTGCGATGCCTGGAAATCCCTTGACTCTTAAGCCGTAGGTTTTACGCATGCGCCAGACACCCGCCTGACCAAAAAAAAAAACAACTAATTCTAGGCCCACTTGCTCGTCGTAGTTGAGAGAAGTTTAAGATGTGGAGCATTCGATGAGCCGAATGGCCTCCCTCTGTGCCGTAACATTCTATGATTCTATGATTCTATGAAATTCGGAGACAGAGGGCTGCCACAGTTATGAGGGAGGTTCGCAGCCATCTGTTTCAGGCCAGAACACAACAGGCTGAGATTATCCACTGTGGGAAGTCAAGAAAGACAACGCAGAATATCAACATGAAAAGAGCACAGACGAACCCAGCACACAGCACCTCCAGCCTCACAGCTAATTACTTTCCCTGTGTTTCTTCTGCAAGAGACTGGACACCTGCTGGTCAGGTAGACCTGGCCTTGAGAAGGCAGCGACCTCTGTGTCGACAACATCTTCATGGATTAGAATGTGGGCTGTTCTCACCTGATATAGAGAGAAGATTGATCACAGGATCATGGCTTGTAGTGGAGTGTAGACTATTTGTCAATGGGCTACTTGACTGTATGAAACACCCCAGAAGTATCTCATCCTGTCCTCACCCAAACCCTGTCCTAACGTTCCAGCAGTAATCTCCAGCTAGTGATCTTTACTGCATCCCTGTGAAATTATACGGGAAAGCGTAGCGTTGCGACTGCGTGTTTATTTGGCAAGACAGATGGTCGTGTGGGTGGAGGATGAGATCAAATTGCCCGAAGGAAGAGGCATCTTTATCCAAACCCATCTTGATGACTTTGTGAAGCGTGGCAGACAGACGTGGCAGTTGATTTTAGTGAGAAGATTTACTGCGCAAGTTTTTGACCTGATCAAAATAAGTGCAATCAACTCGAGGTTTGAATGAGCGCTCACTAGCCTGGTGGCCTCACTGGTCTAACTGGCTGCCGGGTTTGCCTAGAGAAACAGTCACTACATTTGACGGCAATTACTTGCGAAACACCGCAAACACGTTTCGACATGAAAAAGTGCGATAAAAAAAAATCAGGCTTATTCTTTCAGCAGCAGAATCTTCTCTGAAGCACCTGGGACAAGTCTATGGGATGACTCACTCAATAGATTTTTTTTCCTGATAGCCCGAGATGGAGTACAAGTGTAGAACCCATTTAATTGCAGTGTTCCTGGGCTTCGCTTTCAGATTAGATTGTAACACAGATATCAACTGCTCGCTGTCTATGTAGCTCGACTGCGCGGCAATTAGCGCAAGATCAATACACCAGCGCGCAAACAGTGGACAATATGGAATACAAAACACATCAATGTATTGATGACAACCAGGATACCTGCCCTACAGGGCCCTACAGTATTTATGAGAAGCCTGACTGAAGAATGTGAGCAACGTAAAACCCAGTGGGATACCCACGAGCTGTCTCAGTACGAGGTTATGCTGGTAACCATGGGTTACACTATTTATACAAAGAAATGCAGAGAAATGTCATCTTTTTTATACACGCGCACATACACACTGCACAAAAGATGCCTTGGTAACGTCACTGCTTAAAAGGCAGATTGCAGATAACAGCCAGAGGGATTGAAATATATAGTTTAGCTCAGTTTTCACTTTGAAAAGTTATCAGAGAGCGACTGGAAGGGGTAAGGGACAGAGGCTTGTGAGACTGAATGAATATCTTGCTCAAGGAACAGGTGCTAACTCAATGGGCTAAATGACTTCCTTCTGTGCTGTAAATGCTTCTGATTCTGTTCTATGATCTGAAGGCTGGAGTTGGGTAGGAAGGGGAAGAAAACAATTGGGCTCCCAGCAAACCAGTCGTGTTGACACCATTTATAATGGTGAGATACCAATAGAGAGAGAGAGGGAACTGATAATGATAACGAACAGCAACGACAACTCGCAGTGATAGAGAGCGTCCTCTACGCAGGGCGGCATCTCAGAGAGCTTCACAACGGCAGAGCCCGAGGCCGAGCCAGGGATCGATACTTCTGTCGATCTGTGTGGTGATTGCTTTGACCCATTGGTAACTCTGCTAGGATTCTGTAACGTTTAATATTAAGCATATTATGCGGTGAGGGAGTCGAGTTGGCTCCGGCTGAAGCCAGGGCCCTGGAATCCCAATAAAGTCACTGAGTAATTACACACGTCGTGGGTTGAGAAAAGCTGGCGCAGGCAATAAATTGCAGCTCCTTTAAAAGGTGCACGGCTAGTTCAAGTCGGAGAAAATAAAAGTGCTCCGAAATTAAGCCATCAATACTGCAAGTGGCTAAACGACCAGTTACCTTGAAGGACCAGCTTGATTAATGAACAGTCACCGAGCAATCTGCGTTTAAATACGACAAAGTAAAAGGGCTGGTCTGTCGGGAAACACATCAAGTCTAGACTGGATTGAGGGCTTGTTCTCAAGAGTATTAATTGGGATGCTATAGGTTTCAGGGCAGATCCGATTGTTCTCAAGAACGCTATTCGGTTCCTTATTAGGATGCGCCCGCAATTAAATCAAGGGTTTAAGATGCAATTCAGATTCCCCTTGTTGTCAAGGGGAACGCCTCAGTTTTTTTTAACAAAAAGTCTTGGTTTAAGTCTTGGTTGTAGTTGTAAAAAATCACCAGGAATGGGGAGATGGCAAAGGGAGTGATCAGATCAAATGGGTTGTTGGGAGATGAGGGATAATAATATAGTGCTTTTCACGTCTTCAAGACTTTTCAAAGCAGTTCACAGTTTATACAATAAAATAACTTGACTCTATATTTGTGGGTGAAACGTGGCAGCCAATTGTGTGCAGCAGTGTCCCACAAACAGAGTGACCAATTTATTTATTTTTTTCCCCCAAGGGTTTATTATCAAGCGAACCCTGACCTGCTGGGAACTGAACCCAGCTCTCTCGCTTGCAAGGCTAGTGCTCTAACTACTAAGCTACGGGATTCCAAAGGATCAGATCAAATGTGGCAATGGGAGAGGAGCTAAAGAAGTTTCTAACTCATGAACAAGGATCTGTGTCACATCTTGTTCACTTGTCACTTAGAGCCATCGAACTTTACAATAAAAAAGCACTTTACAGTATATTCTGCAAAGTGATTAGAGATGCCTCAACGACCTGATAAGGCACTGCATCCATTGCAAAGATTAATATTATTTAGCCCATCGTGTCTGTGTCGGTTCTCTTTGAAAGAGCTATCCATTCAGTCGTTTTTTTTAAAACAAACTTGCCTTTTCACCCCATAAGCTTGCAAATTACTCCGTCTTTAAGATACTCTGGTTCCCTCTTCGAAACTAACATTGACCTTGTTTCCACATCCCAACATTTGTCTGTGTAAAATTAAATGCTATTCGCTCCTTTGGTTAATTGCTATATTGACAACCTCTAGTCATGACTCACTGACCAGAGGATGTAATATTTCTCCACTGACATTAGGCGCTCTGGTTTCGCTACCCTGCGTAAGTCACGCTAGATAAATGCAAGTTGTTGGATCAACAACAACGACAACGACAACAACTTGCATTTACATCGTGCACTCCATGAAGGGCTGCGTCTCTAACGCTGGTATCGAAGTCTGACAGAGTCGTACAGCGACTTCCCCCATCGTTTTTCTCCATTTAAAAAAAAATAATAATTGTTGTCCAGTGAGCTAATCAGTCACATGGTGTATTTTCGGTCTCTGATGCATTAGCCAACGCCAATGCTCCACAATGATTAAACGGCTACACTAATGTGACGTGATCACTGCTTCTGATTAAGGTGATATCCTAACCAAACATTCCAATAGATTGTAAGATTGTCTGTCTTGTTTGTTCGAGAGAACAAGCATCCAGAATTAATCCGATGCACTAATGTGTTGACATTTGTCTTCAGGATAGAATTTCAGTTGGATGCCTTTAAGGTATATACGTTCAATTTGCGAGTTTAATTTTTAGGTCAATAGTTTGTATTCCGGGCTCATGAATGAAAGGCAAGGTGATGTACACCGTGGTTGGAATATTCATAACATTGTCCCAGTTATTTTTGAGATGCAGTATCAAGGCTGAGAGTGATTCATCCAAACTGACCAAAAAGTTCAATTGGAGACCGCACGGCTAAATGCCACCCGGTTTCAATAAGAGGCAGGAAATTAGATTAATGTGAAATGACATTGTATTCACTGGATATAACCCAAAAGGTTAAAAGCAGCCTGTATTTTCGGAAAACATTTTCTGGGGGGGTAAACATGAATATTCTTAATTCTCAAAATTGATTAATCGGAGCTTCCGTCCTTCAGATGAAATGTTAAAACGAAGTTCGTCTTCCCTTGCAGTGTCTGAGCGCGAATCTGAGCTGGGCGGGAGTGAGTGGGGGAGGTGTGGGGTGGGGTGGGGTGGATGGGGTGTGGGGGCAGAAAAGGTGCCGATAAACACAGTCAAAGGGGGACATCTTTTCAGGTGGGATTCGTAAATAGAGAGTAAAGTGGAAAGCGTCTGTGAGGCAGCGGTAACAAGACTACCAGGCTCAGTGCTAGCGTTGTTTGTCCCAGTGTTGATGGCTAGTGAGTTGTGTTTGTCTCCCAGTAACCATACTGTTGCATAGTCACGGTGCGTGTCGTGTAAAAGGCTTTTGTGTGATATGGGTGTATCCCAATTTTCCCGGCAAAGATCGCAGTGACTAGCTACAGCACAAAATCGTTGCAAATACACGGAACTGTCCTGGCGTCAGTGGAGCCCAGATGCATTGTCTTAGGAAGCATTTTTAATGAAAATTAAATGCCTTTCTGCCCAGACCCAGGTGCTCAGTCTAACTGGACCAGTGAAGCGTGAAGCACAAAGTACCTGTGCTCCCAATGCAATTTGACACTATTAGGTGGCGGGGTGTGCTGGGAGTGGACAGTGGGATATGATGTAGGAATGTTAACCCAGGGGTCCTCGCACAAAAGGGTAATGGAAATCTGAAACTCTCTCTCTCTGCCTCAAAAGGCTGTGTGGACGCTGGATCAATTCAAATATTCAAGACTGAGGAGGATAGATGTTTGTTAGGTCAGGGCATCAAGGAATATGGGATATGGGCAGGTAAATGGGAGTTGAGGCACAGATCAGCCATGATTTTACAGAAAGGTGGAACAGGCTTGAGGGGCCGAATGGCCTACTCTTGTTTCTAAGGTGGAGTCTTGTAGCTCAGTGGTTAGATTGCTCGGCTTACAAGTGAGAGACTTGGGTTTGATTCCTAGCAGGTTAGGGCGAAACCTTGGGCAAGTTTCCTTACTCCACGTACCTGATGATAACCCCTCAAGAAAACCCCCCCAATAATAAATTGGGTCTTTTCAAACTGTGCGTAATTGGTTGCCGCATCTCCCCCACAAATATACTGCCAATACGCTTTACAGTATATTCTGTGAAGCGCTTTGAGACTTCTGGAAGATGTGAAAAAGCCCTATATCAAACGCAAGGATTATTATTACTGTTATTAATGTACAGTTAAGGCGAGGCTCAGATGCCTAAAAATACCAGATGTTCAACCACAGACCTTGGCCATTCATGGCTCCCCCTGAGGGAACTCCTCCACAGGGGAGATCCCTCTGCCTAAATGATTCACAAATACTTTGGAAAGTCTGTGAATTTGTGTTTTTTCATGGCTTGCTCTCAATTAACAACCATCAGTGTTCCTCTGGTGCCTGCAGATTCCCAACTGTTCAATTAGACAAAATCTCGGAGCAGCCGGCAATTAAAAAATGACACCCTTTCATTAATACTCGTTCCCAATATCCAGCTGGAACAGGAGTCATACTTGAACATTCCTGCATCTCCACAGCGCCCCCCAAAAAACACCCACATCTTCAACTCCACAAAGCCACGGCATCCTTTAAACAATTCAAACTTCAAACCACTGTCTCATTGGCTTGGACTAAATTTCTTTATTCAGTCTCAAAACTCAAATATAAGTTGTTGTGTTGTATTACGATGGTGCTGCTTTTTCCCCATCGGAACTATCCACAAAATGTACATCTCTACACCGTATCTACCAAATATCTACCACAACAGAGGCGGCTCAATGTTTTTTGGTGGCCAACAATATACTTTTTTTTATTTGAATATTTTTAAAGTTATTTAAGGCCTTGAATTTTATTGAAGGTTGTGCTGTGAATCACTACTGGAGGCAAGGTATGGGTTGTTTGTTTGGAGCAGACTGGCCTGGACTGGGGCAGGGCTTTAGCTGGCCACCTATTGACTCCCCCCCCCCACCAATAGCCCTCTGACCACTGCACCAATGTAATGCCATTCCCCAACTCTGACACCATTGTGTTGAGATAGCACTAGCTCTAAGACTGGCGTAATGTACATTAATCCCATTCTCCTGCTCTGTCCCATTAACCCCTCAATGCTGTTTCTCCTCAGAGAGTTAACCACTTCCCTTTCAACGGTTGCGTTCCGAATGCCACTAAACTTTATTTGTGGGCAAGGTTACCTCGGAGCTGTCATTTATTTGTTAATTACAGGCCCTAGTTGAATGGCATTGATTTTATTTACAGAATGCCGCGCAGTGGTAATTATTGGAACAAGGAGTGAATGACTGGGAGTGAAAAGAAATGTAGGTTAATGAAGACCAGCGGGCAATCAGTGACAAACGCTGTGTACAGTGTTAATATCAATATACGCTTTGCACGCTTTCCCAAGTATTTTAAATGAAACCCAACGCACAAATTATATTAAAAAAATTATTCTGTCGCTCGGGAAACATAATCTATTGCTGAAGGAGTATTTGTTTTGTTTTTTAAATTCAGGTGAGTTGACCTTTGAATACAATTAGAACCTAATAATCAAACCTAAAATTTAGCAATTTTGCGTTGTGTAATTAAACTGCTCACCCACTAATCCCCAATTACAGGGTGTCCAGTCACCAGTGAGAAAATGATTTTTTTTTACCCCATATTTCCTACTGATCTGTTCAGCCTCACTCAGAGGATTTTACCTCACTTGATTTCTCATAACTGTCTCACCGCAACAGGGAGCCTGGACTAACTGAAAAATCCCTGGCCTCCTTCTCTCTCTCTCTCTCTCTCTCACACATGACATTTGAAGCTAACATTCAGCCACCAAGAGCCCCAAATCTCTTCCCTTACAAAATCCTTTACCCACCCAATCTCAAAACAACATCTCTTTGATAGGCACTCACTCAATCTCCTTCGCTTCTCAACTGCTCAGCGATTCTTGTTGTGGTGTATTCTGTGAAGCGCTTTGACAACTCGATGACGTCTCAACGGCATGATAAGGCTTTATATCAAATTCAAAGATTATTATTATTTTTATTATTTATAATTAGTAAATGGACAGAGCCCGCAGGCCATTTGTGGTTAATAAACCAGCAGCAACAACGCAACTAAACAGTTAAATTCCACTGTTTCATAGAGAGATGTTCAGCTTTCCCTGTTATTGCCTGGACTGTACCGAAGTACAGCCTGAGAGGTAACACAGTAAGAATTCCGAACCTCGTTGCGTCTGAGAAAAACATTATCCCAGACGTCAAGCAAACTATCACCTGCAAATTGTAGCTTTTTAACTCACCAGCAGCCAACACTCACAGCCGATACCGGAGGAACCCAAAGCTGATCACAGTTACAAACAACAGCGACGACAACAACATTGCATTTACAGAGCGCGTTTCACGTCGGGTGGACGTCCCAAGGAGTTCCAACGGCCTGGGGGTCGAGCAACAGTCTGGGGAGGGGCAGGGTAGGGTGGGGGAAGGGAGGGAGGTGGGAGGACGGCAGAAGGCGCGATCGTAAAGGAGGGTCTTGAGACTGGCCTTGAGGGAGGCGAGGGAGGAAGCGGGGAGGAGGGACTGTGGGACGGAGATCCAGAGTGTGGAGGCAGAGAGGCTGAGGCTGAAAGCCCGGCCATCGATGGTAGGGCGGGTTGGGCGGGAGACATGGAGCCACTGAGCAGAGTAGGGGGCGGGCGGGTTGGTAGGGAGGCTTTTTAATGAAGGCTTTTGAAAATTTAAGAGAGGGTACTATATGCTGCGCTGTGCAAATCTTGCGTGAAGCTAGAAGAGTGACTGGATAAACCAACGTTACTATATTAATAGATCTTGTCCTACTACCCCCCCCCACCCCTCCCACTCCCACCCCCAACTAAGGAAATGAGTTTAAAACAGAGAAATTGCATTGGTTCCAACCAAGATTGCTTAATTCAAGATTCAAAAGTTTCTCCTGTCTCAATAATATAGTAAAGCCACCATATCAGAGGCGAGGATTGTGAATTAACATAGGCATCAAATGCATTGTTATTACATTCCAGGAAAATTTCACAAGTTGATTCTTGGGGTAAATGAAAAGCCAAAATTAAAGCCAAGTTTTAGCGCAAGGACAGTAACTAGTCATGGTGATATTAATATCAGAGAAAGAGAATATTTTGAGGGTATTTGATTTGCATTGAAATCTCCTCACTTTAAACCCTATCCCCCCACCACCACCCCCACCCACCCATCCCGACAGTCACATCATCAAGTCACTTCAGATGCCTCTCCTCTACCTATCAGATTTCCACCTCTTTATGTCTTCTCTTACATTTTCAGTTCAGTTGATAATGAATGGATTGCTTGACAGGCATACTATAATGACACATCAGTTAGTAAATCTGCACACTATCTCAGCTTTCTTTCCAGAAATGCCACCTAGATATCCAGCCAGTCACATCATCGACCGCTGTCCCTTCACCCCCCCCAACCCACCACACACCCATTTTCATCCCATCTTCCCTCACACACACACACCATTTACCCATGCACAAAACAGTGCTGCAGATTCTATTATTTGTTTGGAAACATTCTGTTTCGCTCACAAAACACGCAGTCACTCCACTTCACAGAGTACGATGTGAATCTCTGAGACGTCTCGAAGACAATGATGAGGCCCAAATGCGAGGATTATTATTATTGGTTATTAATTATCAGTAAAACCTTTGTTATCTGGCTCCCTCAGGATCTCCCCGGTGCCGGTTAATCAAACATGCCGGATATTCGTAACGGCAAGTTGCCGGAAATCAACTTATTTTAAAACACACCGTATTAATAATAGACTAAATAAGACCAGAATATTGTACGGGTAGTTAACCAATAAAGCATTACAGCACACTCGGTAAAATGATCCGTAAAACAGCATTCCAGCGTTTGGTAAGTTTAATAAACGCGCATGCGCTAAGTGAGCAAACCGGGAGTGTCCCCGGTGGCTACGGTATGAGATCCAGTTACTGGAACGGTGAATTGTATTGGGAGACACCAGTTGGTTGGCTATCGGATAAACAAGGTTTTACTGTATTATCATTTCATTTTCTGAGGTCTCCAGGTTGGTTTAATGCAGCTTGCAGTGAAGATAAGAGAAATCACCCGTCAGTAGCCTACTCTTATCTTTTCTCAGTTTCACTGAGCAGATCTTTCCTTGTCCGCCTCCCCCGCAACTCCTCATCAGACCAAGAACCATTGTTAAATATTTATTGGTTTTTCTCCTATTTGGTGTCCACCTGGCTGCTTATTTGAGCTGTCAAGCCTCTCGCATTCTTAACAAATGCTCAACCCATCCCAAGCCTTTTCCTTGGAGATCAGACTGCTCAACAGACGCTTGTCCTCATTACTGTTTAGTTTGTTACGCCCAATGAATCTTTCTCAAGCATCTGCTGTTGCAGCCATCCAGTCCTTTCCCCAGTACTTTGGTCCGATTCCAAATCTTCCAGCCGAGTACCGTCATTGACAATCCACTGCTGTCGCAGCTCGCAACTGCCGATTTCAAGCTTACATTCCGAGTTGTCCATATGTTACCGAAGCTTTCGAATTGGTCTTTTAAATTTAGCTTTCACTTCCTGGCCCATTTAGCTCACTGTGCCTCGCATTTCAGAGGGTTCCAGCTCCTCTTCTTTGCGTGGCTTCGAGTAGTCCTGAGACAGTACTCGCGTTCAGCGTGCTATATAATTGCACGTTGTTGTTGTTGCAAGTATTAATAATTTGAAGCCACCCGGCTTGTTCACCAACTCCACTTGTCCGTTGGTTGGCTTCACCGCGTCACTGCTCAGCTGCCTGTTTAGATGGACATTAAAGATCTCGTGGCAAGGGGTGAGAGTTTCTCCTGGTGTCTTGGCCAACGATCCCCCCACCCCCACATATCAAATTGCTCATTCACTTCATGGCTCTTTGTAGAACTCCGCCGCCCACGTTCTCACCCGAACAAAACTTTGCTCCCTGGTTACCCTAGTCCTCGCCAGACTTCACTGGCGAGCAGGTTGACTTCAAGACCCTCACTCTTGTGTTTAAATCCCTCCACCCCTCTGCCCCCACCTGCCTCTCTAACCTCCTCTCTCCTTACATTAGTACAACAGGCGGACGAGATGTATAATAATAATAATCCTTTAGTTTATATAGCGCTTTCCACGTCTTATCGACGTCTCAAAGCGCTTCACAAAATACAACAATGTCTCAAGGTTGGGACCAGAGCAGGGGGTGTGGGGTGGTCGTGGGAAGGAAAGTAAGAAACTGGACTGTATGTTTGTGGGCGAATGATGCAGAATATAATGAGCAAACACTCTGCGCCTCTCACTTTTGAAGAGCTGTTTTCTGACAGCGTTGAAAAGACACTAGGACCATGCAGAAGACATGACTAATGAGGTGTTGGCTGTTTCCCAACACGGGGAGATTAGCGATCCCACGTATCGATTACCCAAGAAGAGAGGAGGTGGCAGAGGAGGAAGTAATGAAGAGGCAGAAGGTAGAGAGCGAATGCAGAAGGTGCATAACACAGGGCTCTGAACTACTGGGGAACCTGTCAGCTAAAGACCTTCAGAACTCGATGCCGCTGAGAGATTTAAGAAACAATTCTGTCTCAAAGACAAGGCATAAATCAACGTCAAGAATATATCTGGCTGTCCTGACTGTGGTTTTGTGAAAATGAAGAGGCACGGATCAGCCAGTCACCGGTGTGGTCCTGCAGTGAGATGTTTCTGTTCATTAGCTTGACTCGGGGTGTGTGAACAGCATCGCGCAGAGGAACATAGCTACTGTCTGTTCACACTGTGGCCTCCTTGTGGATTGGCCGTCTCGATAAAAGCCTCAGCTTTTTCAGTCAGTCTCCGAAATAACAGGTTCCTCAAATCTCTCAGCCGAACAAAACCAAGTGTTGATAAATTGGAAGCTGGCCTCCTTAGAGAGACAGGAGGTAGGATTCAAAAGTGTAATGAGGTCAAACAAGGCCCATATTATGAATGGAATGAATAGAGATTTGAGGCCAGAAAAAGTAGTACATAATATAGAGCGCCCAAGTATTTGTGATTGTTGTAGTACCTTCTCACACTCAACCAATTACCAGCCAAATCTACTGGCTTTTTTCTTTGAAGAAAAATGTCACTGTGTATCAGTGTTAGGATAGACATCAGGAAATACTGGCCAGGGCAGACTCCGGCTCGCAACCCTCACATGTAGTCCTGTAGCTCAATGGTTACAACACTCGCCCTTACAAGCGAGAAACCCGTGTTCGATTCCTGGCAAGGTCAGGGGCGAAACTTTGGGCAAGTTTCCTCACTTCACACGCCTGGGGAAAAAACCCCCACCCCCACCCCACACACACACACACAAATAATATATTGGTCTCTTCAATCCACGACTGTTTGTGGGTGGGTGGGGAGACGCTGCCATACGCAATTGGCTGCCACGTTTCACCCACAAATATACATTCAGTTCACTTTACAGTATATTTTGCGAAGGCTTTGAGACGTCTAGAAGACGTGAAAAGCGCTCCCGTATATCAAATGCAAGGACTATTATTAGTAGTACAGTACTGTAGTAGTATTATTATTATTGCTGTGCGTGTAGTAGTCACCAACCTGGACAGAACGCAAGAGCAGCATTGAACTAGTGAAGAAACGTCACAAGTAATGAATGGGGAACCGCAGTGCATCAGTATGTAATGTAACCGCTAATGCCAGGAGCGATCTGGATCTCCCAGAGGTATCACCAGAGCTTTAATCACAAAAGCTTTTAGTGTACAGATTGACAGACGATGAAGCCATTGTTCATTTAACAGTCATGACAAAATGGAGAGATGCGGTGGAGTCCGCCAGACATTTATTTGCCCTTGACGGTGTCACGAAGGAAGCACCATTAACCAAAATTGACAGCAGCGCTGGGTGTAACTATCAATCAGAATGAATCAGAACAATTTATGCTAATAAGTGAATAATTGCTAAATAACTGCAGTTTTAGGTTGTTTAGTAGCCGTTTCAGGTTAGAAACATACGCTAAAATAATGGCCGATGAATACCGGTACTACTATCACTAACCAGTTGCGTGGTATCGTGAAACTACAGTATGTCCAAGGAGGGAAGGGAAGAGTTGCAATGTTCTCATGAAGAGGAGGAGGAGGAGGAGAAAGCTGATCAAAATTAGTATTGTTTTTTTGAGGGATCATTATTAGGGTGTTGGAGGAAGGAAACTTGCCCAAGGTTTCGCCCTGCCTGGAATTGAACTCAGGTCTCTCGCTTGTAAGGCGAGTACTCTAACCACAGAGCTACAGGGCCCCCTCCCCCCCCCCCCCCCCCCTCCATCTATTTAGAAGAAGCACCGAAAGCTTGCCTTGGCCAATAACCCGCCATTAACTTAAACATCAATCTGTCCTTTATCTCATTGCTGCTTCTGGACAATTTGGGGGTACAGGTTAGTGGTCACGTTTGACCATTCCCAATGGTGATGGCACTTTAGAGCAGCTTTATTGAATCAAGTTCTTTGAGGAATTGTGGTCTTCACCCACAATGAGTCCTCAGTGCTAACTCACAGCAAATCAGATTCGAGTGAGCAGCATTGCAATCCATGAATTTCCAACGCAAGGGAATTTCTGGAACCAGCTATGTACGACAGCCCTGGCAACCAGGGCAATCTGGAAACCATTCAAAAAGAGGAAGAACAGAGAGCGAGGTTAATCAGATATGGAGGTTCAATCAAAGAGAAATTATACGGATGCTCTAAACCATTTGATTTGTAACGCTTACTCGCAATCCCAAAATTTAACTTTCATTAAGTGTCATGTTAAAAGGAAAACCTCAAAGCTTTGAAGAACCAACCCACCCCATTTAACACACACATCTCTCCGATATCCAACACCCATTATCATTTCACCCGCACAAGAGGAGCGAAACACAAATATACAGTCAATTCACTTTGCAGTCTACTCTGTGAAGTGCTTTGAGATGCCTAGAAGACGTGGAAAGCGCTATATCCAATGCGAGGATTATTATTATTAACATAGGCTTAGAGTGAATAGTTTCCACTGATTTGTGACATGTCTCATTTCTTTATTTTTCTGACACTTGCGTCCCCAAAGTATCCTTCTCCGAAACACTGGAGGTGGAAAGGCAAGGTGCATCATTGGAGCGATGCCTAGATTTGTGAATTTAATCTTGGAAAAAGAATAAGTAGCCGAGCTCGTAGCTCCTCTCCGGGACTTCAATTCTGCCTCAGTTATATAACAAAATCCCTGCAGTGCCACGGAACAAGGGAGACATCTTCAAAACAATCCTGTGTGAGGTGTGGTGATAAGCAAGTTTGATATCTCGAAAAGTCCCCAGACAGTCCCGGTTAGTTTACAGTGGTATTACTGTATCCGTCGCTCGTCTCTGGCCCATCTGTTACTGCCTGCCCAAAAAACTTGGAGATTTTCAGTATCGTAAAGGGACGATTAATGTACATTGCTAAAAACAAACAAACAAAAAAAAATCCTTTGGCACCTGCAGGTGACTGACGCTGGCTGAAATGAAACAACAGCTTTTCTCCCCACAGTACCATTCTTGGGATGTTTAGCGACAAGGCAAATCTCATAGTAATTAAGGCAAGGGGAGCTGGCAAACGTACATTGCACAGAACCTGAAGCTCTGGAGTCTGTGAGCACCAGGCGTTTTGTGATGTGCGCGATGCCAGCTCGGTTCAGAGTGTCTCTGATCTCGTTTCTTTGTGTGTGTGTTTTATTTTTTTAAAAAAAAGTAAAAACTCAAAAGGATGGAATTCGTTAGGAGTGAGCGTCAACGAACGGGCAGAGAGCGAGTTCAGCTCTTGCCTACAGTACGCCAGGCACAGTTGGAAGCGTTGGCTGAGGGAGGGACTGAGATCCCTTTGCTCAAACCACCAGGTGTCACCTTTGACATTAACAGCCGATCCCACATTCAGACAACATCTCCCCTTGGCTTTTGATGGCATTCACATCGCCCGTGCCTTATCAAGTTATCGATCCAGGTCAAAGTGGTGTCAGCGTAGATCATTGTCAAGCAGTTCTGGAGAGTGACAGGAGTCAGTAAAATAGAAAAAAAAATACTCCTTGCATTCGATATATTATCATATCTTTGAGACGTCTCAGAATATACTATGAAGTGAATTGACTGTACATTTTGTGAGCGAATCTCAGCAGCCAATTGCTCACAGCAGCGTCCCCCACAACAGTCGTAAATTGAGTGACCAAAGTATTATTTTTAAGGGATTATTTGCCCCTGAAAAGTGATCCACTAATCGACTAACGACCGGGTTCCTATTTGGTAAACAGAGACGTGTTTGGGGGCGTAAGGAAACTTGCCCAGTGTTTCGCTAGAAGTCCTGACAGGAATTTTCCCCGTGAAGCACAATAGCGAGTGAATACTGTAATATATCAGGTTAGTATCATAGCACGAAAATAAATTAGCCATCTAATGCTCCTTTTCCTGTCACAAAGACACAGTTAATATTGTGGGTTTGACACAAAGACATGTAATAGGCTTTGGCTGCAATGATCAAAGGCTTATTCAGAGCGGTGATGGGATTCCAGAAATTGACAATTTCCACACATTAAAGTCAAATTTGCGGTTATTAAAAACACCATGGGAGAGAATTCATTGACCTTAAAAAGTGTATTTTGAAATCTGACGTCTGCATTATTGAAACTCACTATCCGAGAGTCGAAATATTCACATCTACAATTTAAATTTCATTACCCAATTTACTTGAGATTTGAACTGTATTTCAGAACAGTATAGGTTGAACAAGCGATATAAAGAATATTGCTTTGATTTAATCCACAAAAGGAATTTTTAAACAAATGCCTCATATGATAGGACAGTGGAATCAGTGTCACAATTACAGTTAAATGATGCAATCATCGCATCAACAGTCTGTCCGTTTCCCCCATCTTCTACGCAACATGTTCCTGATGTTGTTGTGTTTCTCTGCAGTGGGTCTAAATAGAATTCATACACACAATCAGCTCTCTCCTGCAAGTTGAAGGTGTGGATTTGTAACGTTTGAACACTATACCATCAATAGCATTAGCATTTTGAGCGAGAGAAACACATAAATAAGGCTAGGCGATTCTCACTGGCCTATTCTTACAGTTTCCATCAAGCTCAGTTACCTCTCAGAGCAACTTCAGTCCATCCATTACACAGAATTGTGTTTTTTTTATTGCTGAGTTCATCTCACGGGGCATTCGATTAATTCCCAAAGTATAAAACGCTGTTTCAATTTATAAAGACCAACGTAAACATTAACGGTAGATTCAAAGTACCCCCTCACAGCAGATTCATGCCCGTGAAAGAGTGGGATTTAGCTTGTGTGTGGAATTTAGTAAGAGACCATTTCAGCCTGGCGATGTCGGTCGTCTCTCAGTTTACAGTCACTCCATTTCACAGTATATCGTGAGAAGCGCTCATGAAAACATCGAGACGACGTGACAGTGTAACAAATGGAAGGATTATCGTTATGAAGTAGTTTGAGACATGCGAAAGCCACGACATCAAATTCAAGGATTAGTGTTATTAGAAGCAATGTTATTTCAGATCTTGGAAAGGTCGCTCTTACTGTCTCACAAACCCCGATTATTATCCATAATGTCCCTCTTGTCTGCTCATTAGTCAAACGACAAAATGTTGCTGAAGTGACACTGTGTGAAGGAAGGTTAGCTGCAGCCTCATTACCGAGTGACATTAAACATGGTTGGTTCCACAGAGAGAAACAAATATTTAGTTTCTCAAGCTCGTCACTTTGTGTTGGGGTAAAGGTGAGTGGCCAGATATTGGGACGCATTGGGTCAAGAGGCGGAAGGAAGTTGCTGACGATGGGCAACAATAATAATAATAATAATCATGATAATACTTGCATTTTGATAGAGCGGCTTTTCACGTCTTCTAGACCGTGTCTCAAAGCGCTTCAGAGAATAAAACGGTAAAATGAATTGACTGTACGTTTGTGGGCAGAACGCGGCAGCCAATTGCGCGCGGCGACGTTCCCCCCCCCCACACAAACAGCCGTGGATTGAAAATGACCGATTTTCTTATTGTTTTTTTGGGGGTGGGGGGATTATTATTATTGTTATTGCAGGAAAGAGCCTTTCGGAGCGGTGTCTGGGGGCACAGAGTGAGGCAGCTCAGCCTCTGTGTGTGTGTGTGTGCGCGCAGCAAAACAAAACACTTGTCAGTTGTTTCCGATCTTTTGCGAGCGGGATCTTCCGTCCCCAGCTGCCGTTCGTCCTTGGCCAGGTTTGGAGCAGGAGCCGCACTCAACTGTTCAGTGTGTGAAGTGAGCACACAGTCGCACTGTGTTTCCTTGGTCTCCATAGGGGCGGGTAAAATTAATTTCCTTGACACCAGCATATTGAAATGGGAAGTTTCTCGGTCGCCTCGTCAAATCCCTGAGAGGATTCTGCCAGGCATAGGAAAATCTCGCAGCTCTGGAGCTAAATAATTGAACGCCGCGCAATCTGATAATGAATGTGGATCAGGATCACTTGGTTGTGAGAAGTCTTTACTCGGTTGTAACCCCTAAGAATCAACTTCCATTGTTGGGCTAGAGGGTCTGCATTGCCAGCCAGGTCTGCCGATCGGTGTGGTTGGAGCTTCTCTTCGAATATTTGAGTCTTTGGCCCCCGTGAAAAATTAAACTCGGCTTTCAAGTAGAGCGTTCCACATCTTCACAACCCCCTCTGTGTGTAGAACTGACATCCTGACCTCAGCTCTAACCGTCTTGGCTGTGATTTTAACGCAGTGGGCCCCTTTGTAACAGATCCTTTCACTTTCGCTGATGGAAAAAAAGCTATCCACTATCTAACCTGTCCATTCATTTCGTTAAAGTTAAAGGCCGTCACTACCTTCCCGTTCCGAGTGAGTCTGTATTTAATGTTTAATATGAACAGACAAGCGAGACCTCAGTTTAATAGTCTGATGGACGTGACAGCAAGTCTGTGATGCCAGATTTATGACACAACAACAACAACAACAACAACTAATAATGAGATAAGCTGCAAAAAAAAATCTCCGTGGCTTCAAGGATTGATTATTTGATTCGCGATCGCACAATTTCGTTCTGTTGAATGGTCTCATGTTAAGACGCGGTATTGTCTTTCAGTGGCTCGTGGCCAGTGAAGTGAACGTTCATCGCTCACCTCAAGCATGTCTGTGAGAGGTTGGTGTGTGCAGATTGACGACTGAGAGCCAACTAATACCCTCTCACTACACGTCCAATTAAAATCCTGTGTAGAGCTTTGCAACATCGCGATGATTGTGACAAGGCGCTGTATTGAACGCAAGATTATTATAATTATAATTATATAACTATAATATACTGCACATACATTTACGAATCATTGGTTTGGGGTTCGCTCGCAATTTTTCTTTTGGAAACCGTCCCTTTTGAAAAGACAAATTGCGAGCGAACCCCAAACCAATGCGCCTTGTCACAATCATCGCGATGTTGCAAAGCTCTACACAGGATTTTAATTGGACGTGTAGTGAGAGGGTATTAGTTGGCTCTCAGTCGTCAATCTGCACACACCAACCTCTCACAGACATGCTTGAGGTGAGCGATGAATTTTCTCTGGAGGATTGTTTCCGTGCTGTACAGTCAGTGGTTTTAGAGCGCTCGCCTTACAAGGGTGAGACCTGCGTTCGAATCCAGGCAGATCAGGGCAAAACCTTGGGAAAGTTTCCTTACTCCACACACGCCTAATAATAATAATCCCTCCCCCCAAAACCCCCCCCCCACAATAATAACATTAGTCATTTCAATCCACGACTGTTTGTGTGGGGGGAACGCTGCTGTGTGCAATTGGCTGCCGCATTTCGCCCACAAATATACAGTCACTTCACTTTACAGTATATTCTGTGAAGCGCTTTGAGACACAGTTTAGAAAACGTGAAAAGTCACTATATCAAATACCGGGAATATTATTATTTTTCTTTGGAAATCCTAGAGAATTGGCCATTCGACCTATCATAAAAACAGTGGTAATAATAAATAATAATTGCTTGCGTTTGATCGTGTCTGTGTTTGGATCTTTGCAAGCCCGCTCACTCCCACTCACTCGTCTTTTCCCCCCCTTGAAGCATATCCGTTTGACAGTTTGGACAGATCATAATCGAGGTGAGGTGCATCTCACCCGTGTCAAAGTCTGACAAATCCTTTCTTGGAAAAAAAAACCGAAAAGACTGTGTTGATGTCAGACCTGGGGATATTGAATCAATCCTAAATTATTACCACCTTGACGACAGCCACTGTGCTAACGTTCTCACAGGTTTACTTTACCTGACAGCTGTCACTGACGTAAGATGCCCTTAATTTATTTTTTTGCCCAATAAGAATATGTACGCAGATTGCAGTCTAAAATTATCCTTTATCCGTGCTGTGTCATCTTGCCTTGGAGGGGTCAGAGACGCGTTGGAGTGAAATGGTCAAATTGCTAATAGGGTCAAAACTGGCTAAGTTGAGTGTGCGAGCGTGTGTGTGTGTGTGTGTGTGTGTGTCTCTCTCTCTGACTCACTTCACTCGCCTCTCTGTTGCCAGCATTTTCCAAAGTGGAAACGAGAGAGCCCAAGCGTGTTAAAAAGGAAACTGCTTCTGATGAGAAAGTGACCACCGTTGTACGCAAACTGGCTCCAGCTCTTGCCCACCACCCCCCAAAAAAAATATATAGTCATTTCACTTTATGGTATATCCAGTGAGCTGCTTTGAGACGTCCCAGCGAAATGATGGGGCGCGACATCGAATGCAAGGATTATTATTGTAATTAATAAATGCCTTGGCAGATCGGTGATCGGTTAATGCCACCAGGCGTTTTTGCGCGTAGAAGCTCATGGTGCACGGTAACCACACACGCGGCAGCCTTGTCGGTACCAATGACCTACTTAAACGGTTTCTAAATTAATCATAAGGCCATCAGAGAGGGCGTCTAGTGAAACTCGCTTGCCTACCGAGACCAAACTGAGAGCACAAACCAGAGTGTCAGCACATTCAGGTGTCAAGGCCCCATCTATAAATTTGCAAGAGAGCAGCTTAAGGAACAGATAGACATCTAACAGCTCAGAGTTAACAGCATGACGTGTGAGATCACTCGACGCGATTAAGGGAATATTAGATGAGAATTACATTTCAAAAAAACAAATATGGTAATGAAATCTACACCCTCAGAGTGACACCATTCCTTGTCACCGCTTTCCTTCCCAACCCCAACCCCATTCCCCCCATGTCCCATATCTCTGTGTTGATATTGCTCACATATAAGCGAGAGGCCTGGGTTCGATTCCAGGCAGGGCGAAACCTTGGGCAAGTTTCTTTACTTTGCACGCCCGATAATAATCCCTCAAGAAAATAACCCAATAATAATTTGGTAACTTCAATCCACGGCTGTTTGTGTGTGCCGTATTTCGCCCACAAATAATACAGTCAATTCACTTTGCAGTATATTCCGTGGAAGCGCTTTGGGACGCCTAGAGGATATGAAAAGCGCTATATTAAATTCAAGGATTACTATTACTGTATTATTTTCCCACAAGTGAAAATGAACCTTTGACCTCATTGTCAGCCTGGCTCATTGGTAAACCCCTCACCTCTGGTTCACACTGAAGTGCAAAAAGTACAAGACAGTGGAGCTGGGATTCACAGACAGAAATTGTTTCACTGGTTCATCTTTCAGGGTTCCAAGGCTTGGCATTCTTGCTTCGACGTTAGGCCGTTGGAGGCCCCAAAATAATTGGCCTCTCCCAAATACCTACCTTATATAATAATAATCTTTGCAATTGCTGTAGCGTCTTTATCACGTCATTGGTTGACGCTGAAGGCTAAAGATTGGCAAAAATAGCATTACTGGCACTCGGCGCTGCCATCCATTGATGTCGGACATTTACCAAACATGAGGTTGGCTTCAGGGTAGTGGCAGTAGCACAGCAGACAAGAGAGAGGATCTGCTTCGCTGGCGTACACAGCTATCCAATGGATTAACCAGGTTAAACAGCTGAAACAGATGACCTATTTGATTGCATATTTCAGGATTGTCCTCAAAGATTGTGTCCTTCAGTTGTCTCAAAGTATCAGCAATTTAGGCTTTAACCTCATTTCCAGAGTCTCCTTTACGCAGCGGTCCCCTAATGTGTAGCTATAGATCGTGAGAATTCAAATCAATTGATCTTGAATGTTCGGAATCGTAGAAACATAGAGAACACAGGGATAGGAGGAGGCTATTTAGGTCAATAAGGCTTCTTGTTCTACAACGTCAACAAACCAAATGTACCTGTGCCTCTTACCCTTGTAAAAAAAAAATCCCTATTGGTCCCACCTCTATAGGTTTCTGGGGCTGAGCATTCTGACATCTTCACAACCCTCCTTCGGAAGAAATGCTTCTTGCCGTAAGCCGTATCCTGGTTTTAAGAGGGTAGACCGAAGACACAGTCACACAGGAAGGGTCTTGAGACAGAGGCAAGTGAGGGGGTGAGGCAGAGGGCTTCTGGGATGGATTACCAGGGGGTGAGGGCAGGAAGGCCAAAGGCCCGAACCCCGGCCCAGATAATGGAGCAATGGAAGGTGGGGGTTTAATTATAAAATCCCACAGAGTGTAGCTGTTGTTATCGTAGTCACATTTATTCATGGCATCTACATTCCACTGTGACACCGGGAGATTCCTTGCCTTGTTTGTACCAGTCACGGTCTCCAGTATTATTTAAATATAACGATAATAACGCTGGCATTTGATAGCGTGGCTTATCATCCCGACAAAAACACTTGGCATCTGCTATTACACCACCATGAGGTGTACTGAGTGTGTATTTGCAGGCAAAATACCTAAAGTGCGCTGGGTATAAGGTGTGATTGTCATCTGACCCTTCTTGTTCACACTCTCCAACTCCTCAAGAGACACTTTCCAATTGGCGCTCGTGAAAGAAAAATTGGGATTCATCAAAACTCCGGGAATCATTATCACCCAAAGCCAGTGACTGGCGAGAGAAAAGTGTGGCTCTGGTGGTTTCGCTACATTGCTGCACAGCGCAAGGATTCATTCCATCAATGTGCTGTTTGGGTGAGATTGAATGTTACTAAGAGAACAGGACACACGTTCTCTGAATGTTAAATACATTGTGCTTGGGGGGGAAGTTAGTGGTTTCATCTCTTTAAGGAGAGATTGCTAATTTCTTTATATATATAATATATCTTTTTATATATATATATATACGCAGTATACAGATATTTACTGTATATATATGTTGAAAAAAGTGCTCGGAAGGAGATCTGTAGTGTTTCAAATTCCTCATTTTTCTACCTGCGTCCTCCAGACTTCTTGTTCTACATGCCAGTAATTTCCAAGTCACGATAAAGGCTGAAGTTAAGTAATTTTCACTGAAGCAGGTGCCTGGAAACTGCTAAGGAATCGCATACGTGCTGCTGTTCAGTGTTGCATTGCAGCTGAGATACGCAACACAGTGCAAACAAAAAAAATACCCAACACTGGTATGCAGGTCACACATCTGTGCTGCTGAGCCATACTGTACGAAGAAGGGGGAACGAGCCTTTTAAAGACTGGGAGACGTATTGCGTTTGTCCACTCGCTGCGCTGATCTGAGATACCAGGCAAATGAATTCTGCCTCTTCCATCGCCGCTGCCTGCCACTGAGGTTCAGCTACTGGACATCGCAAGCCCCCCCTCCCCCCCCCCCCCCCCCCGCACACTCACGCACGCAGCCCGCACACGCAGTGAGGCTTGCCAGTGACGTGTAGGCTGTCGGAGACGAGGAGCGATGCAACTCGGAGCCGATTCATTCTACAGCAAAAAAAACAACAAGATCTCCACCTTGGAGATCTTCACCTCCACTCTCGATCGAATCGAAAGACAAAGAGAGAGAGACAGAGAGAGAGAGAGAGAGAGAGAGAGTTCAGTGAGTGGGAGAAGCCTTGTGGGAAAGATGTTTGGGTAACACCTACCTACGCTGGCTTCTCCTGCATTAGGAAGATGGAACTTGGAAGTAGCATCTTATAGCACCTTGTCATGTTAAAATGGCTCAATGCACATCACAGCAATGACCATCAAGGGTAAAGGCTGTTGTTCTCTGTAGGCAAATGGGACAGCGATTTACGTGCAGACTTGGATCCCACCACAAGGCGAACACCCAACTTATCTGGAGGATACCAAGAGAAACTCTTCTCCAAATAGTATCTCAGGGATCTCTGAAGTGCCCCTGAACAGGTAGATTGAGTCCCGGTTGAACTAAGGCAAGGGAAGGCATCAGATGCACAATAATAATAATAATCCTTGCGTTGATATAGCGGCTTTTCATCTTATCGATGTCCCAAAGCGCTTCAAGGAATATACTGTAAAGTGAATTGACTGTATATATATTTGTGGGCAAAACGCGGCAGCCAATTGCGCACAGCAGAGTCCCCCCCACCACAAACAGTCATGGTTTGAAAATAAACAATTTGATTCATGTGTTGTTTTTTGACAGATTATTATTAGGTGTGTGTGAGTGTGGAGTTAGGAAACTCGCCCAAGGTTTCGCCCCGATCTGTCTAGATTCGAACACAGGTCTCTCACGCTCGTCTCCACTGGCTCCCCATCCTCCAGAGGATCGAGTTCAAGATCCTCGTCCTCACCTTCAAGGCCTTATACGGCCTTGCCCCATCCTACTTAACCGACTTACTTTCCCCCTACAAGCCCACCCGGACCCTCCGTTCAACAGGACTTGGCCTGCTCCAAGCCCCCCGCCCAAACCGCCCCACCATCGGAGGCCGGGCCTTCAGTTTCTCCGCTCCCACCCTATGGAATGCCATCCCTCAATCCCTCTGTCTCGTTTCTTCCATTTCCTCTTTCAAGTCTGGTTTGAAAACTTTCCTCTTCGACCGTCCCTTTTGTTCCACCCCGAATTTTTCGACCTCCCCTACGTGTTTCACCCCTTCCCGTACACTCCCCTCCCAGCTCGGGTCACACGCCTCCTGTGCAGCGCCTTGGGACATCCTCCCGACGTGAAAGGCGCTTTACAAGTTTAAGTTGTTGTTGTTGTTGTTGTAAGGCGAGTGCTCTAACCCACTGAGCTACAGGAGCTCCATAAGACGCAAAAGTGTCAGTCCCGACTATGAGCTGAAGTCTTGGGGTGTTACAGTGAACAGGAACGCGGGAATATCATGTACTGTAAAGTGAATTGACTGTATATTTGTGGGCAAAACGCGGCAGCCACCTACACAGCAGTGGAGGTGAAGGCAGATTTTTTCCGAGCCAGCTATACTGACTCTCACTGTATGGGAGGGAGGGAAGCCAATACTCAACCAACCTGAACATCTCAGGCAATATTGCTGAGTCCCACGATCCCGAGGGTATGTCTCTTCATTCGTGTTGGCAGTCTTCAGTTACTGACTTCACATTGGGCTCCTGATAATGGGATCCTTGAGTTGTTTAGGCAATGTCAGTCCAACTGTGACAGCACATCTCAAGGGTGAAGGCTATATTACAGCAGTTCTGTGGCCCGCCATGGACCATTGAGAGTAATACAGCGAGAAAAGCCTTTGCCACAAGTAGACGATTGCAAAATGGTATCCATCGCCAGGGGGCCACGAGATTCATAATTTATCCCGTATACCCCAACCCACGGCAGGAGATAAGGCTCTGCTTGTCCACCTCTGGCTTAGCTCCCTCTCCTCCCTCCCTCCCACCTGACCATGTGTCCTATCCTCAACCTCCCTTCCTGTCGATCTGTTCCAGTGGTTAATTACTTTCTGGTTAAAGTAAAAGCTGGCTCTGTCCTGTAATTATTCCATTTGTAACTCTAAACTCACGTCCTCTTCCCCTGTCATGCTAAAGTATTGACCCGCGTTTACTTTATCCATTGCATTTAAAGTGTGACCCACCCCTTTATGCCATCTTCTCTCCAGAGTGAAACGCTCTGGCTTGTCTAATAGCTACTCAGAGTTCATTCCTCTGTCTGGATGGAGCTGACAGGCTCCCTATCTTTTCACAGATTTTTTAAAAAAAGGATTAATAATCTAATATACCCAAGGCACTCACACAATGTATTGGAACATGTCGCTGAGACGACACATAGCTATTGTTCGCGGGTAAATGTTCTTCCCTTCCCTATTCAATGCAACAAAACAAGGATCCGTCTATGTGTCCAGGTGGCCACGAAAGATCCCTCGGCACTTTTTGAAAAGAGAAGGACACTCCTCCCGGTGACCTAGCCAACAATCCCCCCCCCCAATAAAACTGGCCATACTGGCTTTTGGCACGTATTAGCTGTCGTATTTATGTACAAGATACAGTCACTACGCTTCACCTGTCATTCCTGTGGAGCTCTTTGAGACGTCTGGACCGTAGAATCGTACAATTCTACATCGCAGAAGGAGGCATTCGGCCCATCGTGTCCGTGCCGGCTCTTTGCTAAGAGCTTTTCCAAATCAATCTCTCCCCATAGCCCTGCAAACAATATAACTAACTACTTCTCTCTTAAAAGCTGTTATCGAATCGGCTTCCACCACCTTTTCAGGCAATGCATTCCAGATTTGAACAACCCGCTGAGTGAAAACATATCTCCTCGGCTCCCCTCTGCTTCCTTTTGAAACGATATCGTTTTGAAAGTATATTAAATGCAAGGATTATTATTATTATTACTAATATATATAATTTGAAAAGTGGATCACCACTGATTTTCATTCAGTTTTCGAACGTCAAATCGAATGCACAAGAAAAGCCTTTCTGAGCATGACTGACACAGGCAGAAAAATTGGATTTTAGTCATTTTCTGGCATTTAAAACGCACAGATAAGGACTGAATCAAAGCGACGTGGAGACTCAAACACTATCATTGTACATTTTGCAGCAATAGATTGAATTTGAGGAAGTTTTGCGATAAGCTGCTGTTACCCCAAGCCTTGAATCTTCAATGTTCTGTTCGGAAAATGCGTGCGGAGAATAATGGAGCAGGGAACAAGTACGGAGGCGGGTGGCTAATGGAGGATGAACAGGAGGTGTCAATAAACCAGTATTGCCTCCGTCGTGGCTGAGGTACAAATGTTCTCAGGGGTTTAATATTGTGCATCAAGGTATCGGAGATATGAAAAAATATTAATAACTTAGTCACTCAGTCCACGGCTGTTTGTGGAATGGGACACTGCTGTGCGCAATTGTCTGCTGTGTGCGAGTGTATATATAGTGTATATATATATATATATAGAGAGAGAGAGAGAGACAGTGAGAGAGTGTGTCTGCATATATATATAGTTTGTGTGTCTGTGTATATATATATATATATACAGTAGTTTGTATTGCGTGTGTATACATAGAGAGTGTGTGTGTGTGTGTGTGTGTGTGTTTAGGCCAGCTGAGAACAAGATCTATTTCAGCTGTGATGCCCACACAGGAGACGGCTCTACCTTTAAGCGAACCAGGCGGTTGCCTAAGGCGCCAAAATCTGGGTTGGGGGTGGGTGGGGGGGGGGGGGGGGGGGGCGCTGGCCCTGGTTATGGAGCACGCGCGCAGTGAAAATTACTGCTGGCGTATAGTGGCGGAGGCGGAGGAGTGGGAGTTAGCAGTGAGTTGACAGGAGAATGCTCAATACTTAAATAAAACAGAAGTACGTTTCATAAATAAATAAATGTATAACTATTACCATTACTTTCATTGATAATTAATGATGCAAATTTTTTTGCATTAACATTAGCTTATCAAAAGTTACTTTTTTTTTACACACACACACACACGCACGTCTGAAGGCTGGCCTCAGGCGCCAAATAGCCTTGAGCCTGCCCCCCTGTTGCCCACTACAGTTGGAATAGCCGGCCCGCCAGCCTCTCGAGGTCGGCTTCTCGAGGGTGAATAATGGCCACTCGTACGAGTGGAGATACCGGAAGGTTTTAACGTGAGCACCCCCCCCTCCACCCCCACCCCGGAACTGGCATTGCTGCCCACTGGTGATGCAGAGGAAAAGCCCTTCAGGAGAGAGAGAGGCAGACGCCGGGGAGGTTTGAGGAGGAAATAAACACAGGGTAAAGTCACTCTCGTGGTGAGCGATGCCCGTCAGATGCTAATGTGACATTTGAAGGCAGCCCATGAATATGTAAAAGCAGAACACCAATGTGCGTCTTCCATTATGCCACTAACTATATCACACAGAGCATCTATTAACAGCTCTGATACATGGTACAAGGTTCTGCACACATCTCGCAAACAGTTCAGTGTGTTCCCATGACCGTACAACAGGGTGGGGGAAGCTCATTAATGGTTGGGCATCTTAGCAGTTACCTCTGTTGCCTGTTTGTCAAGGAAGGGGGTAGGGGGAGGGGGAGGCCTAGATAGAGACCTGTCTCAGGAATCTGGTGCTGCGGAAGGGGACAAGGGCTACAGAAATGTTGCAGCGGGATTTTTGTTCCACGGCCCGACGCCGAGGCTCAAACCGTTCGCTCTCGGATATCAGTCAGCCGCCCTGAGAGGAGACGTGACCTTAAGAGACAAATAGCCTTTCACATCCGCCCATTTATTGTTGGAGACATCTTTCCAGCGTGAAAGCATTATATAAATGTGAATTGGTTTCTGTGTGTTTTCAATGGGTATATAATTACGTACGATCGTCTGTCCTTGTTTGTGCTTCCTCACTCCCTCAAGGCCCTCCTGATTGGCTCCCGTCAGCACCTCCACATAAGACTGTGTTTGTGTAAGGCTGTGTACTTGTATATGTGTGTGTGTGTGTGTATATCTAAATTTGGTCACTCCCTCCATGACTATTTATGGGACATTGCTGTTTGCAAACTGACTGCTATGTTTCACCCACAAAATACACAGTCAATCCACTGTACAGTATTATCCTGTGAAGTGCCTTGTTATGTTTCAACGATGTGATAAAGTGCCATATCAAATGGAAGGATTATATTCATACGTATGTATCTGTGCATGCATGTTAGTCTGTACATGTTTGCATGTGTGTCTGTCTAGAAGTACGTGAGGTGTGTGCATATGCGCTTGTCGGTCTATGCGTACAGTGTATTCATGTGTAATACTTTGAGATGGTTCAACACGATAAGGCATTATAATATTCCAAGCTGTTTTGTTCTTTCAAGCAAAGAGCTAAACTATTCTTATTGGAAGATACGTAGAGAAGAAGTGACATAAGATGAACTGGTTTGGATCGCACCCCAGCCAGAGCTACAGCTGTGTCCTTGGCCATTCTCAGTGAGCTACAGAGAGCTACAGAGAGGCTGGCCACTTGGCTCATTAAGTCAGCACTTGTCCCACTCCTTTGCTCGCTCCCCACCTCACACACACGCACACACACACACCGTTTAATATTCCTTTTCCAGCATCTGTCTAATTGCCTTTTTAAAAGAGTTACTGAAATCATTCTCAGCCACACCGCATTATGTTCATGATTATTCCCTTCGTGTATTTGGTGTGATGAGCCATGGCTAACACAGTGAGCGGCACTATAGGATTCTCTCCTTCACACCTCACCTCATCACATTGTACTATCTGAGGAACTCTCAACGCGTAGGTTTTCTGATTAAATTAAATAACCAATTTAGTTTTTTTTTGTGTAATAATTTCACCCACACAGCAAAAAAAAACCAACGCAAAGCCAATGTTTCCTACGTACTTGTCACTGGTTACCTTGGAGACTTTATTTGCCACCAAAATATGAGAAAACAGTGTGGAAAGCTCCCGATAATGTCCCATGGTCTCTATTCTGTCACTTATCGAAGACAGATTGATCGTGGCGGAGTTTCAATAGGGTACAACTTGCATTCCTTATTACAGTACATATAATTACAATGAACATTACAGCACAGAAACATTTGGCCCAACTAGTCCGTGTTGGTGTTTGTAACCCACGCAAGCCTCTATCTCTCCTTGGGTGATCCTAGCTGGACAAGTAACAGGAAAGTTTGCCGTACAGCACTCTCAATGACAAGTGGTTGGACTCTAGCAGTTACCCCCCCAGCGCACACTCTAGTAAAACTCACAAACAACTAGGTTTAGGCACACAACAGAAGTTTCTCCTATTTGTTTTTTTTTACATTTATACAGTGTAGCACTAGAATGAAAGCGGTAGAGAGACATAGAGAGAGAGAAAGAGTAATAGTAAGAATAAGTGTTATGGAGAGAAAGTGTGAAATACAGAGAGAGAGAGAGAGTAAAAATAATATAATAATAATCCTTATATTTATATAGCGCTTTCCATGTCTTATCGACGTCTCAAAGCGTTTAAAAAGTGTTGGCACAGTGCTTTACTATACTAACAGTGTAACTGGAACAATTTGTGGTTAGCACTACAGTCAATTTGTATTTCAATTATTCTCCTCTCTTTGCTTATCCACGATTGGGAGCGGTCACAGTTAACGTGGATAATCGAGTCTCTTTCAAGAGGTTACCCTGGTATCTTACAGCCGCGTTAGACAACCCCCCGAAGCCAACATTTGAATCGGAGGAAACAACACCAGCTTTCACACTTTGGTTCCGGAGCCGACGAAGGCGTCATTCGGCTGCTGACGTCCGAAGCACATTGCGGTGTGGGGGGGGTGGGTGGGGGGTGGGTGGGGGGTGGGTGGGGGGGGGGTGTGTTGGTGGGGGGAGCCTATGCGTCAAGCCGCTCGCTTGACAGGTAATCGGAGCAGAAGGAGCTCCTGTTATACCCAGGGCCACACTTGACCCGATGTTCACGTTCACAAATCATCAAGCAGAAAGAGGCCACGGGAAGATTAGCAGCAGTGTCCGGCGATATATCGATATGTCGGTTACATCGGTATCATTTTTCATATCGATACGCCGATATTGGAAATTCAAATATATCGATATATCGAAAAATTCGCTAGGAAAAAAAAAACATTGATATATCGCAAATATCGGTACATCGTGTCCGATATAAAATTTCCATATCGACGGACCCTAAATTAGCAAACACCTCGACTCCTTACTGCCTGAATGTGAGGTGCGCTGACTGCCTGAGTGTGAGGTGCGCTGACTGCCTGAGTGTGAGGTGCGCTGACTGCCTGAGTGTGAGGTGCGCTGACTGCCTGAGTGTGAGGTGCGCTGACTGCCTGAGTGTGAGGTGCGCTGACTGCCTGAGTGTGAGGTGCGCTGACTGCCTGAGTGTGAGGTGCGCCAGAACGATCCGCCCAGTGAGTGAGGGCTGCCGGCCAATCTGAGTCTCCCACCGACATCAGTGTTGACGGTCGCGCGCCTCGCCATCGTTCCGCAGAGTTTCCCCGCTCTCCGCACTTGCGTAACACACTCTGCTCTTGCAGAGTACGTATAGCAAACCGGGGGCCTTGTACCCGAACGGTAACAATAGTGAAATCTTTGGTGTATAGATCTCGGTGTTTGATATAGCGCCTATTCACGTCAGGAGGATGTCTCAAAGCTCTTCATAGGATTATTACTGTGTGTTGCGTGCACGAAACTCGGCAGCTAATTTGCGCACAGCCATCCAATGTCCCACAAACAACAAAGGGGTGAGTGAGCAATTTCGTTTGGGAGATGTGGGTGCTTGCTGGATTGCTACCAATTGTTGATGCGTGAGGATCGTTCTAAGTCAACGTACTTCTCTCCCTTCCCCTCCCCCCCATCCCACCCACCCCACCCAAAGATTCCAGCACAATATCCAACGGAATCTAGACCTTTTGCTCCAATGAAACTCAGCCCGTTTCGCTTCGATTCGACGCACATCCACAAGAGAAGATATAGTGTAAACGTGTTAATTATGGGCGCGAGAGACAAAAGGCAGACACAAAATGGGTCAACAACTTGATCTGATCAGAGCTCCTGTCAGATTGAACCTTAATGTTACATTCTGTCTCAGCTCACTTAACGCTCAGCCGTTTAAGCGCCATTACATTTCTATAATTTCCTTCTCCACCCCCTCGCTAAGTCTGTACATTTTATTTCCGTTTGACCCAATAGGCCAATATCATCAAAGAAAGGTCCTTAGAAACTGCTCTGATTGCTGGCAGTGAGACTGCCTGCTCCGCTATTAGGCTGGTGGGGATGATCGCATTGTTGGGAGATGTGATGTGAATGTGAATCCGAGGTCCATCCGTTCAAGCCGTCAGTAAACCTACACTTCTATCCGAAAGGAGAATAATATCCTTGCAATCGATATAGTGCCTTATCACATTGTTTTGAGTCGTCTCAACGGATATAATGTAAAGTGGGTCAACTGAATATTTTGTGAGTGAAACGAGGCAGCCAACTGTGCACAGCAAGTAAGGATATTGAGAGGCGTGTGGGGGTGGGGGTGGGGGGAGGCGGGGGGGGGGGCATAGTAAAAGGCAGTGGAATGGGTTTAAAAGATTTACCATGAATTAATATATCAATAAAACAGACTGGGTGGGCTGAATGGCCTCTTCCTGGTGCTTCGTCCCAGATTCTGTGCAATCTGTGTTTCTGTCTGTAAACACGAACACATGAGGCAGAACAAGAAATCTCCGCGCGTGGGGTGGGGGTGAAGTGGGGGGGTGGGGGGGTGTGACAAGAGAGTGATTCCACGTGGGGAAAGCTGGGGGGACGTTATAAATGTCGAGGGACGAGCCGCGACGGGTAATTAATGAATGTCTTGTCAACTCGGGAGAGGAATGGAGTAACCGGGCTGGAGAACTTGTGGTGGCTAGATGCAGGAGAGGCTCTCACAGAGTGCTGGATAGTCACAGTCACCACTGCAGTGAGCAGCAGTGAGCTGTGAATTCCGTATATTACAAAATGTCTGTGTCCTTTTTACCGGAAGGGGATCCTGGCTGGGGAGTTGGCTGTGAGAGAGTTGAGGGCATCTGTCTTTTAACGCGCCACGGGTTTCATCCTTTCGAAAACGGAGACGGCAGGGGGCTTTCGCCACAGAGGATATTTATTGAAGCGACTAATGTTAACTGAGCTCGAGGTAATTTCAATGAGACTTTGCGATACCCTGAGACAGTTGGCAGATCAGGGGAGCTTGTTTTGTGCATCTGCTGTGCAGAGAATACTCACCCTTCCAATCTCTCGACTCACTCAAGGCTTGTTAATTGTAAACCCTGTATCCCCCCAGGCCCACTCTCACTAGCCAAGTCTAACCGCTCACTGACATGTGCATCACCCAGGCCTCCAATCGTTTTAAAGAGCTGGATTATGTCTGCCATGCCCCCTGAGGTCAACCTTCCTGCCAACACTCACGTCCAAAGGCTCTCACGCCGACAATAGGCCAATGGACCGAGGTACCAGGGGGCAGACAAGCAACCGAGCTCAAGCAATTACAAGAAAGAGAATCAAAACACCTTCAGGAGAAGAGAAAGTGTGTATAGAAAATTCATACCACAGCCACTAGCCGTGGGTACAAGAATCAAAAGGCTTTACAGCTCAGCGGAATGGGTGGTGACCGACAGGAACACTGAGCACACGCACGGCAGGATGCAAAGAGAATGTGAACAGACTTACAAAATGGAAAGTACAGTTGCGTTTCAGTGTTCGCAGACGCTACCCTGTGACAGGAAACCCGGCGCTCTATACGATCAACTTACTGTTGTGTTGCCTTTGAGATGCAGTTACTACTAATAGTAATAATTATAATAATCAAAATAATGATAATAATCCTTGCATTGGGTGGAGCGCTTTTCATTTCACGTCTTCTGGACGTCTCAAAGCGCTTCACGGAATATACTGTAAAGTGAATTGACTGTATATATTTGTGGGCGAAACGCGGCAGCCAATTGCGCACAGCAGCGTCCCCCCCCACACATAGTCGTGGATTGAAAATGACCAATTTTTTTGTTGTTGAGGGATTATTATCAGGCGTGTGGAGTTAAGGAAACTTGCCCAAGATTTCGCCCTGGCCTGGAATTGAACTCAGGTTTCTTGCTTGCAAGGCAAGTGCTCTAACCACTGAGCTACAGGAACTCCAGTGACCAGCAAGGCCTGATTGAAGTTGATTATCACATTGTGACAATTCTGGAATGAAGAGATCAAATGGGCTGCATTGTTACACTCACTCTCACCTCCATTAGTTAGAAGGTTATGGGTTCAAACCCCGCAATTGAAACACGACCTTGAAGTTCAAGGTCCAGTCCAGTGTAGTCCAGGCCAGTCTAGTCCAGGCCAGCAGTGAGTTGAGGAGCCGTGGTTGTCGGAGGGGCGAGCCAGATGTCAAAACCGAGGTCTCGGCTTCGGGTGAACTTGGTGGAGATTGCGCCAGACCGTTCGCGGGGAATCTGTGAAGCTTCTGCGAGTCGCGCACGCAATGTTAGGCTTGGGGTGTTGTCACCCCCGCTCCAGACACAGCAGCCTTTCCTGTATGAAAGGCAATCCTGCGCCATACGGCGACTAACATGTTTTCTGTTGCAATATATTCAGACACAAGAGCGCAATCAATTTGGCTTTATTCTAATATATATTAAAGCCGGAATCTAATGCGTCTCTCTGAGCAATTTAAATGGTAATGGAGCTGGGAAACACAGCAGGGGAGCACAGACAGTACCTTATGGTATCGATCTCCTTGCCGGGACGTGGAGCAGAATTATGGAGCTGTGTAGTGTTTGCCGTGGCAGGCTCCGAACCGCATTGATCTTCTGCCTCAGTGACGAGAGAGATGGGGCTGGATTTAATGGCTTTGCGCTGGGGCATATTGATGGATATTTGCAATGCATAGCGTTGTCATTAGTTTACTTTGCTAGTTGTGCAAACGTTTGCAAACCCGACCAATTTCTTTTCTTTTACACACAGCAGAGGAGAACCTAGTGGGAGATGCTTCATGTTGTTTACATACACACCACACACGCGCACTCATTGCCTGGTTAGAAGCCAATCCAGCGAATGGGAAGCAATGTCACCGTGGTTGTTTGGCTTTGGCTTGCATTCCAAGATGCACCATTTCAGCCTTGCCCGAACACTAACTACAAAGTTGTTCCAATGGTGACATTACAGCAGCCTCTGATCTGTTACGCTCCTCAACACAGACATTGGACTCAGTCAACACTAAGTCTTTGAATAATGCTTAACAGCCACTGTGTGTCCTGACTCCCGACATGAAAAGCACTCGACATATGTCATTTTGTCGTTGTTAGTGTTGTTGTATGTGGCCCTGTATCGCAGAACATCTCAATGTGCTCCACAGAGTCGGAATGGGAGGTTTGCGGGGCGGGGTGTTGTCTAATCATCTGTGCGCTGAGAACTATTTTAATGTCAGCGCGGCGCACAATTTAACAATATGCAGTTAAGAAAGAGTCCAAACGGATTAATGAGAAAGGAAGGGTATGTCCATAGGCGGAAACGGAGACTTATCATTGCAAACCCAATGTGCAAAGGAGGTTGTCGAGAAGCACAAACCACCAGTCACGCAGATCGAGTGGTAAGTGATGTGTTTGCCTGGAAGGAGAGCTGGCCAGCGACGCAGGATGAACGGGCTTTAACAAGGAGACTTGTGAAGAAGCATCGAGGAGCCTTGGGATGGACGGCCGCCCGCGTGAGCGATGTGATGATGTTTTTGCGACGCGATGACGTTTTTCGACACAAATTACATCATCACGACGCGAATTACGTCATCGCGTTGCACGGTTACACATCAATGGGAGCCCCCCCCCCCGACCCCCACCCACCCAACACCATCTCAGGGATGTCAATGACCACCAATCCCCCCCAACCCACTTTTACAGTGAGAATCCAACCGTAACTACAGCCAGCAGCCGGCATTGGAAACATCGTGGCAGGATCCGCCAACTCATCCTGAGTGAGCAAATGGTCACCGTAAAGGGCAGCGATTTGGGTGGCTTTTGGGCATTAAGTAGTTTCTACTGGTTTCTAAAAGAAGCAGAGGTCCAAATCCCTGACTGTCCAGTGCCTTTGAACACCCTCCCAACGTGAAAGGTGTATTAGGATTTGATGTTGGCCTACAGTGCAGTTAAGGGGTGGTGGTGGGGGTGGTGTGGGTGGGGGAAGGTGGGTGGGTAGGTCGTGGAGTAATTTGGAAGAATGGATATAGGAACAGAGAGCTGTGCATTATAGAGAGGGAAGAAATCCACTATCACAGGGTCTTGGGGGAGGGGGGGGTTTCCTCTCTTTACTTCACCATCTAATGAACAGAATAACCAATCTACACAGTGAAAGGCAAGGACATCCGCAACGCGCAAGTGTGTGTTTAACATATGCTGTTCACCGCAGGGTTGATTTTCAGCGCAGGCTTCAAGTGGGAAATCCAATTAGAAATGTCTGGCATGCGGTCGTCAGGAGCAAAAGTTCCCAGTTCCAATGCAAAACCTAATTATACTTTCCAAGTATTTACTCTTGCGTGTGGAATGCTGTGTACTGCGTGTCCACTGACAGATTTAGTTTTTTTATAACTGTAAAGCGCAGTGATTGTGTACTTTCCTGTAGCTCAGTGGGTTAGAGCGCTCGCCTTACAAGCGTGAGAGACCTGTGTTCAAATCCAGGCAGGTCAGGGCGAAACTTTGTGCAAGTTTCCTTACTGCACACACACACATACACACACATAATAATCCGTCCCAAAAAAATCACAATAATAAAAATTGTTCATTTAAATCCACGACTGTTTGTGGGGGGGGGGGGGGGTACGCTGCTGTGCGCAATTGGCTGCTGCGTTTCGCCCACAAATATATACAGTTGATTCACTTTACGGTTTATTCTGTGAAGCGCTTTGGGACGTTGATAAGTCTATATCGCTATATCAAATGCGCTATATCAAATGCAAGAATTATTATTATTATTATTATTTTGCTCCCACTGGAAGTAAGAAACACAGAGAGAGAGAGAGAGAGATAGAGAGAGACTATAGTTGAGATAGAAGTTTGCAAAGTTTCGGTTTAGCAACGTAACCGATTTTATATTTTACGCGATGACCAATTATCTGAACTGTTCGCGAATCCACATCTGAGATGGTCACGTTTAGTGTTAATGACTGGCTGTCTTGAAGTTTGGTACCGAGTTATCAAGGGACCAAAATCCCACATTTCAGTTGAATGCCTACCGTAATGTCAGTCTCACTTGCTGCTATAGGTGGGATGTTGCTACGGAGTGGGTGAATGGTCTCCTTCTGAAACTCTATGATTCTATAAAGTAACTTCTCATTAAAAAGTAACTTCAGATCAGCTAAGTTTTAGTTCCGGCAGCTAGTTAGGAATGGGTGGGCTCTATGCTTGGATGACGAGGGCAATCGTTCGATTACACGGCGAGGTGACTGGCTGAATGTTTTAGCCAAATATGCGTTCCTTATCTGCGCATGGAATTTATTCATTCCTAGGCTTTAGCCTCATTTGAAATTGATAGGAAACCATTTCACCCTGAATGTAGTTCGACAGAAATCATGGGCATTGGCACAGAGAATTCAATGATACAGCGTTTCAAGGAATATCCTTCTTATCCGTAAGGCTTTCAGAAACGAGCGGATTTGTGATGCTTGCCCCGTAACGCCATTACCAGAGCAATTCTGTTCCTAAATAATTCATTCTTGTATTCATCATTGTTCGACTCTGTGATTTAATAGATAATAATATTCAGTCCAAGAGCATTCCGGATCTGTGCTCGTGACTTGCAGAGGCTCAGAGAGAAGCCACTTTCAGTTTGGGGATCAGTGAGCTTCGGTTGAATCCCTATAAATCTATCACACATGCGGATTAAGGACAGTGACATATACCACAGCATTCTCCCGCTCGACAGGTAACCCCCCCACTCCCCCATCTTGAGATAGCTGATACACAAACTTTCTGAGGCAACACAAGCCACCTGGATGCCTAGATTATTGGTAATCTATGGAGTCACGTAGCTGACCAGATAGCTAGAGCATCACCTGGATGTTGAAAGGGATTGAAAGTAAACTGAGGTTTTCATTGAGATTCCTTCCAAGTCCTAGTTTTCACAACGAAACCCCCCCACCTCCTCTGCGTTTCAAGAGACATGTCAATTCACTTGATATTCTGTGAAGCACTTTGAGACGTCTCAAATGATGTGAATAAGACACAAAACCCAACGTAAATCATTACCATTATTACTGTATATCAAATGTATACGATCGTTGCATCATTACCACCTGGGTGTAGGGTGAAGATCAAAGTCCTTCGCCAACACATTCACGCTAAACCACACGCAGAAACAACTTCAAAAACACAGGGTTAATCCCCAATGCAATGTGGAGCAGTGAGCAGATCTCAGCCTTCACATCTCTCTGGTGGTGGGAAAAAAGCAAAGCCAGAGAATAACAGGCTACTCTGATCTCTCCTTGTATCCGGGGTATGGCTTCCCTTTAACGAAGAAGTATCCCAGAGATGATAATCAGCCCTCAACACAAGTCTCAATCCAGCCGTTGCTATGTATAGCCTGCAGACATATCTGATCCTGAGCATGAGACAACGCTTATTAATTGCTGCAACTTGAATTCTTTAGTTGACATACAGTAATTAGAAAATTCCGATCGGGAATTCAGTGGCGGAATTTTCCCCAGATACCCAGTCTATTGCAAGGGTTTATTTTTCTACACACTGCTCGCTTCTCTGAAAAGCCTCCAGAATTTCTATTGCCCACAAATATACAGTCAATTCACTTTACGGTATATTCTGCTGAGCGCTTTGGGATGCCTAGAAGACGTGATAAGGTGCTATATCAAATGCAAGGGTTATTAATATTATCGCTGTTATTGTCATTATTATTATTATCATCATTTCTTTACGGGGAGGGTTGTGAAGATGTAGCCCAGAAAGATTCAGAGCCACAATCAACCAGGGATAGTCAAAGAGATCAACAGAGACTCGGGCAGGAGAGGTATTGAGGGACATGGTCATTGGAATTAACTTAAAATAAATGGAATTTCTTTTGTTGGGAAGAAGCGGGCTAATTTGATGGAACCAATACATTCAGGGTATGGCTCTCAAAGGTCTCAAAAAACACCCTCATATTGTTCTTACTTTTGTAGATAATGGTTTCATTAACCCAAAGGATACACACACGCAGAATGTCTGTATTGTGGAAATTGCAATTAACCTGCATTTCATGACAGATTATTCTCTGAAGTACTGTAGTATCATACATTACAGCTCGTTTTCATGCATCATAAATAATTTTTGAATATCAATTTTTTTGTTTAAAAAAAAAATCACTTTTGTACTGGAAACCCAAGAAAGAATAGTACCTAGTTACCAGTAAACTGATTCCTGAATGTGACCCAGATCCTGGTGTTAGGACAAAGGTGTTTATTCTTTTGCAAGCCTTACAAGTGAGAGACCTGGGTTCAGTTCCAGGCAGGGCGAAAACCTTGGGCATGTTTCCTTACTCCACACGCCTAATGATAATTCCTCCCCCCCAAAAAATGGTCATTTCAATTCATGGCTGTTTGTGGGACGCTGCTGTGCGCAATTGGCTGCCGTGTTTCGTCCACGAAACACAGTGAATTCACTTTACAGTATATTCTGTGAAGCGCGTTGAGACGTCTCGAAAATGTGATAAGGCGCTATGTCAAACGCAAGGATTATTATTATCACTTATATTATAATGAAAGGGTTTGAGGGAATTAATTGTGGGAAAACTCTTTCTGCTGGTAGAGAATTTGGAGAGAGACCTAGGCATGATTTCAACATTAAAAATAAATAATAATAATCCTTGCATTTGATATGGACCCTCCCTACTCTCCACCCTCCATGACCCCAACCCCCAGCTTGTGTCCAAATGCCTGACTCTCCAGTCCATTAAGATGTTCTGCCGACATGAAAGGCTCTATGTAATTTCCTATCGTTGTTTGTTGCCCTTGTTTGTTGTTGTTGTTGTTGTTTATTTTTATGTTGGTGGTGGTTGTCGGACTGGCTCCCCGAACCAGACGTTAAGTGACTAGAAAGGACATCAAATTGTGAAAGTCCTTGTGAAAATGATCAGATGTTTTTATCAGCAAATCCTCTCCTCCTCCTCCTCCCCTCTTTGAGTGTATGTTTTTGATAAAGGTATAGAAATGCTTTTTATGCTGGTAAACATTGTAACCGCAGCATATCACACGTTGATATCCTCTGTTGTATAAACTACTGTGATGCTATGTTTCTTTTGAAAAAACACATCGACATTGCTGTGTATTCATTGTAATTCTAAAGACATCGGACAACAGTCCCACCACCCATCCACCGCACACACAAAAAAAATTCAGCCGCCTGAAATCCACCTAGTCTTAACTTACAAGACCTTTTCTCTTAAAATATAAAAAAGGGAATTGAGGAAATTCCTAAAATCAATCTCCCTGCCAATGCCTTTATTTTTAGTAAATATAAAAGAACGGCAGGCAAGCAATTTATTCCAGTAAAATGCCTGCACTGAATATTAATCTCTTAAAAAATGTAATACAGCAGTCACATTTCCAATGAAAACATAAGGGGTGTTGGGTTGTTGAGTAAGTGATCTATCCATCTCCATTGTTAAAGAGGTTTCAATTGAGTTGCATTCATGCCCTTCACCCCATTCCCCGATCGATCCAAATGGTTTCTAAGGGCCCAGATTACGGCGGATTGTCTAACCTAAGTATCTGAGAAAGTGAACAATAGAGCGGTTTTGTCCAGCCATCCAAAGGCTCCTCATAAGGTGTCACCAAAGTACACCACTTGACGTCCGATCCATTGGGAAGCTTGTTGCAGCATATCCGGCTTAAAGGGGGATTTGAAAGTAAGGAAAAGCAAGGCCTTATCATGCACAGTATCTCTGCGACATCATAAAAAAAAGTAGTGATTCTTACAGCTCGGTGTATGAGATTGTCACTATCAGAATCTGCAGTCTGTCTTTCTAAAGGCGTTTTTTTTTTCGTGTGTGAGTAGATAACGTCTGTCATTACAAAGGCACACAGAGAGAGAGAGAGAGAGAGTGATATCTCAGCCTTCAAGCAATAAAACGCAAAGTCGATGGGAAGAGTATGAAGAGAATAAGATAATCGCAGCCAAGTTTTAAACCGAGGCTGCTGCAATTCCCCCAAAGCAACGCTTTCTTCAACCTAATTCCCTTTGCCAGCATGTGGGGGTAGATCAGAGCACGCGAGAGGCTCAATATAATAATCCTTAATAATCCTTGAATTTGATATATGTCATCGAGACGTCTCAAAGCGCCTTGCAGGATTCCCAGAGCATCCAGAAATCGACAAATTGTCGAAATTCAGTCTCATCTTTGATGGAGGTAGTCCATTTCCTGAGCCAGGCAAGTCGTTCAGTGCTGCAGGACACTGCTGATCACAGCATTGTGGCTCATTGGCAGGATTTGGAAGGGCAAACTGGAAGCAGAGATTCTTCCCACTCAGCTCCTGTTTATCGCTGCAAACCAAAGCCTTACTGGTTAGAGGGTTCCTAGCTGGAGACCAATTCTGGTCACCACACTATAGAGAGGATGTTAAGGCATTGGAAAGGGTGCAAAGAAGGTTTACTAGAATGGTACCAGGATTGAGGGACTTCAGTTATAAGGAAAAGATAGATAGACTAGGTTTATTCTCTTTAGAACAGAGAAGGTTGAGAGGAGACCTAATAGAGGTTTATAAAATCATGAGGGGATTCGACAGGGTGAATAAGGAAAAACTGTTTCCACTGGTGGGCGAATCAGTGACTCGTGGTCACAGATTTAAAATAGTTTCAAAGCGAAGTAGGGGGAGAAATGTTTTCACTCAGCGGGTTGTTCCGATCTGGAATGCATTGCCTGAAAAGGTGATGGAGGCTAATTCGATCACAGCTTTTAAAAGAGAATTAGATCTTTATTTAGGGAGAACAGGTCTGTTAGGTTATGGGGAGAGCTGGGCAGTGGGATTGAGTTGCTCTTTTCAAAGAGCCGGCACAGACTAGATGGGCCGAATGGCCTCCTTTTGTGCCATAAAATTCTATGAAGCCTCTTGGCACATGCCAACTTGGGGTCAATATTCATGGAATGAAGGCAAGGAAAGCATGTGCCTGTGGGGAGAGAATGCAAATTCCATTCCAGTGGCAGGAACTATCCCAGGTCGGAGGTGGATGCAGACGAGAGAAACTCTCAATTTGGTGCTGATAACCTTGAGCGCAGTGATGGGTTTCCGCGTCTGCCAGCCACTCAATAGACAAAAACCAATAGATCTGAACCGAGTTGAAACTTGTGAGAAAAAAGGTGGAGGAGATGGTATTGAGGGAAAACAGGAGCCAATTGGCTGAAAGGTATTTCCTTGAGAGCCTCACGTTTTAATCCCGGTTGCTTCACCCCAACGCGTTCATCGATAACTCAAAGAACGCGTCCGGATTATTTCCTCAGAAGGAACGTCTCGTGTGTTAAACCGTTCACACATTTCCACATTAGACGCTGGGGCCTGGGAGTAAAACAGCACTTTCAGACCACATAAATCACAACCCTTCCCTCCCAGGCCAGGCCCAGCTGCAAATCTTAAGAGAAATGAATGACACAGCCGGCTAGCAGCTCTCAGGCTGATTTACAACAGCGGCGGTAAATATCAAGGGAAGCGTAAATCCGTCAGGTGGGAGCAGAGCAGAGGAAAGAGGAAAGAGGAAAGAAAGCGGACTGAATGATGGGTACAAAGCCAATGCAAAGCTACCCATGCAATTGTCAACTGGGGTGCTCTCCCCAACAGGTGTTTGGAGGATGACGTGGGCGAAACCCACTTGAAAACAAATCTTGTGGGTTCCTCTGGTCCCAAAAACGTCAGTGCCCATTTTTGTTGGTGTGTGTGCCAGTCTGTGGCTGGCAAAATTGACTCCGATCCTTTTCCTCTTTTCTAGAAACTTTCAGAGATCCCTTCCAATATTCCAAACCAACAAGCCATAAGGAACACACTGCCTATCTGGATTGGGAAGCCAATACTGTTCAGAGGTTTCCCCAAAGATGCAGAGAACTTGGATCTCTTGGTATGTCGAATTTATCAACTATGACAACATGTCCCTGCCCTAATGTCCCCTTCCCCCCAACCCCACTCCCCACCCCACCCCACCCCCCCACCCCAACCCCAACCACTGAACACATCGTTTCCAGAATGCAAAAGGGTGCCATTGTTTTATTCCAACAGTGTGATGGGATGTGAACAAAGGGAATAAGTTCTCCGACCTATTATCATCCGTTTCCACTGATCTACAAAATTATCTTCACCACCCCCCCCCCACCCCACCCTCCCCCCCCAAAAACAAAATGTGTTTCACAAAAGTAAACTACAGTTCAGCAAGTCTGACCAAGTATGTGGACAAGTGGCCGAGGTATCTGTGTGCACACCTTTCACAAGAAACTGTTTATTTCTCGTACCCACTATTCTCCCACACTCTCTGATCCCCTTGGCTGTCTCCCCCCCACCCCCACCCCCCCTTGCCCTCGTTCTTTCTCTCTTGCCTCCTCTCTGTCAGGTCTATGTGGCAGCCTTGGGCTCCCTTGCTCTGCCAGGCATCTCTCTCTCTCTCTCTCTCTCTCTCTCGGTCTGCAACTGCCCCTACACCAACTCATTGATCCGCTATCTCACTTAGTGCGGAAACGCGAAATTCAGCAGTGCAGAGCAAGACAGCACCAAAGCCATCGTTCTAACGCGTCCGACTTTTAATGAAACAAGTTATGTAGAAACATAACACTCAACTGTTTTTTTTTTTAAAAAAAGAGGAGAGTCGATGAACATTATTGAATGCTCGGTTTTTTTTTCTTAAACTTCTGGGAGAGAGACTGAAGTCCAGATCAATGCAGTGACGATATCTCGCTCTATCCTGGCTGTTAAAAACTTCCCTGTATAGAATGAGTTTGCGTCAGTCCGAACGAATTTAGCACCTGCCGGGTCCAGACCCGCACAAACACAGAGGCCGCACGGATTAAGCTCGCAATCAGCACCAAATTGACATCATTCAGTCTCCTTCAGAGAGGCCGCGAGGGTAGGCGTGGAGGGCAACAGGAATGGCACACTTTTGCACACTGGAGAAATGTGCTCGACAGAGAATTACGGAGGAGCTTCGGCTCAAGGGTTCAGCAGCAATGTCGCTCTGCTCTCTCTCTCTCTCCGCTGATTTCAGTGCCCAGCTTCCTGTGAGAATCAACCTGTGTCGGTTTCTGTTTGTGTTAAGATGCTATGACGCACGCAAGCTTTGTGATCGTGTGCGTTGGAATGTAACTGCTGCTCAAAAGGGCAAGTCCCGGTGGAGGAGGGGATGTGTGTGAGAGAGAGAGAGAGAGAGGGAGAGGGAGAGAGGGAGGTGGGGGGGGGGAGGAGACAGAGAGGGAGACAGAGAGGGAGAGAGGGGGGTGGGGAGACAGAGAGGGAGAGAGCGCGTCCATTCGAGACGCAGGGAAATCTCCAGGTCGGCACAGATATGTGGCTCTCACAGTCAGGTTTGGCTACGCTTACGGTGGGTTTCACACAGACACTCGCTGGTGATCAGAATGATCCTGGCTAATGCCTTAGAGGCTCGGACGATGGTAAGTGGGAGTGCTGACTGGTATTTGGTTTGTGAACGAGTTGTCCTCATGTGGCATCTATCTATCTATCTATCTATCTATCTATCTATCTATCTATCTATCTATCTATCTATCTATCTATCTATCTATCTATCTATCTATCTATCTATCTATCTATCTATCTATCTATCTATCTGTGGTCAATTTATCGAGCCATCCTGTTTTTACTCCACACCTCGCGGGTACGGTTTCAACAACGCCACTCCAGCCGTCGCCTTCAAGGGAAACATTAGCCGAGGTCACGGCTGCCTCTTTCAATTTAAGAAGCCATCAATAGCTTGCATTATACTGTAATGCACAGGGGATTCGTCCCTCTCCAGTGCCCTGAATAATACTTCTCCCTCATTCAAATTCGCATGGATCATCGGCTCATCTGGTTGTCGATGGTTGGGGATGCGATAGGCCTTTCTGACTCTCTCAATCTGTTACCTTCTCCATGCAATCCATTTGTTTCTCAATTAAAACCAGAAAGCCGTCCCCCCCCTCCCACCACCCCACTCCAACCCCCCCAAACAATATTAGAAACATATCGAGCATCTGAAATAGAGAGGGAACTAATTGTTTGTTTTTTCTCCCGACCCTCACTTTCACTCCATAGCTGCGGCTCTGTGGTCTTTGACTTGCACAGTATCAAGACTACCAGCTACAAGCCCTCAAACACAATTCATGTTGCTAAAGAACAGCTGGCTCACAGTTGTGGAACTCACTACACCACTGACTGCACAGAGCCTTTTTTTTTCAAAGAATGCAAGTGTAGAAACAGAGGGAGGTTCCAAACACGCAAGGAGGCCATTCAGTCCATCATAGCCGTGTCAATGCCACTGTTTATTTTAATAAGTTAAGTCAATTTATTTACTGTTTTGTGCTTTGTGTTACCGCTCAGGTATCTTTTCAATGATTTCAAGTTTCTTTCAACATTTTATTACATGACTGCAATCTTTGCCCAATGTCAGAAACAGCTCAGAATTGCCCCCCCAAATTACTAGATGTTTTATGTGTTGCGTTGAGGACACTCTGGGTACTATATTATCAAGACTAGACTCTTACGAAGCTGTGCCTAAAACTCTCTGGGATTGGATAATCAGAGTTTAAAAAAAAAAAAAAATATTTACAGAGAGAGAGTCCACACAGGGAAGTCTCATTGTATAGTGAGGGCACATACTCACTGAACACTCAGTGAGATTTGCATGCTCATGGGGAGATGGTTTTGCTGTGCGTCAGAAGCCCAACTGTCTGAAAACTGTAAAAAAAAAGTTCTGTAACATGCTCCTCATTAAGAAGGAAACACAGCAGGTGAATGACATCTGAGAGAGAGAGAGATAACGTGGATTTCGGGTGTGAGTCTACATCAGAATTATTTTTCTTTATTCCTCTGTACTTCTCATGGCGTAGCCGTTAGAGCATTTGCCTGAGCACATGCACGTAGACCCAGGTTCGATTCCCACAGGCAGATCAAATACCTTAGACAAGCTTCCTTATTCCATAAGCCTCTGATTGCCCGGCAGTAAAGTAGGAACCCGCTTGTTGGTCGATTGATGGATAACGATGATCACAAAATAAACAGTCAATTAATCTGACAGTATTTTCTGTGAAGCGTCTCAATGATGTGAACAGGCGCTGTATCAAATCCGAGGATTTTTATTATTGTATTATTACTTCCCTTTTTGCTTCGTTTCCTATAAAATAAGGACAAAGCGAGTCATTCAGTGCCTCCCAAGTGCAAGCGAAAACTATTCCAAGCTTGACGGGCAGATTACAGCAAGGCTGATAATATGTTGGTTACAGCACTACTGACAAGTACTTGGCGAGGCGGACAACTATTGGCTGCAGTATAGATGCTGAACGAGCTTCATTTCACAGCAAAATAACCTGCATTATGGAATTAGTTCAGGAAAGGGTTCAAATACATCTTCATGGAAACTTGTACTGTATGACCGAGTGTATTATAATGGCCCACGAAAGCGTGTCAGGCATTTATTACGTCATCAACTATTTAAAAATATATATATTTTTAAAACAACTGGAGGAATAGGCAGATCTGAAGCCTTTCTCGGGGCAGGAGCCAATGGCAAACGTTAGAGATTGACAAGATTCATTCCCCAGGGTCTGCCTTTCGTACACTCCCCGTGATTTATGACGTGGGGAGGGGAAGTGGAGGGGAAGGGAGGGAGTAGAGGAGGGGGTCAAAGATGCAGAAACTCATCTGCAATGAGATCTTTTTTTTTTTTTTGGCTTATAATCCATGACCTTGCTCGATTAGGACGAGGCACATTAACAATTCTATCCCAAACCCGTTCCTGACTGTTTTGCCTGCGACAGAAGCCTCCACTCTGCTGGCTGGCTGGCTGTGAGCGTCTGAGCCAAAGAAATGGAAGCGTGTAGGAGGTCTGTGGAACCAAAGTCGTTCACGCACAATTAATAATTGTAATAAAATAATAATTACATTTGGTACAGCGCCTTTCAAGCCGGGAGCATGTCACAAAGCCCTTCACGAGGATATACTGTAGAGTGCATTGACTATACGCTCTGTGGGTAAATATTACTCAGAGTCTAAGAGGAGGGCTGGCGTAGCAAAGAGGGACAATCGAACACAGAGGGCTCATCTCTAATCTACCAGGTCTTGGGGGGGAAAGACAGATTGTCAGGGAAAAAGAGAAGGAACTTTTTTTTCTGCGGCATTTTTGCCTTGATATCGTCACGCTGACTGCTAACACAGATATCTCAAATGGACACTCGCGCTCAGTCACTGTGGTAACCTCTTCTAAATGTTACGTAAAGTGTACAGCCCCTGACTTGTCAAATCTGTCCTATTCTGTCCTCCCTCTCTCTCTCTCTCTCTCTCTCTCTCTCTTCCTTGAGAGAAATCAACTGTTGAAGGACTCCTTCAGATACTCCCAGAGGAGGCGAATTTTGATCAGGAAAATCAATCGGATGGATTCTGTTGACATTACACAAGAAAGGGAACTGCGCTGAAGCCCTTTCTCTCTCTCTCTGTCTCTCTCTGTGTCTCTCTCCCCCCGCCATCACCCCTCCCCACCAGCCACCATTGATTTGTTTTGCAGCGAGTCTGTGATTGCTGGAGAGAGGGAAGGAGAAGCTGCATTCTCTAACTGGGGAATTCAGTGACAGCTGTCAGACACAGTGGCGCGATATCTCCTCGTCTGAAACATCTAAAAGGACGCATTAAACCTGTGGGGGTGGAAACCGACACCGAGGTCTAGGTTTACATTATTACGTTGCGCTTAAAAAACCCCATCACTTGTTCGTCTCCCCCACATCTCCTCGCCCACACCTCCTCTCTTGTTTGGCGTCTTCCGGGCGTCTCCAAGCGCTTCACGGAATATAAAGTGAATTGACTGTATATTTGCGGGAAAAACGCAGCAGCCGATCACGCACAGCAGCGTCCCCCCCACAAAGTCATGGATTCAAATGACCAATTTAATTTGGGGGTTTTTTTTTTGAGGGATTATTACCAGTCATGGGGAGTAAGGAAACTTGCCCAAGGTTTCATCCTGCCTGGGAATCAAACCCAGGTCTCTCATGTGAAAGGTAAGGGCTCTAACCACTGAGCTACAAGACTTCACGTTACTGTAGAAGTACTGTAGGTTGTGTAGATTAAATTACGATAGAAGAAGAATTTGTCTGAGCTATATGAAAGCCAGGGTTCTAAATACTAGAAGACAAATCAAGATAACTGAGCAAGAATTTATCCCAACACTGTAGGATGTTATTAACTGCAAATAAATGTTTAAACTTTAAAAAAATATATAGGCTGGTTTAACTTAGAAACATAATATGTCATTTGATATTGACAAAGAGCTGTATAGCTCATAAAACAAAAAGCTCTTCTTTTTCCACAGATGTGTTACTTGCCTGGGTGCTAAACAGGGCTGGAGAAAAAGTAAAAATATTGCCATTACGACTTGATTATTATTCTATATGGTAGTGGTGGGGGAAGAGGGATGAGGGGTGAGACCTTAACTGCCAATACAGTTTTACTGTTTGGTATGTTTACAGTTTTATGTAGTTTAGACGAATGCAAAATAAAAACCTTTTTGACGGGTTAGACATGCACTCGGATAATCATTAGCTGTACACTGGGAGAAGGGCAATAGGTATCTTCCTCTAGCTAGCATCTCAACCTGAGGATTTATTTTCTTCAGGGAAAAAAAAGATCCCTCAAGTCCTGATGCTTTTCCTTCCGAGAAAGAAACAACAAACGTACATTTTTTGAAGGCACCTTAATGTAATAATGCTTGCGTTTCCAAGGACATCTCAAAGGAGCTTCACACGATTTACTCAGAAAGTGTAGTGACCGAGTATTTTCGTAGGCCAAGCTTTAGAGCCACCAAGTGAACCGAAGAGGAAATCACAGCAAAACAGCAGTTTTGCTCGAGCGCATGTAAACTGAACAAGCGACTGGCGTAATGTTATCTGCAGAATTGCACAACTCGCCTCTGCCACGTGGAATCGGCCCAGGAAGGGATTAGGAATGTAATGAAGCTGTAAGTAAAGCGGCTTTCCTCAAGGTAGGAAAGTCTTGCCGCGAGTTAAGTCCAAAAATATTCTTAAATGAGAAAAAATCTCACACCTGCGGCACGACAGTACAATAGCTCGAAATCTCTCAAGTCTACTTCGCCACAACTGGCTGCTCTGAATATTAAAGCCGGTCAGTGAGAATGCAGGAACTCTCGCTCTCTCGGATGCCTAGTTTCCGATAATCTACAAAGTCACTTTGCGGGGAGAACGGTTTGAGTGTAACTACACAGGTTTAAGTGTGTGCGGCACAGAAACACATCATTTAAGCCAGGCACTGTGTGCTGGTGTAATTTTCTCCCACATTGTGCAATTTGTTAGTACAGTATTATGCTCTGATCTCACTTTCCCGCAACCTTTAATGTTCCTTTATAACTTGTCGATTGGCGGATCGCTTTTCCGAGGATGATAATCCCTTCAAGTATAAAATCATAATAGTAATAATAATATAGCCACTCAATCCACGTTTGTGGGACACTGCCGTGCGCAGTTGGCTGCCGCGTTTCACCCACAAAACATACAGTCAGTTCACTTTACAGTAGATACTGTGAAGCGCTTTGGGACGTCTTGAAGATGTGATAAAGGCCCAATTATTATTATTATTAATATTATTGTAATGAGTACAAAAGTGAACTGGGACTATATAATCCACAGCAGGGCCCGAATGTAGCATATCAAAATTTTCATGCCATTATTCGGGAGAAGTCATGCTATTTTTTTGATTAACGAGTGATTTTTAGTCCATCTGATCAGCCGGCAGAGCGACTCTCCCGAGGTTGCGCAAACTCTTTGAAATGCAGATGACATGCAAATGCCTTCCTTTGGCTTGAAATGGAAATACTCCCTCCCTCCACCAGTACTCGGTAAAGAGAAATCTAAATCAATTTTCAATTCTTAGAAAAGCTTTAACAAAATAACCTGGGTTTAAAGCGCACGGCCACTGACTTTCTCCCATTAGGGAAAGGCTTTGTGCATTGTAGAACTCCGAGATTACACACACGCGATTTGCTCTTTAATGTAGAAACATCTAATTATTGGCATGATATCGTGCAAAGCACAGTGTGACATCCTCCCGACATGAAAGGCATTATCTCTACTTTAAGGATCATTATTATTAATTATTAGCAGATACCTTACAAAATTGCCTGAGGATGTGAGGGTAGAGGACATAGGGGTGGGGATCAGGGAGCGTGTCGTGGAGGGAGGTTAAGGTTAGGAGGGTGAGGAGGCCTTGAAGGAGGCAAGGTGGGTTGCAAGGCGAAGGGAATGTGGGATGGAGTTCCAGAGGGTTGTGGGGGGGGTGGCAGAGAAGCTGAAGGCCTGACCACCGATGGTGGGGTGAGACAGCCGGGAGACAAGGAGTAGGCCAGAGCCCGCTGAGCGGAGGGAGCGGACAGGTTGATGAGGGATGAAGCAGATTTGGGAGGTAGGGTGGGTGGGGGGGGGGGGGGGGGCAGGCCATGGGTGGGGGGGGGGGAGGGGGGGGTGGCCTAGAAGGTGAGGATGAGAATTTAGAGCTCGATCTTCTGAGGGATGGGGAGCCAGTGGCACGAATGTTGGGGGAGAAAGGACAGTTGAACAGGAAGATAATGATAGTAATAATAATAACTAGATGAATAAACAAATAGCAATAAGCGACAACTATTCATAAATAATAGGAAGTGGTTACTGATTCACTTTAGGTGAATGTGACACACGCACAGCATTTTGCGTAACTGACACAAGTTCCCATGAAGCAGCCTCCCAGCCAAAGATGTTGAAGGATATCCACATCGATTTATCGAGCCATTTATCAATTCATGAATCGAGCAATTGAATCTGCGGGATATTCCGGGTCATGAAATTTGCTTCTCTTAGGATTGGGAGGGAGTTTTCGTGGGATCATCCATCTTCGCGCGCACTCGCATGCGTGTATGTGTCTGTATAGGAGGTGGAAGGTGACCCGAGTTTAAACACCTCATCTGAATTGAGACGAACTGACGTTTTCTATCTGAGCAACTCGGGTCCGTGACCCAGAGACAAAAAGGGCCACCGGCTGAGACGGAGCCGAAGCTTCGAGTGAAATGGAGCAGAAGATTCACACTCGTTTTCTCGGCTGGTCGCAAAGCAGAAAGATTAACGGCAATAAAAACAAACACTTGAAATGAGACTTACTACGCAAGTCGCAGACCATCAAAGAATTAAACTCAATCAGATACAGTTCCTTCGTTCTGATTCAGGTCACGAACTTAATCATTTTAGTGCTCACAAAAGGCTGGTACAACAGTACTCATGTATTTGATAGATATCAAATTAAATTAATGGGGAGCGATTGGAAATCACACAGACACACACATTCTACTTTCTATTTATTTGCCCAAGTCTATTCAGAAAGTTTAATCAGTTAAAAGGCGTCGTTTCTCCTGCAATCAGTTGTAAACACACCAGTAAGGTTTTAAGTGATGTAAATGTATAGTTATTGGGCAATGGGCATTAATTAACTTAATTGAAATGTGCTAACGCAGAGCTGTGAATCAGATGACGCTTTTCAAGTGAAGAGCATGTGGAGATTGGCAGAGTGCTGACTCGTATTCACCGCGACACAGTTGATAAAGGGAATGAATACGGGACAGGAATGGAACGATGCATCTTGTGCTAACCGTGTGCAAACGCACGTCGCCAAAAATATTCCAGGTTTCTAATAGTTGTGTAGTTAGCCAATTGAGCATTTACAGAATTCAAGGATTATTACAATTCAATAATTCTTCACTCGAGATGAAGACTGGGTGCTTACAATGGTTTGCAACCTACATTTCACCCGCAAAATATACAGCGCTTTTGAGACATCTACGTTCGAATCCAGGCAGGTCAGGGACGAAACCTTGGGCAAGTTTCCTTACTCTGCACGCCTAATAATAATACCCTCCAAAAAATAATAGAATTGGTCATTTCAATCCACGACTGTTTGTGAGAAGCTGCTGTGCACGACTGACAGCAGCATTTAGTCCACAAATATACAGTCAGTTCACTGCACAGTCTATTCTGTGAAGCGCTTTGAGATGTTTGGAAGATGTGAAAACCTCTATATCCAAAGCAAGAATTATTATTCTTATTATTATCCAGTCTCTACTAGCCCTGTATAAACGCAAGCATTATTATTGTTATTTCAAGTTGGGAGGACATTTCAAAGCACTTCAATCAGGTGTACCCGAGCTCGAGGGAGGGTAATGAAAAAAAATACTGATACCGCAGTCAAAACAAGAGAGAAAAACATGACATGAATGGGGAGGAAACGTGTAAGGAGGTGAAAACTGAGGTGTTAATAGCGTTTGTGTGTGGGAAAGGAGAACAAAAGTAATTTTATAGGACAGGGAATTCATACTCAAATGAATGGTAGGATTACCATTTAAATTAATTGTCAGTTTTACTGAAGGGTTGTTCTCTGGAAAAATGATTGTGTTTTAAGAGTGTAAATCAGACTGGAGACAGTATGAGCAGCTACTGCTTAACCCACGAAGCTGCAACACTGATTTTTATTTCACTCCGCACCTTCACTTCTGATTGAATTTTACACAATAAATAATAATAATCCTTGCATTTGATGGTGCTTTTTTCATGCCTTCTGGACATCTCAAAGCGCTTCACAGAATATGCTGTAAAGTGAATTGAACTGTGTATATATATATTTGCGGGAGAAACGCAGTGTCCGAGAAACAGTCGTGGATTGCATTGACCAACTTTATCATTGGCTTTGTTTCTTGAGGGATTATTATCAGCCGTGCGGAGTAAGGAAACTTGCCCAAGGTTTCACCCTGCTGGGAATCGAACCCAAGCCTCTCGCTTGCGAGGCGAGCGCTGCTCTACAAACAACAACAAAATGATAATAATAAAATGACACTTGTATAGCGCCTTTCACATCAGGAGGACACCACGAGGCGCCGAGCTACAGGACTATGTCATCTCCCCCCTTCCCTCTCGCTATCTAGCCCAGGCAGAGGCATCATGGGCGGAATGGCCCCCTTCTGTACTGTAATATTCCATGATTCTACAACATATAACACACACACACGTACTAATAATAGGTGATATTTGGAACCTTAGAGTAACTCGCTGTGAATATAATCGGCAGACAATCCAAGACCCCCGCCGGACGCCAGCCCCTATCCACCCACTGCCCCAGATTCAACCAGACGTCTATGAATCAGCTGGTTATACAAAATGTGAATATCACCAGAGGTCTGAACTGAAGAGCTCCCTCACCAGCCCTTCTGCTGATGTCTTGCCAAACTCTACCCTTTCTCATCAACTCCAGCATTTTGCATTACAACGGACACACAGCATGGGTGGGGGTGGGGGGGGGGTAGATTGTCAGAGAGCGAGAGAGAAGATATTGTGTTTCCATTCCCCGCAAAACACTTTTTTTTTTTTTTTTACACTTGGCCTGAATAAATCCTGGATATTTGTGTTTGAGTTGACATGCTGTTGCGACAATGCATCCAATTAGTGCACGCTGGGACAGCCGTGCGCTCAGTAAACACTTCCAATCTGTCCAGTTTACGCGCGATGGGAGGTCCACGTCTCTCCAGACTAGGGCGGACAGGCACTGTGTGGGAGAGCGCGCTGCCGGGTCAGGCTCGCACCGCGTCGAAAGTAGCTTTTATTGCAAAAGGCGAAAAAACACACAAAAAAAGCTTTTTACAAAGCGAGGGAGAATTTTACAGATTCCAGGGAGAGCCTGGAATTGGTATCTCGATGTTTGCCGGAGGTTCTGTTGGTCGCTGCCCAATCTCCCGAAATATCAGCCGGATGTGTTACGGGTTCCCAGTCACCAACATGTCTGTCTGTACGGCAACGAGTGGTTTGGCGTGTTTGTGTTTGTGTGTACGTGAAAGAGACAGAGAGAGAGGGAGACGGAGAGAGAGAGAGAGTATGAGAGAGAGTGTACATGCATGTCAATGTTTCAGCTGCAAAACACAGTCAATTGGCTTTGCAGTATATCCCCGTGTGGTGCTTTAAGACATCTCAAAGACGTGATTAAGACACTATATCAACTGCAAAGATGATTAGTATTATTACTATAACAGGAGCAATTTTTACTTATCCCGAGCTTTTCATGTAGAAGATATCAGAACAAAGACGGAGTGGGATGGGAGCAAAATATGGGAGGGTTTTACTGAAGGCTGAGTCACACTGATGATTTTTGGAACGCCTTTAAATGTGAGGATGGTGGGAGCAAGGCAAGGTGCGGTGGACAACTGGCTATGTGCAGTACAGTAATCATTTACAGTGTAGAGACCAAGAACTATCCACGCATTTTTAATGTTAATACTAATATTAACGCACCTGCTTTTGAATCGTGCATTTAAATCTGTTCGCTCAGTTTGGGCAACAGCGTATCTGAATTTGCATTCCTGAAATCCAGTTCGATGATGATGGATTCTCACTTTATTAAACACTTTGATATTTAATCATTGCAGCACGCCCGTTAATTCCCTCAACCCTCCTGACAAACAGAAGTTACACACACAAATTTCAATTCAGATTTCACTTGTCATATATATATCTGGGAGAACCGGTTTTACGACGTTGCACAAACCAAAGTGTTTTTGGAGTTGATTAAATTTTCACTCCAAATGGTTTGTACACGCACCGGCTTGATGAACTCAAACACCTGAGGCACCGAGAACACAGCAGAGTAATTTTGATTATAGGGCTTCACCTTCACGCTCACGCAGGAACATTCTGTCCGTACCAACATTAACCACAATCAACATCGTGATGAACTTTGCCAGGAAGAGTGGTTGAAACCAGGACGCTGGACTTGTTTAAATAAAACAGCTCAAAACACTGTGGTGGCAGGCGAGACGGGAGGAAGGGTGAGTATTCTGGAAGAATGAGACGAAAAGCCCCCTTTATCTGACCTGATCTGGTTAAACTCAACGTGGATGTTGTGTGTGGGACGTTGTGGAGCAAAGTGACAAAGATCTACAGGCTGTCCTGTCTCCTTTGAGGAAATCAACTTACATTTGTATCGGGCCTTTCACGTCGGGAGGATGTCCCTGGGCAGCCAGGGTAAATCAGGCTTCTCTTTCAGGCACTCGGTTTGCTAGCTGTGCGACACAATCGGTGAATTGTGCAACGCGAGGAACGAAAACTGTGTAAGACAAATGAACGCAAATACTACCTTTTCCACGGGGAAAGGATCGATAACCAAGTCTGTGTCATTGGAAAATCGTGGTGCCTGACGACTGCTTTGCTGCTCAAGCCCTCCGGGTCACGTGAAAGTTGCTAGAAACGGGCGACACCAGTGTCGTTTATTGAGGTTTTAACGTCTTGTGGATGACTGTGTGAAGCGGGCGACAGATCGGAATCTAACCCTGACGGTCTGTATCTGATTCCATTCTATTCCCGCAGAAAAACCACGGATGAACAACATCCTTACGTCTGCGACGGAGCCCTACGATCTCTCCTTCTCAAGATCCTACCAGAGCCTATCCCACCTCCCGCCATCATACGAGTCTGCGGTCAAGTCTGATTTAAGCAAGTATTCTTCACTAAAACGATTAAGTAGGTTTCTCAGATTAAACCATTCATGTTACTGTTGCCCTATCATTCCCTGGACCTCTTAGTGAAAGGCGCTGTACAAGTATAATTCTGTTGTAATTGTTGTTAGCTACCACAGGTTAGCCCCTCACCCGAAGCACTGACAGATTAACACAAAGCCAGCTTGAGCTACAGTGCGATGTTCTGTTGGTTGATAAATTGATTACGTGCACTTGTATAGAGCCTTCTGTGTAAGGCAACGATTCAAAGCAGATTCGCAGAGACAGCACGCAACTCTGAGAAAGGTGGAACGTAGGGAGGCCACCAATGGCAGGGTGCGTAGGACAAGTGTTTAGAAGGGTCCAGAGGTACTAATATACTGTAAAGTATAGTGACGGTAATTTGGTGTTGGGACAGTGGGGGCGGAATGATTGGAAGTTGATCGGGAAACATTAAAACAGGGAAGTAGCAAGGAGAGATGGGAGGATAGATGAGCGAATTCCAATCCATCCCTCGACTGTGAGCGAAGGCGGCGCAAAGCTCAGAGACGATACACACAGAGACCGGAGACCAGCCCAGTAAAAACAAAAAACGCTTCAAACAAAAGTATGGAACGCGGCATTAAACAGTATGTAGCCTCAAGGTCAAGAGACACTAGAGATACGTACAATCGGGCAAGAAAGATTTATACAGTGTAGGATTTATGCTCTGGTTGTCTGCTTCCGAGAGACCTGCTCTCTGAGGAGATATTTCTGTCAGTGTTTATCAGCAGGAATGTCAGCCCATCCTCCCCACAATCCAACCCACTCACGTAAAGATCGTTTGCATCGTTCTGTTTTAAATGACAGATAAATGACTGATGTGTGCGGTGGAGTCGCTGAAGTCTCTAAACTGACTAAAGCCCCTCCCAACGCGAAAGGCACTAAGCAAATGCCATTGAAAAAAAATGTTGTTGTTGTTGGTGTTGTCGTCGTTAAAGTCATTAACATTATGCGTCAAACTGGCCAGAATGACACGACAATAAAGCCACCTCTGGTGTGTATCGTTGGGAGCCTGAAACTCACTGTGGATGTGTTCTCTCCGTTGCTTTCACAGGCGAGAAGGAGATTGATGAATACTACATGAAGAAGAGACACCTGCCTGACTTGGCAGCCAGGGGAACGCTGCCGTTGCACGTGATGAAAATGAACCAAGAACAAAGCAACTACAGAGACAGAGACAGGCCTCACCGGCCCGTCAGAGCCATGTCTCAGGACAGAGTCCTGTCCCCAGAGAGAGAGATGTCTCAGCATTGCATCATGGCTTACGAGCGAAATCTGTCTGACGAGCAGCTCTTGTCAGCCGAACGCCTTCAGTCGCAGGATCCCCTCCTCTCCCCAGATAAGGTCATGTCCTTGAAACGCACCCTGTTCCGAGAGAAGGCCATGTCCAGAGCCTTGTCCCAATCCCACACAGATGTCTTTGTATCCACGCCCGTCTTAGACCGTTATAAAATGACAAAAATGCACTCGCATCCCAGTGCCTCAAACAATTTGTACAATACCTTGAATACCAATCAGGCGAATCAAACAAATCACATCGTTGCCAAACGACATGCCTTTGCTTCGAGACGGCACAATACAGTCGAACAGCTCCACTATATCCCAGGACACCACCATAACTACCGCACAGCCAGCAAAACAGAAGTAACTGTTTGATCTTAATAGTGTGCGTTTGCCAATTTCACCACGAGAGAGCGTGGAAGGTTGCCCCCAAGGCGAGGCTTTGTGAAGCCGCACTAATTACTTGTGCCCTAATTTCTTATACAGTATTTAAAAAAAACAAAACAAAAACAAAACGAAAGCGCATTTGTTCATCCAAGCAAAATGGTGTATCATACCAGGCTTTGGTCTCTCCAGAGACATTCAGTGTCACTTCCCATCTCATCTAAGGTTCCCATTATAGTTGGTGGATGAGAAGAATGGACGCCAGCAAATCTCATCCAAGATACGCGACAGTTTCTGTCAAAGGAAGCCATGCGACCTGACATGGTATTAAAGGGCTTAAAAATTATAAAGTCAGTGGTCAAAGATCTAACCAACTCGTAGTATGTTTTGGAGTAGATAGATATTTAGCGAAAGTCCTGGTTATTAATTTTGTAAGTAGACAAATTTGGTGTTTTACTCACCAAAAAAGCTTGCGTTTTGCTTTACATATTTAAAGCAAAGTCTGTTGAGGATTTCCATGTTCTAACAGCCTGCATAATATATTAATAGGAAGTGTAGGAGTTTATGGATAAACTATTTACAGCTTAGGCATATCCATCTTACCTCTAGATTCCTTTACTCGTGCGAGTTACAAGATGGTAACTAATGATCGACTAGAATTCCAGACCTGGGATGTCAACCCTTCAGGAGGTTGGGTGTTTGGCTGGGGATGTCCTCATTAGTGGGATGTTGATGAGTGTTACGCTCCTACTTGTAGTTATGTATTTGAAAATTATTCTCGAGAGAATGACATTGGGCGGTTGGTGCGAAGGAGAGAACTGTTAGGAAACTCGGTTCCGTTCCACTGGACGACGGCCAGACTGATCACGGAACGGCTGCTAATTTTTACGTTGCTTTTCATTGATCCTCAGTTTGCTTTTTAACGTGGTGCAAAGCGCCCGTTCATGTCACCCGAGGAGTGAAATGACCAGTCAGCCCAACCCCACAGACTTGAGCAAGTTTCTAGACTCGGGAAGTGAAATAAATGAAAAAGAAGACGAACAAAACAATCTACCCATCTACGTTTGGTAGATTTTAAAAAAAAGACAACAACTTTGGAACGCATGCCTGGCATCTCACTTACATTTTCAAAAGAATAGCAAATCGCAGAAGGATTTAGAAGCAAGATAAGTTTGATTTCAATGTGAGTTTTGTGCAATTTTAAAAAAATCTTCCTTTCGATTCTTTTATGCCTTGCATTATTCTCGTCCCATTCCTTTAGTTACCATGATGTTGTAACACTTTTCTTTTTCACCTGGTTTCTTCTCAGTGTGCTCATTCGTTCTCTCAAGGTTCAGTTTCTTCCCCAATCCTCATTTTTCCTTGCTTCAACACGTAAGCAATGCTTAGAGCAGCGTAGAGTCTGGAGGGAGCACTGGAGTCACTGAAGCTGCCACTATACCAGGTCAGGCTGGTTATTGCTGAAAGCTGGGCAGACAGTATGGATGGAAAAGGGTGTTCAAGAGAGGTGGAAAGTTGATCAATCAATATGGTTTAGCATGTTAAGCGATGAGGCTGCATAACCCTTTCCAAGATGGAGTCTTTGGACCCATCAAGTAGAAGTAGTGCAAATTTATGGGTTTAGTGGCGCAAATTGTAGATAATCCTTCAGACGGTTGCTTGTGGGTGACCTTAAACACAGCTCAAAGAGGCACAAGCCACAGTGTGTCAGGGACAAGTGAAGTCTGATGTCTTTTACTGAAGGTTACACCGCGGACTCCTGGATTGATTCAAGTGCATTTGGTAACATTGGAACCTTTGTGTTAAACAAACTATTAAATGGTAACCAACTTCAGAGAGACACATTTATCTCCGTTACAGATACGGTTAGTTAGCAATGTCTTCAGTGCTGACAGTAAGTTACTGGCGTGGTGTGGTAGGATTGGAAATTGTGAAATGGTCAGATGGATGTGAAGTGGCCTTTTCCTATCCTAATATTTATTGTTTGAAGCCATTCGTAATTATTGAAGTAGAGTATACCTTTTTCAAAACTATGGAGGTCTATGTTTCCAGATTGTCCAGACTGTTCTCATCAGCGGACTCTGAAACAAAGCGCTTGTGTCCATCATTTCATGCTTCCCCCTCAAAGCCATATCTGGAGGGCAACGGATCTCGCAGCTGAGTTGTTTGAGGCCGGGTTTTGCTCGAAGCAGAGATTTGTGGTTGGATCCAGGACCATAAAGAAAGACTGGATTCACGGAAGCAACAAACAGCTTGATGCTGTAAATGGAAAGACAGGAAGGTAGGCCTTCTGCCAAGTGAGATCAAATGGACTGAAAGGCTTTCTTTAGATAGTGCTTCTCTTGTGACCGTTGAACGTAACATTAGCAAAGGAAGATCAGAGCCAAATGCTTACACCTGTTGACTCCATTAGGTGGGTTCAGATCCCACTGTATACCGAAGTCTACTCTAAACTCAGGTCTTCAGTGAATGAGTTTCAGGAGCTCTCAAGCAAGTTGCTCTGCAGCATAATGTCTTTGGTGAAGACAAGCTCAAATAATTTAAGTGGTAGGTAAACCTCTTATCAACCAACGCAGAAATTGTCTTGATGGCAAATGTACACAGAACTGTGGGCTCAGACTTTAAAACCAAAGTAATAGAGGAAGCGTTCAGAATAAAATAAGGGTTTATTTCATTAAAAAAAAGTCAATTCCTTTAACCAATTTCCTCTTCATGCAAAGCAATTTTACAGAGAAGTTACTATTTTCCCTCCCCACCTCCACCCCCCTCCCCTGTAAACTGAATAAAGCGATTGCAATGAGACATCAGGTAAGCTTTTTGCATTAATGACTACATTGAGTTGAAAAAAACAAACGCAAAGAATATCTTAAGAAAAGTCCCAAATAATTGGTCAGTCCAGGGCAATTGATTTTGAACCAATGCCAGTATTGCATGAATTTATGGTCCTTTATGAAAGAAAGAGAGAAAGGCGGAGAAGGAAAAACATTTTGGAAAGTTGAAATTGATGCGTATTGGTAATACTCTTTCTAGATATGTAAATAGGATAGTAGCTAACTGAGTAAAGGTGATGCTTGCCATCCAATGTATTTTATTGATTGAAGCACAAGAGTAGGTTTGACTTAACTCTTCAAGAATGGTGTATTTGATAGTGTTACAGTGACATAGTCGGAACTCTGGAGGGGATGGTTCTAAAGCCGAGAACAGGGGCTATCAGAACGGGGAATTGACAGAGCAGGGTTTGTAGAGAGGTGATGTGAGAGATTGCGTTCAAGAAGGTAAGACGGCGGTTTAGAGTAATTTGTGGTGTGGATCAAGTATAATGGAACTGCTTACCCACAACAAGCGGTAATTATTTGAAAGCGGTAATGCAAATTTGTATTTATCTAGTGTTTCTCACCATCTTCTCAGATGGCAGCTCATTGACTAGAAGCGTCTCTGGAATATCAATGGCATGGTATTGGTGTTTGTTTGTGTAAAGTAGTGAAGGCGCCTCTCCCAAGTTATGATGAACGAAGCCTTGAGCAGGCGTTGCCAAGTGCAGTCCACTGGAAGCTGTTCTCTAACACAGACTGAGCTCCAAACATATTGGAGTGTATCTCGTCAAGGTAGACAACTGGCTTTTGCCTGGCACTGTGGAACGTAATGTACTGGTGAAATACATTCACTAGTTGAAAAACACGGAATTAGGAAACGCTTCTCATCTCGGCAAGAAACATTTGATTTGACTGTAAAGATTTACATCCATTACAAAAATTGCACATTGTGTCTGTGCTAGCTCACTCCGCCCCCCACTCCAGCCCCCCCCCTCCCATAGCTATCTATTCTAATCTCAATCCCCCTGCTATTTCCCATTTTAGTATTTATCCAAATCACTTTCAAACATCACTGTGAATTCTGCTTTAACAGTCAGTCAGGTGTGGAAAGTCAATCTCCATCATATCCTCCACGGAGTAACATGATTAAATCTTTTTTTTTTTGCCCTCTCTCTCTATGGTGATAATTCATGCAATAGAGGGAGGAATAGGAGCAGGAGGTTGAAGGAGAAGGAAGGGAAGAAATAGATATTTGGCAATGTTGTACAGTTTACAGAGGATATTTGTACAAAGTTTGAAATCAGATTAAGCGTAGCTTTGCACTGGCATTACTATATACGGTGTAGATAACATTGGAGAGTGCTGCAGGTTAACTGTGAAAGACAACTGTGAGAACAGGGGCAGAATGGCGAGTGATCAGGGAGCAATGTTGAACAGCTAAGTCATGGCTATTCATTGCTGAGCAGTTGCAACAGATGAAAGTGAGGGTGAGTTATAACTGTAATATGATGGTAAAATTGTCCCTATGGTTTTTTTTCATGAACAGATGAAATAGTTGTTGGATTAGATCGGCAAGATCCATGGATGGGAGGTAGGGGGGGGGTGGGCGGGCGGGGGGGGCGAGGGGTGGGGGATAGGGGAAAAGCTACGTGAATAACAATGGATCGAGGTTAAAAGAGCAGTGTATGTGTTATGTAACGTTGCCGTGTCAGTTTGAGGATGAACTTGTTCACGTTGATAGTTCATAGAGCATCGTACGTTGCCGTAGAGTGGAGGGGGCAGTGATCTCACTTCGAGGCAAGAAATTTACTGGGTATAGCTTCAAACACAGAAGACACACACACACTTAGGTGTTCTGTCAAGTCTTGGACCTTTATGTGGCTTCATTTGATGGAAACTGTGATATTACTGTCATCTCAGAAACCTGTATCAGTTTATGTTAATTCTACTTATTATTAATACGAATCTAACTACCTGTGAGGTCTGCTCTTCTAGTTTATCACATTTATCTGCAGGCCATTCAGCGTAGGACAAGTAGCAACCATTCAGCCTTTCACCATATATAAACTTGGGTGAAGTTTTATATCCCAGAAAGTTTTGACCTAAGCTTCAAAACTAGATGCAGTGTAATAGCTTATTACCTTGATTAATACTGATTACAGATTAGAGACGTTTTATAGCTAGTACTTAAAAGGCTATGAGACGTATGGTTACTATTAAACATTTTTACTTTAGTATATGGGGGTTTGGGGGTGGGGTGGGTGGGGGGGTGGGTGGGTGGTTGGTGGGTGGGTGGGTGGGAACGTATTTGCTAAGAGAGAGGTGATGATTTTGTGTTTTAAGTCTTTATGGATTAAATGTTTATGGTAGTATACATGACAATGTATCTTTGTAACTGTTATTTTGCACAGAATCTTGTTTTCAAGTTGAATAAGCTTTAAGATAAGCAGTATTTGACTGTTTCTCTGTACTTTAATTGCCGTACCTACTTACCCTGTAAAAGCACATCCTATATGTACTGTATACAAAACTGTAACAAGTTTAGTAAAAAAAACTTAACAGTCCCCCCAAGGACGTTTTTTTCACTTTGTCAGTTATAATTACTTATGGATTCAGAAAAAAAAATTAAACCAATTTAAACAAAATGAAACTGCCGGTGGTTAATAATTAATAATGCTTCATTCAGCTGATTCTGTCCTGACCTGTCATCTCCAGCACTGTCTCCTGATAATAACGGTTGCCTTCGACATAACCCCTTTATCGGGTCTTTGCAACAACAACAACAACTTTGATTTATATAGAGCCCTCCACGCCCGGACGGCGTCTCAGAGCGCTTCGCAGAATATACTGTAAAGCGAATCGACTGTATATTTTGTGGACGAAACGCGGCAGCCAATTGCGCACAGCAGCGTCCCCCCCCCGTCCCCACCCCCACAAACAGCCGTGGATTGAAAACGACGTCATTTTTTTTTTAAGACATCATTACCCCATGGAAAAGTGATCCACTAATCAACTCACAACTGGGGTTTCCACTTCCTGCTGGGCAAACAGAGTAAGGGAAACCTGCAATTCAATAGGAGGATCTTTGCCGGTCCCAGCATTCGCCACTAATGCAGAACTCGCCACAATTGATGAATGAGGTCTATTAAATTAGCCAGTTGTATTGTGTAATAACAAGGCAATAGCAGGACACAGATATTTGTCTTCATTTTGAGGCCCTCGATACCTCAATCGACCGGTTTAAAGTGAATGATCGACACCGGGTTTACTGGGGTAAACAGCAGAAGGACTGAACTACCGGCTTGTCTAAAAAACGGCAGTAAATCTTTCGTGCACGAGAATAAGAGCTGACAAAATGTAACTGCCTCGTGTAATGCTTTCCCATCAGGTCTATGCCTCACCTCAAGGTGTCAATAGATTCGAGGAAATCAAGTGCTGATGTTTTACTCATCGCAGCCCAACATAAATAATAATAAATAATAATGACATCCCAGAACGCTTCACAAAACAATGTGTTGCTTCGAAGACTGGTGTACTGTATTTTGCTAGATAGGCAACCGAAGCCTCCTACACCCAGCCACATCCCACACACTGTGAACAGGCTGAACCAGAAATTCGGTTTTTGTTTTGGTTGTGAATTTCAGTGAGGAAGGAATATTGCTCAGGATATCAGGAGGGCTTCCTTGCTCCTCTAAAACCTCGTGTGTGATATTGTGCATCGAGCAGATATTTCCTCTAAAGAATAGTGCAGTACCTCCGCTAATTCAACACTCACTCACTACTGCTCTGGAGAGCCAGACAATATTATTAGCTCATGTTCTGATGTGTGTGTGTATGTGCGTGTGTGCGCACATGTGTTCCAGCCATCAATCATTTGAAGTACAGCCAGCTCCACTGTGTTTTCACTGCACCTAAACTCTCACACCTGGTACCCTGAGCTTTCTAATCACAGCTTGGGGTGGGGGGGGGGGGGAACAAATCAGCCATTCAATCTCACCTTTGGTAAGTCAACTATTAACTCCGCAGTTCCATAGTTGACGAGCAGATTTTCAGCTTGCATCGAAGGCGTTTTTGTCAGTCACCGGGACGCTTAAGTAGGAAAAGACTGGCAGGTGACACAGTGGAAACGCTAATGAGATCATCCAGAAACAAAGGAGGGCCCTACAGGCAAAGAGAAGAACATCAGAGAATATTCTTCAGGCTCGCACTCGCGCACGTAACAAAACGCTTACAGTCTCTAGAGCCGACAAGGTTAAGCGGGAGAGGGGGGGTTCATCTGATTCAGGTTCTCAGCCACCTCTGCTCTCCTCCATCTTCTCTGCCCCACCTTTGGAAGCAGCTATGTTTCCCTGCTCTCCAGAACCCTCAGCCTAAATCCCCTTGCCTTGCTCACCTCAGCCTCTACATCCCTTCCACCCACTACTTTCACAGCACCGCTAAAAGGAAGTCTCTTTCAGGCCAGCGTCTCATCTCTTTGAAAGGCTTCCCTATGTTGACCCCAATGGAAGAGATCCTACAAATGTACATAATTGGGATGTGCCCACATCGACGTGAAAGCTGCCGTGCAAATGCAATCTGTTGTTGTTGTTGACACAGGCATTTGTGAGAACATTGAATATATGCACAGAGGCTGAATCAAGTCAGACAGTTAAAATGGGAAGTAAAGGACATGGAGAAAGGGCAGGGAATTCTTGGATTCAAAGATATAACTTGATCCACTTGATCTCAAAAGTCAGAATGGCCCTCTTCCAAATCTCGCATTGGAGAATAGCCTGGAACTGAGGGAGTAGAGGACACAACAACAACAACAACAAAATTACACTTGTATAAATTACAGGAAGTGGGAGAGGTTTAGGAAAGGATGGGCTTTCTCTCTTTCCACTTAAATGAGATTATGAAACAATCACACAGCCATCCATTATATTGACCAAACCCCCCCCACAAATCACTCACCTCCTCACTTTATTTGTTCCTCTGTTTTTATCCATTGAAAGGATAGACAGACAATAAAGGCCACATCCCTGTGTGTGTCTCTCTCTCTTTCTCTTACATATATACACAAACAAAGCAATCTCAGACCTTCCATTCTCTCTGACTCACAGTTTATAGTGACTCCAAATCATTCCTTGTCAATCACTGCATTATCACCCTCAGTGATCTATTATCAGCATTGCACCTGTTCTGTTATTTCTCCTCATTCCCTTGTTAAAGGGAAGCCAATAGGGTGCTTTAAACTAGACTCCCAATGATTCTTGCACCTGGAGCATTGCAAGGTGGTCCCAAGAGAGGCTTACCCTTTACCCCCCAATAACCAAAGCTCTGACGCTAATAAAATACAGTGTAATTCACGTTGATATTAACGGTTCCCATTTTGCCCTGCGAGTCTTGTTTACGGCCTCGAGATCACCGGCACGTGAGAAATGAATAACAAACGATGTCCTGGATGTATTTTGGCCGAGCTGTAATTAAACCTGGCGCGACGGCATCGTAAACCACACTGAACGGTTTACGAACCACGGCATTTCGGAGGGGATTGAATTATAGCCTTTTAATCTCCCTTCGCCGCGCGTCCCTTGGTTTATGTGCTTACAAGCAGATAACCCCCCCCTCATCCCTGAGAAGGTCAAGGGGAGAAAAATGAGGGGTGGCAGGGAGAGTGAGGAAACCAAGTAAGAATTGATTGGGGGAAGCTCGTGACATTCACACCTGCATCACTAATGAGATGGGAGCCTATCAATTTGGGGTGGGTGGGGGGGAAGGGGGGTCAAGGTGAGTTGAAACCGGGACAGGTTCAGCGTTTCAAAAAAAAATGGCAGCCAGGGTTAATTGTGAGATAGCGTGAAAGCAGAATACTAAAATTTTAAATTCATGAGAGAGGATGAGAAGGTTAATTTTTATTCGGTGGGGGTTTTGAAGAGTAATTATGTGATTAGTATACATTGTATTTTCTGAGTACTGCATTCGGATCATTGCTAGGGAATAATACATAATTGCCATCTCTCCAACCAGCATCTCCCTCGCTCACTCTCTACCGTAATGCAGCAATGTGAAATACTGTCAACCGAGTTATCTCTGAATGATTTATTTCGCTGCCCAGCCAGTCCTGGCTAGTATTTCTGACCTCTATAATAATAATAATAATAATAATTTTAATAATAATAATAATCCTTACATTTGTTATCGTGCCTTATCATGTCTTCGAGAAGTTTCAAGGCGCTTCACAGAATGTACTGTATATTTTTGACCTCCCAACTAACCCTCCTGGAAACCACGTGTGAGTCAGGACAGAGATCTGGATCGGCTGAAGGAAGAATGGGTGGGTGGGTGCCCATGGAACCTTTAGGATCCATCAGAAAATTCGTGCGAGGAGTGGGTAGGAGGGAAGAGATACACAGATTTCCTTGGGTTAGAGCATTCACCTCGCAAGAGAGAGGACCAGGGTTCACAGTGGGATACTGGCTGAGCACAATTGGCTGCCATGTTTCCCCCACAAAAAAAATGTACAATAAGTTCACTTTGCAGCGTATTCTGTGAAGCCCTTTAAGACGTCTAAATGACGTGATGAGGCTCTGCTTCAAATTGCAAGGATGATTATTTTTTAATGAATCCAACGAGGGCAAGCGTAGAAATCTAGAGCGCGGCAGGAGGCCATTGAGCCCATCAAGCCTCCGGCGGTGGAAGGAAGCTACACCGACACACACACACACACGCACGCGCGCGATAAAGGAAGGGCAGAGCGCGTGGGGATAAAATAGCTGCAGTGATTAAAGAGGCTGAGGAAAAACGCTGACACAATAACAGAAATCCCAAAAAATGCTGTAGCGATCTGACACAGAATCAACGCTGTGACCTAGATTTGTCAAACCCAACTGCTCGGGGGAGTTGGTATGGTTAAACATGTGGTGATCTGTTGTGTGAGAAACAATCTCTTTGGCTTGACTTTGTGTTGTTCCAGAAGATGCCTCCGGTGTCCACCCGCCCGTCTGACAGTCTCAGCACAAAGATGGCATTGGCAATCGCAGGCTCAAATAACTGACTCCCGGCTTGGGAAGAGATCAATAAGATCTTATCTTATAAAAATTAGACAGGCACATTCCTGCCGCTGTGCGTCGTTTATCTAATCTCTCTTCTCTCTCGCCAACATAGGGCCGGTTCAGCTCAGGCTCAGACCTGAGGTGTGGTGGTGGTGGTGGGGGGGGGGGGGGTGGAAAGGTTTGACTATTGGCGATGGTGGGAAAAGGGAATCACAGAGAGAGAGTGCGTGAGTGAGTGAGAGAGAGAGATGGAAAGAAAGAGAGAGAGAGTAATTTACTGCTGCCAAGACGGGCGGGTGGGCTGCTGGTCGGCCCACATAAGAGAGAAATTAGCTTTGTTTAAACACTGCAGGCATGTATACTGCTGTAGCTACAGCACCCTCTGTAACTTTGGGATCCATTACAAATACATATCGCAGGAAAGAGGCAGGAGAGAGCCTGGGAGGTGGTGGGGGAGCAGGAGAGAGAGGGGGTGTGGGGGGGGCGAGGATAGGAGAGGGGCGGACGGGATGGGGGGCAGGAGGGAGGAAGATATAAACAGAAATCTACCACACACTGTGTGTAAATATCACTGTGTATTACTGTGTGTGTCGTTCACTGTGTGTGTGTGTGTGTATGTGTGTGTCACTGTGTGTGTCAGTCATTGTGTGTCTGTCACTGTTTGCGTGTCAGTCAATTTGTGTGTGTTTTCTCTGTAAATTTTTTCTGTAAACTCCTTCACTTGACATTCAAAGGTTGTCGATGGGTGCATAACAAGGAAGAAGCATTGGACAAAGTGCCATATAAGAGACTTGTGTGTGTGTGTTAAAAAAAAATAGAAGCCCACGGTATTAAAGAGACAGTGGCTGGGAGACAGAAAGAAAGAGAGTTTGGGGTGAACGATTGTTTTTCTGATTGGAGGGAAGTGTACAGTGGCATTCCCCCAGGTATTGGGACCACTGCTCTTTTTAATATACTGTGTACATATATATATATACAAAGTTAGGAAAAGTAGTAACTGGTGAGGGGGATAGCAGCAGTCTGCAAGGGGACACAGGCAGAGTTCCAGAATCGGGAATGCATTGCCTGAAAGGGTGGTGGAGGCCGATTCAATAACAACTTTTAAAAGAGAGGCGGATGGTTATTTGGGGGGTTTGCGGGGTTATGGGGTGAGAGCCAGGGAGTGCGATTGACTTTACATTGACTTCACAGACACGATGGGCTCAGACAGACTTTTGTGCTGTAAACTCTATGTTCTAAGCCACATTTGCGCAGTATTAACATTTTGTAAAGAGCGTCATGTGGGCTATATTAATATATTAACGAGGGTGAAGAAAAACATAGGTTGAAAAAAACAACAAAGGGTGAACAGCTTTAGCCGTCAGTTTGTATAAGTGATAAACAGAGGAGAAGTGATTTCACTTTCAGCCTGTGGTGTAGTGCGAAGGTGCAGAACTCACCAGTCCAGTGTAATTAAGGGAATCATTGGCTGAAGATAACTCCGAGGCTGCGTTGTGAATTCTGCTGCAGACCAAAGAGCTCTATTGACAACAGCAAACCAGCAGTTGCTGGAAGAACTTCAACCATTTTCATACACCCCCCACCGACCCACCCCTGTAGCTCAGGGTACTGAGAGAGTGGAATTCTTGTTTCAAGGTTTAATTTTAAGTTTAATTTTGATGGATCAGCCATCCAGCACTTTCCGAAGGTTAATCACGATCACATAGAATGTCAGAGCAGGCTTGAGAGCCTTCTCCTATAATGTTCCTATAATAATAATACTAATAATAATATTAACAACAATAATAATCCTGGCATTTGATATGGCGCTTTTCACGTCTTCTCGACGTCTGAAAGCGCTTCACAGAAAATACTGTGAAGTGAATTGACTGTATATTTGTGGGTGAAACATGGCAGCCAATTGAGCACAGCAGCGTCACCCCCCCACAAACAGTCATGCATTGAAATGACCAATTATTTATTTATTTTTTTTATTTTTTATATAGGGATTATTAGGTGTGTGGAGTAAGGAAACTTGCGCAAGGTTTTGCCCTGTCTGGAATTGAACCCAGATCTCTCGCTAGTGAGGCGAATGTTCTATCCACTGAGCTACAGGAATCCACCAGAGGGAGAAGAGTCAGAGGCAGTACAATGGGAGCATTTGGCAGAATGCCGTTCACCTAATTTAATAACATGTTTCCCCTCAACACTCGGAGCAGAAGGGAAACACGTCGTTATAAACTGATCTTAGACGCAAACGGTTGAAATGATAACAGTGTTTCTGGGCTGCTGCTAGTTATCGGAAAGCCTAGTGTAATTACAGAATACACCAATGAGTGAAATGTCACCATTACCGGTATTTTTTCTGTAGACAAAGGCAATCCCAGCGAGGGGCGGGTGGGTGGGGGGGGGGGGGGGGGCAATCAATGTTGAGCGGTGTCAGCCGCACTACCTGTTGATGCTGTGTTTGCATTGTGTCCCAGGCGCTGTCGCAAATTGAATAAATCACACCTCGTGGCCTGTGCCTGCCAGTGAGGGCGTGTTGACACGCAGCGGAAATGGCTGTCAAAATGTCACCGCTGTGCCTGAACGAACGCAGTTTTGTTCTTGAATAATTATCCATTTCGATCTCAATCTGGGCTCACTCGGAGGGTGGGGTGGAATTTAAAAACGCTTGTGGAGGAGAAAATCTACCCACATCAAGATCGGTTACTTGGTGTGCGGGTTTGGCGAACTCTTCATTTCCGGGCCGGCTTTTAGAACAGTGGAAACTCAAGGCCACAGAAGCTGTTCGACTCATCGTTGGGTGTCAGCCTGGCTCAATTGGTAGCCCTCTATTTTCTAGTAGCCAATACGGGTTCTACTGTAGCCACTCCTCCCAGCATGGCATTCTGTATCCTAACTACAAACCATTCCTCCTCACCCCACCCGTCCTTTGTTCATTTAAATGTAAAGTCAATTCACTTTACAGTATTTTCCCGCGAAGCGCTTTGAGACATCTAGAAGACGTGAAAAGCGTTATATCATTTAATATATATAGTAATATACCATATCAAATGCAAGGATTATTATTATTATCATCATTACTGACTATCGTAATTTGATGCCCTCTGGGTTTCTGCAACAGCTAAAGAAAAACAGCTTTAAAGTTCAGACTGAATTTAACAATATCCCAAGTTCCACATGCGCTAAAATGCTAAGAAAATAGTGTTGATCTCCAGACCCAGTTGGAATTTCTCCCCTCAATTTACAAGAGGAAATGTCAAACAGTAACTCCTACTCGTAAATGGACATGTGTGTCACACTAACACTAACGCCTTCTTAGTTAATGTTACATTCCCGGTTCCCGAATATCACATTTGCACCCCCCCGAATCACCAATGTTACTTCGTGAAACGAAAATAATTATTTTGTACACACACACACACACACACACATAAAAAGACTTGACTCCTGAGTGAACTCAAGTGTGAACTCACAGGTCCAATAGATAATAATCTTTGCATCTGATATAGTGCCTTTTCACATCTTCGAGAGGTGTAAAGTGATTCACAGAGCACACTGTGTATTTTGTGGGTGAAATGTTTCTAGATTACGTAAGACTGCGATTCTCCATTTCAGATGCAGTTGTGATTCAAGGGATTTTTGGTTCTACTCTACCTTTACAGAGAGCCTCTGCCCGCTCACATGTGATGTGGTCTTAACGCACTGATGGGAAAAATCCAGCTCTTCAGATTCCTTTTATCTCTTAATTTCAGCTAACCAATTTTCTCTTTTTCCGATTCCACGGTTTTTATCTCAGTCTCCAACGCTCGTGTGTTTGGAACAAATCCCCGAGGGAAGGACTTGGTAATCGTCTTGTGGATGCTCTTCGTAACCTTCCTAAAGCAATAAAAAAGATAGCTAAATACAGCACTTTCCCCTCACCTGACAGGTTCAGGAGTCCCAGGCTGAGTAAGAGCAGGGACAGGGATCCTCTGATGTTTACGTGGAGTCCTGTAGCGTTTTGATTAGAGCACTCGCCTCTCATGCCATCGAGAAAGTTTCCTTACTCTACAACGCTACTGTTTATCGCACAGTAGGTAGGAACCCGGTTGTTAGTTGATTGGCAGGTTGCTTTCTGGGGATAATAAATACTACCTTATCAAAAATGAACGTTAATAATTTGGTCACTCAATCCTTCACCAGAGAATGATGTATTGCAAAGCTTTTAATCTGGCCCTAAATTCTCAAGCCTTCCAGTTTCAACCTACTTATTAAAAACTTTATATGGGCTTAATTTCCCTCCTACTAACCCCAATACACACGCAGAGAAGAGGCAGAGAAGATCCGCCAACCAAGCCTGACGTCATCTAGGAAGTTTTGAGCTCAGAATCCTTGCTGGATTTGTGCCCTGTACTCTCATTAAGTCAACTCAAAACTCACTGAGCGATCAAAATATGCAGATACAGCATCGTATCAAGGCTCATTACAAGTCAAACTGTACCAGTTCTTTATTAAGGAAGGTTAGACGATTAGAAACGCAATCTGACAAAATTTGACATTTCTCTTCCTGGCTTCATTGAAAACTTTTCTACCTATTAAAATGTGCGTTCAGATTGCAAAACACTACTGCCGCGTAAAACACATTGCTTTACAGATTAAAGTGCTTCATTTTGTTCCCAACGCCAACGGTAATGTCACCCGTTCGTACATTAACAATGTGCAAATGCTTTTTTGTTGTTGTCGTTGTTGTTGTCGTTTGTTGATCTTCAGATCTGCAGGAGTATAGCCACTCCAGCTAAGACCCACTTGGCGTATCTCTCCTTGGTCTTCAGATTGAACGTCCAAACGTAGGTGGGGCCCCGTTGAGGCGTCTTGTAAACGGGGCAGGGGTACACGTTCCGCGAGTCTTGCTTGTCCACGGGAATGGCTTTGATGAAGATGACTGGCATGGCCGGCGTCAGTTCCTTCAGGCGGGAATCGGTGATGATGCCAACCTTGAGACGGATAGAGGAGACAAGAGCCCAATCAAAGGTACGTCATCCAAGCCAGTGGTTTTTACGGTCTGAATGAGAAATTCGGCAACAAATAAACTAGACACGCCGCTCAACCCATTCCGCAGAGTAGTGGAGCCCTGCCAGGTGCTGCTGATAATGAAACGCTTGATTGATAAGTCCTTGTTCGCCCACAAAACACAAATCGCTCCACTCGCGTCTTTTTGGGATCGGCCAGGCGTCTGACACACACGGAAACCCATCGCCGTGCTTAATCTCATCCAGGCCAGGCTGAGAATTCCCAGACTCCCACCCTGCGCATAGAAATTCCAGAGAAGCTGTTTGCGGTATGTCCCGTGAAGCGCTTTGGGACGTCCTCCCGACACGAAAGATGCCTCACCAAATGTGAAGGTTGTTACTTATCGCGCATTCCCTGCTGGGGGAGCTTGAGTAGATTCTGTGAACAATACAATTCTCCATTACACATGGTCAGTGTAGCTTTTACATGCAGAGGCAAAGAGCATGACTGGTAGGAGGGAGGAGAGGAGGGAGAATTTAGAGGTATTGAGACACTAGGCGGTTGAAATTCAGGTCAGGAAGCATTTCCTGATACAACATGAACTGCACAGCCTCAGAAAGCCATGGAGGCAAAATTTATAACCATGTTTAAAAGATCTATGGCACATCTCCGCTAGTTACACTGTACGCTCACGGCAAATGTAGAGCACGTACGCACAGCATTGATAAACTTGGCCCTGGTATCCGAATGCCCACGATGTTTCACCTCTGAAATGGGAACAATTCAACCAGGAACTCAAACTCCAATTTTAAAAAAAATCCATCGACACTTAATTTAGCTTGGTGAGATCAATAGATTCTCTTAAAAAGGTACAGAAATCATTTCAGACTGGCTGGTTATGTGATTAGATTATGTCTAATTACATTACAGTACTCTATGGGGGAAATTCAATGGAATCCAGGGTCTGTAAAGAAAGGATATTTGAACCATTGCTGACTGGCCTTTGCTCCTGAATTGAGGTTGAACAACGACAACAACAAAATTGCATTTATATAGCGCCTTTCATGTCGGGAGGACGTCCAGAAGCGCTGAACAGTCAGGTCGGGATCTGAGCGGGGTGGGAGGGGGTCGGAGTAGTGGGAAGGAGAGGGGGAGAGGGGGAAGGGTTAGTGGGGGGAGCCGAAGGCGTGGTCGAAGAGGAAGGTCTTGAGACCGGCCTTGAAGGAGGAAAGGGAGGAAGCGAGGGGGAGGGGCTGCGGGATGGAGTTCCACAGTCAAGGTCTGGACCAGCTCGTGAGATGATGTCAGGTCAGCAGGAATGAAACCATTTTCTGTTTTCCTATTGCACTAAAGATCTGAGCCTTAAAGATCGTGCAAACAGCACTATATAAAATCATTTCAGTACTCGAGCCAGACAATCCACTTGTTTGGAATGGAAGCAGCCGTGAGAGGATGGCGGGCGAAAGGCAGCTACAATATTTATACAGCCAGTAACTGCAAAACACAGATAAAAGGTTTGCGATTTTGATCTCTTGTGGAAGTGCTCGAGATTGAAAAGCCAAAAGGGTACCAGGGGTTACTGTACTGCATTAGCCAGCAATATCCTAAAATCCTGGAAAATTGAACTGTTCATTATGTTGTATATCAGTGATGCAAGCACAGCGAGGGACATCTCTCTATCCTATATGCAATACTAGATTGCAACACTCGAACATGAAGCGAGACCTTAACCTGATGTCCGCCCTCTCTGTTAACAGCTATTCACAGAGAGAGAGAGAGAGAGAAAAAAACCCACACAGTTAACGGCAAATGGGCTTCTCCCATTCCAGGCTCCATAAAAATAAAAAAAGATATTAGCTGGATATTGACAGACCAATACACAAGGCAAATGACGCTTGCTCAGAACTGAGCTCTCAGTCAACCAACTACCAGCCACCCTGCTTTATACATTCAACCCAAGTACATAACCATTAAGTACTTGATGTGGAATGATTGATTTTTCGAGACAGTTAAGAATATTTATTTTGTGAGCGTTTTCCCCTAGAAACACATAGTCACTGTGGCACCTGACCATACACCCTGTGAAGTGTTTTGGGATGTCCTCCTGATGTAAAATACACAGTTTCCAATGTAAGGATTATTATAATAATAATAATAATTGGCAGACCCCATTAGGTGTTTTTGAGAGAAAAAAATGCTTCACTGAGCTAACTTTGATTTATATATTAAAACAAAATGCAAAAATTCCATCAAACCACATGAATATTTAACCTGACTGCCGGCATGATGTGCAGTGGATTAAGGGAAACTTACTGCTGTATCAATATTCAGCTAAATAACTGAATATGCAGTGCATTCCATCTAGAGTCCTGCCAAACCACACAGACCAGAATACAATTGAAATGCTTCACTGAACAAATATTGGACATTTGGCTCGGATTGCTTTCACTCAGACAGTAGGGGGGGGGGGGAAGGGGGTGCGGGGCTATTTTGGGATGTCCATTAACAGATTTAACTGAAAAGTGTTATTCTGTTATTTAATTTACAAAATGTCAAGAATGCGATAAAGAAAAACACATTTTCTACCTGTAAATGAATGATTTAAATAAATGAATACTGCAAGATTATACCCCAACAGTGATGGGCTCCGCGAGCCTATCAGTCTCATCCTTCCCCAGCTCCACCGGCTCCTCCACCTCCCAGTAGATCTAGTTCAGGATCCTCGTCCTCACCTTTTAATCTCTTTGTTGCCTTGCCCCCTACCTCTGTGAATCCCTCAAAGCCTACCAGCCTGGCTATTCATTCATGCCCCCTGCCCAGCCAATAAAACCCTTTGATCAAGTCAACCCACGAGTCCATTACCTGAGTGTCCCAGCGAGCCCCCTCCATGTACAGCCCGTGTACATAGGCCCCTTCCCGCGGTGGGCTACTGAAATCCTCACGGCTTTTCTTTGTGACGTCGCACTGAAGGCACATCTTGTCTAAGGGCCATTCGTTCTTCCTGGCCATTGCCTGCATGATGGCCGTGAGGAAGGACTGGGGGTTGAAGAAGCCGGCCAGCCATACTGCGGAGGGGAGGGAAAAGTCAGCCGTCCAGGCTTCCAGCTCTTTAATACGACACAGGAGGTCAACAAACCAGGCCGACAGTCCAGCCATTGAAGGATAAGCCTGTTTGGTCCAAGAATCTGGTACTTGATCGAAGAAGATTGAGTTCTGTAGGCTTTCCATATCACTAGTCATCGTCAGCTCCCCCTAGAGGAGAAGTGAACAGATATCTAGTCAGCTTTGTACGTTAGCATTTAATTCGATTGTCGTCTAACTAGAATTCGGTCAAGAAAACCCAACAGGAGGAGGGCGTGGGACGTGCCTGGAAAACAAAACTTGCACAGTGGTTTCAACAATAAGCAGAAAACTTTATTTGGATAAGGAAATTCTATCTTTTTCCATCCATCTTCTCTAGACTTCCCTTCCTTCACACTAGCGCCCAGCTCTATACTGGTGATCAGTTAGCGCTTAGAGCTGAAAATCCAAACAAATCTGATTTGGAAGCCAGCCTTTGTTAGCTCGCCGAGTCCCAAAATAATCACAATAATCTTCTTTGCACTGAAGTTGAACGTCAATAACAGTAGAAAGAAGGTGATAGCATACAACCCCAACATTCATGAATATGAGTTAGTTTTCAAAACACTCTAGGTCTCTCGGAACTAGGTCTTAGATGAACAAAAGATATTGAAGTTGAAAAAGCGCTTGAGAAAATAAGAACAAGTCTCACCGCCTTTGGGAATTCTGTTCAAGGTGATATCAGGTTAGAGAGAACAGGGTTCTTGTCGGTGCTTCACTGAGTGAGATACACTTTACATCCTGAGGCAGCCTTCCTGGCAATGTTCCAGTTATGCTGGCCAAACCCCATTCTGCATGTCAGCCCCTGCACTATATAGTCCTCTCCCATTAGTTCTTCTTCAGTAAGAAAATCACTGCACAGTAATTAATTATCCAAACAGTAATCAACACCTCAATATAACCAAACTCTATGGTTGCCCTCCAGCCAACCCAATTCTCAGTCCCTATGGACATGGATCATTATTTTCAACTATCAAACAGCTTGCTGTAGTCCATGTAACCAATACCTTCAAGCCCAAATCCAGTTCCTTGAGCGAACGGTTAATCTCTAAAGTCAGGGCGTTCATTCGCTCGCACTCTTGGAAAGCCACCACGATGTACGGAGTGCGCTCCTCCACTTTGGTCATCAACTCGGGGATGTTAAACTCCTCGGGCAACTTCTCCACTATCTCGTCCAAAACAGCCTTCACCTGGAGACCAAAAGGACAGGGAGTTGAGCTGTGAGGAGCCCACACTGTAGAGCTCTGACAGCTGCCTGAAAAATGGGACAGAACTCTGGCTCCTTTGTGACTGAAAAGATTTACTGCGCTGAAGGTGATACACTTTCTACTCTACCTCTGGTGATGAGCTGTGACAGCAGTATTAATGGGAAGTCTGAGAGCAAGTACAAACTCTGAGTCAGGTGCCTTTAACAATGAACGTTAGCTGCAGATTTTGAAGGGCAGGTTATCAAATGGGCCACAGAGAAGATGACAAAGATGACAAACCACTGATTACTGACTGCCTGTGGAGCAGAAGCGAGAATGGGGTAGGAATTGGGTTACCTGACTGCCACATCATCAGTGATATGAGAGAGAAGTCATATTCAGTCTATGTGCGAACTAAACAGAACAACTTGCGTTGGCCCCATGTCATTAACTACTGATTACACTCGCCGTGTAAGACGGTCCCAGCTAGTGTTGCAGGTGACATTTCTTCAAGGAAGGTTCAGTGTGAAAAGATCTGAGAATTCTTCCCACATTGGGGTTTGACTGTGAGCCTAACAGGGCGATCTCTCAATGTTCCCTCCTGACCAATGTGACAAGGGGTCAGTCAGCCCATGGGGTTGTGAGCGGCATTGCCTTCTAGGCCACCCAACCCCAAAGGCACCAGTCGCAACACTCGGTGGTGATCAACGGTAGCATTGGCTTTTATTAACACTATCAAATAGGCTACATTTGCCCTCTGTGTGGGTACCATGTCCCTCCTGAACTTACTGAAGGCGAATGTGATTTATACGCATTAGCCTTTTCCTGGGGGGATTACAGAAGCCCTCTGGGGATGGGTTCGCTTCAACAAGAAGGTTCAGAAGTCACCAACTTTGCACATAGACAACTAAGTGCCTTGCGGGGTAAAGTGCAGTTCATTGAACGCAGCAATTTCATCAGAAGGATCGTAACAGGTTTTGTTAGGCTCGATATATCTTCAAGGGCTGGCATGCTGAACAAACCGACACCGAGATATTAAGCATCAACTCCTATTGTGAGCAATATAATTTTGCAAGTTTTTTTTTTTCTTTTGCTAATTTTCTAAATTTCCATTGAAGTTCTGACTCCGTTCCTTGCCTCAGGGGAAATGGAGGAAGACTTCTCTTATCAAGTAGTGCCGTGGGATCTTTGCCATCCAGCACAACAAGCAGATGGACCTTGATTTAATCTTTCATCCAAAGTACAGCACCTCCGACACCGCAGCGTTCCCCAGTGTTGCACTGGAATGCCATCCTCAGTTGTCAGCCCAAAGCCCTGATGTTGAACCCACAACCTTCTAACCCAAAGCTTGTGCCCAACTGAGCCCGGATATCACCTAGAGTGACCATTCCTCGTGTGAGGCTGCGATAGGAAGATGGGAGGATGGGGTATTGTATGACGATGAACATGTCTGATGAGCGGGGACTAGAATCTGAATGACACGATTGTATGACGGGAGACGTTTCCTGGTTACCTTCTCCTCTCGCGTGCTCCCTGCGCCCACTCCGTCACTGCTGTCCCTCGGCTGCATCTCCAACACGGTGCGGAACAGCTTCTCCGAGGTCAAGGTCAGGAAGCCGATCTCAGCATTGGGATGGAGGCCGTAGAGGTACGGAGACTCCGGGGGCAGAGTGTCATCGATACACTGACAAAGAACAGCACGGAGACACAATAAACAATGGCATCAGTCAAGTCAGGGAGGTATGCGATTCCCCCGATGAATAAATTAGTTACAGCATGGAAAGAGGTCAAGGAGCCTCAGCTGATGTAAGCTCCTCACTTACAGATGAATACTCTAATCCCAGTTCCCTGCTCCCTTTAACTCTAGTCCTCAAATGTTCCTCAATAGTCCTCCCTTGTCAAACGTTGCATATTCCAATAAACCTTTGGAAGATAATGTTTCTTTCCCTTAAAGTTAGAGGGACAACGACAACAACAACAACAAAAGTAACCCGCATTTATATAGCGCACTTTCACTTTGTTTGGGAGGGACGGTCCCCCAGATGCTGAAGGGACATCAACTTTACAATGCATCCCGTGAAGCCCCTTTGAGATGTTTGAAGGACCTGATAGAGCATGATATCAAATGCAGGAATTATTATAGTTATTATTATAGTTCTTAGTGCCAGATGATATACTCATCAGAGTCCTGTAGCTCAGTGTGGAGTCCTGTAGCTCAGGTCCTGACTGTTCAGCGCTTTGGGACGTCCTCCCGACGTGAAAGGTGCTGTATAAGTGCAATTTTGTTGTTGTTGTTGTTGTGGTGGTGGTGGTGGTTAGAGCACTTGCCTTACAAGTGTGAGACCTGTGTTTTGAATCCAGGCAGGTCAGGATGAAACCTTGGGCAAGTTTCCTTACTCCACACACAAGTCTAATAATAATCCCTCCAAACAAAAAAACCTACACTAAATTGGTCATTTCAATCCATGACTGTTGTGCGACGCCACTGAGCGCAATTGGCTGCCGCAGTTCGCGCAAAAGTCAACTCACTTTACAGTATATTTTGTGAAGCGCTTTGAGACGTCTAGAAGGATGTGAAAAGCGCTATATCAAATGCAAGGATTATTATTATTATTATTAAATGAAGTCAATCAGTTGACAAACCAAACAAATCCTAAATTTTCCTCCTGAACCTCTCGATCTGCTGCCTTGACAGCTCCGAAAGCAGGAAGAATATATGTGAAGCTTTCCTCTTGACATTTAACATGATTGACAAATCCTCCAGAGAGAAACCATGTATTTCATGTGGACTATGAGTTAATAACACCATAAACCAATGAGGTTAAACAGCAAAATAACTGAATTAAAGTCAATGGAAATAGAGACTCATCAAATCAGCAAGCATTCAGTGTAGCCAGACACATCTAATTAATTTAAGATATTGGGCCCCGAATTAACATATCTATGAAAAAACAAATCTTTATGATTTTAAAACAAATTTATACAACACAAAGAATTAAGATGCTCTGGTGAACAAGCAAACTAATTGGTTTGATTTGCATAAATGTGCTTACTAACTTCCAGTTTGGTTTGCGTTTGGTTTCTGTCAAAGGATTTCACAATGCTGCACCTGGTGAGGTCTCTGATTATCGAACATTCCTGCTCACACCCAATGTTTTGAGAGGCACCAGCAAGGACCACCAAACTCCCACCACTAGTCGGTGAAAGATGGCCCTAATTATCAGACCGATGGATCTCGTTATCTTAATCTTCTCGGGTCACTGGGGAAGATGCGAGCAGGATGGTTGGAGGAATAGGAAGAGGTAAAAGAGAGAGAGAGGGGGGAGAGGGAAGAGTAGAGAGACTGATGGAGGGCTGGAGGAGAGAGACTGATAGCAGGGTTGAGGAGACAGAGTGATAGTAGAGAGACTATTTGAGGTGTAGAGCAATCGAGGGGCAGAGGAATGATTAATATTGGAGTAGACTGAGGAGTGAGAGGGAGAGGGGAGGAGATTCCATCATCCGCCAGTTATTGCAGTGTTAGCATTAGACAGTGACTGAGCCATCGCCCTGATCACTTTGTCTGATGGAGATAATCATTTAGAGTTGAAGTTATTTAACAGGGAGAAGATGGGGGAAAAACAATAAAATACTGAAATCATTGCCTTGCTTCTAAATCTTATGTGACCCGAGTTAAACACCCAGCTGGCTGGCAATGTGGCTACACAGTGTAGCAAGCTTTTTTTTTATATAAAAAAAATCAATTTTACTGTAAAACTAGCCATAAAAAATGCATGGAAAAGATGAACGCCAATTTTCACTGCATTTGCATAAATTTGCAATTATCGTATAATTGTAACCATAGATTATACGGGGATTTATAAAACTCTCACTCAGAGCTGGCGTACGAATCCTCCGCCACTGTTAACTTCTCACGAAACAACCATCCGTTGCGGGCGGGACGCAATATATGTGCGAGTTGTTGTCGCGGCATAGTGATGAGAGCACCCGTCTCACCAGTGAGAGGACCCGGGTTCGATCCGCGGCCAGGCCGAAACCTTAGGCAAGTTTCTTTTACTCCATCCACACGCCTCTGTTTACCTCTCCGTCAGCAGATACAATTATCTTTCTGTGTTTTTTCCTCCTCATCTACTTGAATTACCAATGATTTACCGAGAAGTGTGTGTGGGAGGACCAAGGCTACCGTAACGGGGAAGCGTCCTGACATTTCCTGCTTACCTGGTGGTAGGCGTTGTAGTCTAAGTTGGTTGGAAGAGGAAATCCAGGCGCAAGTAACAGTTCGCCTTCCATCATCTCTGACTTGATGAACTCCTCCAGGTATGTTCTACACAGCCTTCTGTCCCAGTCGTCTGTGATGTGTCCTCCGTACATAATCTCACCAAACAGATAGCGCAAGTCATCATAGGGGACCTGAAATGACAACAGTCTGTGTCAGTAACAAAGAAAAAACTCGTGATTTGATGGCACTTTTATTGCTGTATAAGGTGTAGTGACTGGGCATTAAAGATCCCATGGCATGATTGAAAAAGAGAGTACAATATCTCCTCATGGCCTGGCCAACAACAACAATAATAATAATACAATATTAAGAATCCTTGCATTTGATATAGCACCTCAACACGTTTTCAAGATGCCTTAAAGCGCTTCACACGATTTTACTGTGAAGTGAATGGATTGTACTCTCACGTGTGAGGCGAGCGCTCTAACCAATACACGACAGCTCAACACAATCTCCCAGAAACTTTCTGGTGACCCATGGCTTTTGCCACCTGGGAGCACTGAATGAGGCAGGCGTTTGATTCATGTTCGTTCATTCATGCCTCGAACACTGTAGGATTCACACATCGCTTTGGAAAGGATGACATCCCAGCAGCTGTCTAATTTTGCTTTACATTCCTTCTCACACAATATCATGGACAATTTAAACTAGGACTTTCTACAAATCCAACCCGTGAAAAAGGCCCGACAAGGAACGGAGGCAAATAAATGATGGCTCATTTTTGGTTTGAAAAAAAGGAAGTTTGAGGGATTAACTGATGTTGAAAGTTGCTCTTTACCCCTTTGGTTTAGATCTTAGAACATGCATAAGAACGTAAGACTTAGGAGCAGGAGTAGGCCATTCAGCCCCTCGAGCCTGCCCCGCCATTCAATAAGATCATGGCTGATCTTCTCACCTAACTCTGATTACCTGCCCTATCCCCGTATCCCCTAATCCCTCTATTTTTCAAAAATCTGTCAGTCTCAGCCTTGAAAATGTTCAAGGATTGAGCATCTACAGCCTTCTGGGGGAGTGAATTCCATAAACTCACTACCCTCTGAGTGAAGAAATGTTTCCTCAACTCTGTTCTAAAAGGCTGACACTTAATTTACGACTGTGACCCCCTGATTATAGATTCTCCTACCAGGGGAAACAGTCCCTTAACAGGGATCCTCAGTCACAGAGGGAAGAGGGAGGGGGTGGTGGGGGGTTGAGCTGGTGGGAAATCGAAATAGGATAAGTCGTAATGAGACCATTTGTTCAATCTTCTGATGCATCCGTGCAGAATGGTGGTTATCTCCCAACTGCAGGGCTATGTTTGTACCTCGCAGCATCACAAAGCTTGATTTCTCTGTGAATTGTGAACATCGAGGCAGTTTCCACCCGATGTGTTGTTATTGCTGAACTCGGCTACAAACGCAATATGAAAAGTGCTGCAATTCCTTTCCCCCCCGGCGGCGAGCGGCTGATTTAATGCACTCGATTGAAATGGAGCTCTGCCTACCAGTGGTCTAGTGTAGTCCGGAGGCCGTGTCAGGGTCAGCCACAGCCCAAATCACACAATATTTGCGGAACCAAAGGCAATAGCGGAAGGTTCATGTCCTCACTTTATATAAAAATACAGGTTTCTCCTGAACTCCAGTCCAGTTGGGACATGAATCGCGCTTCTTTATTGTCAAACTTTGTTTCATCATTTTAGATTTTCAGGGAAAACTACATTTCAATTGCTCTTATATCACTCTCGTGGCTCATCTGTCTGTACGTCATCCCTTCGGTTGTCCTCCCGACGTGGAAGAGGCTATATAAATGTAATTCGTTGTTTATGGTTGTCCCATCTGCTCCACAGCAATATACCCTCCGCTCATTGCCACAACCTTTTATGGTTTTGTACAACAGAGAGCAGAGAGAGCCACCTACAATCCGATCGGTTTATTAACCCCCGGGTTTAATTACCTTTGCGTTGGCCTCCAGATAGTTGTAGAGAACGTAGACAGAGATGGTCAGGTCCCCGGTGTTGAAGGGGTAGGAACGGTTCCAACCTTGAGGCCCAAACTTGCGTCTCTCAGCTACAACCGCGTGGAAATAGCAGAGAGCGAAGAGGATGCTCTTGAATTCATTCTCCCGGGCACACATCTCTAACGTGTCCTGCGGAGGAACAAAGGGAAAGGTATTTCACAGGGTTTCTTTCACTATCACTTCTACTTCAATGAGGCTTTGACTTCTTAGTTACTTAGCATCCTTCGGGTTCAGCAGAGTCACGTTTCCTTCACGGGACAGATGACGAAGAACCTTTTTGGCCCCTTCCATCTCTTCCTTCAACGGTATTGACCTTGCCATAATCCCATTACAGCATCGAGTTGTTTCTGAAATATCTTGTGGCTGAATGACTCTCTCTGACAACCTTTTCCCTGCGTTCTTCACTTTCTGTGTGAAATACTTCAGGTGTCTTGTCCCAACATTCTGAACCTGTGTCTCTCTTACCCTGATAGCTTTTCTGCATCTGAAAGCATTTATTTACACCGTTGCCCATAGCATTTTATATACCTCGACAAGGTTCCTTCTAAGACAGGCTTTCCAAGGCTGAAGAACACTACCTTAGTCACTGGTTCTGTTGGCAGCAGATCCCCGTTGTCAACACTGGTTCCCAATATTCCAACAATAATAATAATAAGAATAATCCTTGAATTCGATATTACGCTTTTCAAGTCTTCTAGACGTCTCAAAGCACTTGAAGAGAATATGCTGTAAAGTGAACTGACTGTATATATGTGGGAGAAACGCAGCAGCCAATTGTGCATAGGAGTGTCCCACAAGCAGTCTCGGATTGAAATGACCAATTTATGATAGTTTTTTTGTTTGTTTGTTTAGAGATTATTATCAGGCGTGTGTGTGGAGTAAGGAAACTTGCCCAAGGTTTCGCCCTGACCTGCCCGGAATCGAACCCAGGTCTCTCGCTTGTAAGGATAGCTACAGGACTCCCACCAACAATGACGTTGGTGGGGCAGGTCGGGTTGGGTGGGTGGACATGTGCCCGTGGGGCTACACCATGCTCGGGAGCTGGCAGGACACAACTCAATACCTGGTTGAAGTTATCCAGGGCCTTGTGTAGGTTTGCGTGCATTCCTGTTGGAGGTTCATTGGTGATCTTGATGGAGTTTTCCAAGATGCCCTGGGGGATGATGTGGCCCTCGGCTGAGCCGGCCGGCTCCGCGCTGATGAAGACCCGGAAGTTCTCATGGCTCCCATCGCTGTCCTGCTCCAGCTTCCTCTCCAACGTACTCAGCCACTTGGCCACCAGATGGATATTCTGTACACGTTAAACATCCACAACAACGTTACAAGTCAACTTGAGGAACACTGAAGGGCTGTCTGACTCACAGTAATAATAATCCTTGCGTTGATATTTCGCTTTTCCCATCTTCCAGACGTGTCAAAGTGCTTCACGGAATATAGATTGGTCATTTCAATCATGAATGTTTGTGGGGGGTGGGGGGCGAGACGCTGCTGCACGCAATCGGCTGCCGCGTTTCACCCACAAACATACAGTCGATTCACTTTAGAGTATATTCTGTTTAGCGCTTTGAGACGTCTAGAAGGTGTGAAAAGTGCTATATCAATTGCAAAGGTTACAGTGTTATTATTTTATTACCGTAAAGAGTGAATTGACTGTGTACTTTGAGGGCGAAACCCGGCAGCCAAGTCCCACCACCAACAGTCGTGGATTGCATAACCAAATTATTTATTATTTCAATATTTTAAAATAAGTAGACAATTGGAAACGTTTTGTGAAGGCCTTTTGAGTGAGACACACCCTCCAGGTTACAGGTGTCCTCATCAAACGTAGGTGATTGGAACTGAGAAGCTTCTAACTCGGGCGGGTGATGCCAGAGACTGAATGTAAAATGGACAAGTGAGAACTCGTGTGTTGGCGAGGCGACCAAACTCACACAGCCTTTTTTTTTCTGCGTGCGACACTGCCATTGTTTTCAACAAGCCCACATTTAAGAAACACTATGGCTAATTGGTGAATGCTTTGCGCTTGGATAATGGGAAGGAATGTGCAACGATGCTTCCAGCTCGGGTCAGACGTGCGGAATGAAGTTGACGCTTTATGTAAGTGACCCAGTGTTTCGCTGTAATTGATGGATCATAAAATGAAGGCTGCAGACGCGGCACAGACAGGCATGTGCTGAGACCTGACGAGCGAGGCCGTGACTCTACATTTATTCCATCAATCAACATTTGAACTGTCAATTTCACCCTGAGTGAGGCTGCCTCGCGCAAGATAGGATGCGGGAAATTCACCGGCTAATAGGTGACATTCGAAGACATATCTTTGGAGAAAAAGCTTGATGTTCATGCCGGAGATTAACCCTTTGCGTTCTGCTGTCTAGTTACCCGGCCTTGGCCAAGAGGCCAGCTCCGCTTGTTAATGATTCCGGTTAACTCTTTCAAACATGGGAATGGAGACAGGCGAGTGATGTGTTCCCATGACAGCCCACTCCATCACCATTTCCCTTTCCTATTGAATCACGGACCAAACGACAGATGGAAATCAACCCCGGTAAAACTAAATATGAAAATCTGGGCATTTCAATCCACGACTGTGTGTGGGGACGCTGCTGCGCGCAATTGGCTGCCGCGCTTCGCCCACAAGATATACGGTCACTTCACATCACAATATGTTCTTGTGAAACGCTTTGACACGTCTCAACAAGGTGATAAAGCGCCAAAACAAATGCAAGGATTATTCTTATTCTTATAATAATCACAAACATGTTCCTTCCTTACGTTCCTGTCTTATTGGCATATCGAATCTGAATGCCACATCGCAGCCCATCCCTCTAACAGCAGGGATCAGCCCCAATTCCCTCCTCCGCAGACTTCCTCTTTTATGACCTTAAACAGTTTCAAATCTCCTTTCATTCTGTTCCTGTTTCCCACCGATTTTAAGCGCGGTCGATCGGCAGAGATACACGCCTTCTCTCGTCTCCGTTTCCCGTCACACTCGATAGGCATTATTCGAAGCGCACGAGGCCAGTGTGAGAGCTGTTTATCTATTCATAGCATAGCAGTTTCACTTCCTTTGTAACTATCAGATCTCTCCTCTCAGGAGCAAATGCCCCCACCGAACCCAATCAATGGCTGGAATCTGACACAAATCACAGACTCTGAGCGGATTGTAGAATATTTCTCAAACTGCCCATCGATTGATTCTACAAAGCTCCGCAGAGATCAAGGCTACAAGCCAGAGAGAGAGAGAGAGAGAGAGGGGGGACCCGTCACAATTACAAACAGCAGCTTAACCTCCTCTTGAGGAACGAGAGGGCGACGCGGAGCAAGAAACCAACAAAAAAATCAAGCTGGTTTGGTGACCTTCACAGTCGTAGGAAAGCCATGGACCCTGGCCGGCGAGGTGCAGAGCGGCGAGAGAATGACTATATTTTTTACCGATGCAGAAATCATTATGGTGACTCAGTGGTGCTGAACCCGGAGAACATGAAGAGCGCTGGAAACAGCTGATTAACACCCATCGCTGCGCAGGAAGCTGGTTGATATATAATTTATTACAACCGCGGAAGCCGCTGAAGCGGTGAGGCGTTTAAAATTAAAGCCATTCGTGGAATAAATTAAATTGATCGTTGAAATAATTGAAGTGGCATTTCCAGCCGATGAATGGGAAAGCTTCCTACTGGAAAAGACTCACACTGGGTTAAGGCGAGAGGCATGCGGAAGTTTTGTTCCCAATCTAGCTTTTTTTTAATGAAAAAAAACCTTCCGATTTTCTTCCAACGGGCGGGAACAACGGGGGGTACGGCTGCGCTGGCCATGGGTGAACCTGCCTTCAAAGGGAATTTCATCTCTTGTGGTTTGGAACATTAATAATTTAGCACTTGTTTTTCAGGTTTCAGTTAATATCGTGGCGAGCAAATACGTTCAACGTTGAACGCCCTCAAGGATTTTTTTTTTTTTTTGCAAATTCTAATACTTTGACAGCGACGGATAGACCGAGAGAGAGAGAGAGAGAGCAAACTAACCTCAACCCAAGCCAACTGTGTGACCGCACTTTATTCAAAGATAAAATCTTGCAAGATTTTCATTATTTCACCCCCCATCCCCCACCCACCTCGAAACTCGGGGATGGGACCATTAAACCAACGGATTGTGGTGTCTGCTGTAACACACTAATACCAAGCCAGGGTGGAGATTAACTTCCACAGGGTATGTGGGGTCAGAAGTATCTCTTAGGTGAGCCGTGCTCCAAGAGATCAAGGTCCATTGGCCTCATTAAACTGCACAGTTAATAATAATAACGTCAATAATAATAATAATAATAATCCTTGCATCTGGTACAGCGCTGACCGACGGTAGGTCCAAACCTCAGCCGAGGAGGTGTTAATCTCTGAGAGAAACAGAACGCCGGAGAGTAACACACCTGTAGAATCACCCAATGACCTTCTTTAGCGGCCAGATCGAGTGCTTGTTCAGCGATCACCTCCTGGCCTTGCCCGAGAGACACATTGTAGAAGTTTCCTCGATCAAATGTGTAACCCAGCTTTTTGCCTGAGGGGGGGAAACGAGCGCAGCGATGAGCAAACGACATCAAGGCAAACGGAATTACACTCCAATTCCCTTCCGCAAAAAGCGATGAATCAACATTTATGGCTGCAAACAATATCAGATGAAATTCTACGTTGGCCTTTCTTTCAATTTGATCCGAAATAATCAACAAAAGGTAAATGTGCAATATATTTTTATTAGATTATCAGGCTCAATCCACATTAATATATTATTGCTCACACAGCCCTGACAAGGAGTTTAATCTTCACATTGCCTGTAGCCACGTTACCTGCTGCTGCTAAACTCGGCTTTAAGGAACTGAATTGGTCTTTTAAATTCATTGCTTTCTGACTTAATCCGCGAACACATCCAGAAGCCAGTCTCGCTGGAAACCTTGAGCTAAAAAAACCACACGATCCATTAAAGTGGAAAGATTGGCTGTGAATTTTGCCGCCGTAGGTTTCCGTCACTGTTTGCGCAACCATCGCCTCTGACGCAAAACGACAACAACATATGACATTTACACAGCTCCTTTCACGTCGGGAGGACGTCCCAAGGCACTGGACAGCCTGGGGTTGGGATTAGGATGGAGTGGAGGGCAGGGAGGGGCGGGGAAGGACTGTGGATTAAAAGCTGCAAATTGGAACGTTCGTAAAAGAGGTTCCCCTTCCCAAAGGCATCGTTAAGTAAAATCAGGATCTTGTGCCAAGATGTGCAAATTCACGTGTCTCTCCCCCCCCCCACCCCCACCACCCACTCCGTGTGACTGAGCTGCAGTCTGCATTAGAAGTGGTGAAAAGCTGAACTCTGTTCCGTTTAATAGTTGCTGCACGATTTAACCAGCATGCCCTTAGAGTTATTAATATTGTTTAAAAGCTGGCAGGGCTCCGAGACCTTTTAATACTATTCAAACATTCACTTGAATTCACACATGCACACAACTGGACACATATATATACACACGCACACACACAACCAGATACACACACATACATGAAACACACGTACACACACAAACCCACATAATCAGACACACATGCACACACACAACTGGACACATACACACACCACCAGACACACACACACACAATCAGACACACGCGCACACACACACACAGTTTAATCTGCAGTTGAACGTGGGAGACAACAATGGCAGGCCTCACACTGCACACGGCCGAGGCTGTATATAAAAACATTACAAACGTTATCAGCCATTGTCCGCGGGTTTAACAGCCGAGTGGCAATGACTGTTTAGTCTCCACGGGGCAGGAAGCCGCTCTATGTGAAAATGACGCACTTTTTGCCTCGGGGCAGAATTGATGGAACTGCAAATCCACAGGTTGTGGAGTATGAAACACGATCCGATTGAGGAGGCACAACACAGATTAAACTCCCGAGCCACGGAGGCAATCGCCAACAATTTTAAACACTTGTACAGACTTCGTTGCCTCTCACCTCTAAACCAGAGACGCCGCTGTTAACTACCTCGGGCGTAATGAGTTACAAGGGAATGTTATTATTATTAATGTTGCACTCGGCTGGAGTGCGATTCTCTCTCTCTTTCAATGTTCAGCTGGCATAACTCTCTCTCTCTCTCTCTCTCTCTGTCTCTCTCTCTCCGATCGGCTTTGCCTTTCCCATTAACAACCGGGGGAATGGTTCCCCCCCCCCCCCCCCCCCCCCCCCGTTCGGCCGCGAAGATAAAGGTTAAAATTACCGTGCTTCTCCACGTCCTTCAGGGGATCCACACCAGGGGACAGGATGAAGAACATGGGGGTGGCGGGTCCCGATTCCTCGTAGGAAACCGCAAAGTCCAACGAGCGACCCACGACGTATTTGCTCCCCAGCTTCTCCTCCACGAAATCTCTGCGGAAGGACGGGGGGGGTTTGGTCACTGCTTTCAATCGTGCAGTAGAAGGACTGCGTCGGTTACGTTGTGTAATGCGCAAACTTTTTCAGGGGTTTCGGGGAAATACAGCATAATAAATATTGCGTCTCAAGGCAAGGTTCACTCCCACCTCGGACTGACAGACTGCGGCTGCCGTGTGTTATTAGACTACGTCTTATTATTATTGCGGCGTCCTGTAGCTCAGTGGTTAGAGCACTCGCCGCGAAACAGAGAGAGACCTGGGTTTGATTCCCGGCAGATCAGGGCAAGTTTCTTTACTTCACACACCTGACAATAATCCCTCACGAAAAAGAACAACGATAAATTTGGTCACTTCGATCCATGACTGTTTGTGGAGGACGCTGCTGTGAGCGATTCGCTGTCACGTTTCGCCCACAGATAACGTCTCTCACTCTCTCTCTCTCTCTCTCTTACCGTATGGCGTAGGTCATGCGATCAGGGCGAAGCGCTCTCATCATACACAGCTGCTGTAGCGCAGACTTGCTCTTCCATTCCTGGGGAAACTTTTCCTTTTCCGGACACTCGGACTCCACAAATTTCTTCCACCGTTTGGCAGATCCCTCCACGTCGCGATCCAGGTTACGAAACTCCTCCATGGATGACAGCGCCTAGCAGAGAGACGGACGTCACATTAACATAATAATAATAATAATAATGACAATAATAATGATACCCCTGTCATTTGATACACAGCTGTATGTATTCACGCTGTGTTGAGACGTCCAAAGCGCTTCACAGAATATACCGTGAAAGTGAATTGACTCTATATTTTCAGGGCGAAACGCGGCAGCCAATTGCACACAGCAGTATCCCACAAACAGTCGTGGATTGAGTGACCAAATTATTATTCTTTTTTTTTTAAAAAAAGGATTGATTCCCCCTGGAAAGTGATCAGCCGATAAATTAACAACTGGGTTCCTACTTACTGCCAGGTAAACAGAGGCGTGCGAGAGGTAAGAAAACTTGCCACAGGTTTTACTCTGCCCGGGGGAATCGAACCCGGGAACTTTTGCTTTTACGGTGATCGTGCTTAACCGCTAAGCTGAGGGACTCCACTCCATTTCACACTGGTTGCAAATTCCACGTTTGCCTTCAGATTTAGAACACTTTCCCTGCCACAGCAAGGTGTAAACGTGTTCGCATCTCACCGGCACAAGACGGGGGGGGGGGGGGAGGGGGGGGGACGGGACGTACGGCAGATAAAAACCCAACGAGAGTCGACGGGATATTTTTCAACAACGACAACAACAAAAAAAAAAACAAGATTGAAATAACGACTGCGAATATCAAAGGCTACAGTGTGCGGTGTTCGTCATCTTACGGCTAAAAGTTACAGGAAAACACAAACGCATTTCGTAAAGGAACTTAAGGCCATCAGAAACCATTACATATAATCGGCCAGACAAAGAAATGTGTTTTGAAAGGCAGAATTGCAAGGCAGAGAAGTAGATAGAAACGCTGCTCCTAATTCCGCGGCTGAATTGGGGAACGCACTTGCGAATTAAGTCTTTCAGAGACACTTAAGAAGATCAGCGGCATAAACGCGACGAACTATAGCCGAGATATTCCTTTCTCTTCCAGCCGTGCCTCTGTGTTGATCTACGTTGTCTCAGCGAGAATGTGACTGAGGGTAATCCCCTTCCCACTGAAGCTGCTCTACAAAACAAATCATTGCACACAGAAAAAAAAACATTCAGAAACCTAAGTGCTCCAGGCTTGCGGTTAAATAAAGACAAATCATTTTTTACTAAGTATTAGGATTTTGCAAACTGTCTCTTTCTCTTCGCCTACTCTACTCCTCCGCTCATCCCTATTTCCCCCCCACACCAGTCACCGGTAAGACTTGCAATTCAGTGCAAAGCGCACGTACGTAATCACAAAGGGTAAACCTCTCAGTGCGTGTTTACACTTTAGCAAATTGAACTTTTCTTTTTAACTGACTTCAAAATATACAGTCACTGCACCTCACGGTACATCCTGTGAAGTGCTTTGAGACGTCTCAACGACATGATGAGGCTCTATACTAAACGCGAGGATTATCGATTTTATTTAAACCTCTGTAAGGAGCAATTCACCTTCATGATAAGTGAAAAATTAAAACAGAAAGTGTGCATGCGTGTGCGTGCGCGCGTGTTGATTGCTCGTGTGTCACTGTAAACCTCGCTCACGAGCCTTGTGTACCTACCCAGGAATTTACGCCTTCCTAGTAACATGAATCAAAGGGAGGAATTAAGAGACAGAGGAAGAATTCATTCTGCGAATGTTAATGGATCACTTACAACGTGGAAACAGTGCGGCTTGTCTTGTAACTCCCACCCATCTGCCCATTACTGAAGATTTGTTGTGAAAGGCAGAACTGCGTGGTGGACAAGTTGCTCGGCGGAATCCTCTAACTCAGCTGTTTAAGAGCACACGCCTCACAAGCGAGAGACCTGGGTTTGATTCCCAGAGTCTTACTCTACACGACTGATATTATAATGAAAATAATACTTGCATTTGATGTAGCGTTTTTTTTTCACATCTTCGAGACGTCACAAAGCGCCTCGCAGAATGTTGTATAAAGTGAATTGACCGTATACTTGTGGGTGAAACGAGGCAGCCGATTGCGCACAGCAGCCTCCCCCACCCCACAAACAGTCGTGGGTTGAAATGATTTTTATTATTGTGTTCTTTTTGAAGGGATTACTAATAATCTGTGTGTGTGTGTGTTTGCGCGGAGTAAGGAAACTTGCCCAAGGTTTCGCCCTGACCTGCCTAGATTTGAACACTGGTCTCACTATTGTAAGGCGAGTGGCTCTAACCACTGAGCTACAGAAAAACAATAGTAAATTAGTCATTTCAATCCACGATTGTCCGTTGGAACACTGCTGTACACAAGTGACTCTCGTGGTTCGCCCACATATTACACAGTCAATTGACAATATATATATATACAGTACATTCCATGAAGCGCTTTGAGAAGTCTAGAAGATGTCAAAAGCACTATATCAAATGCAAATATTATTATTAAACAACTATTATCTTTCATGCGCAGTATTCTCCCCCCTCCCCTCCACCTTCCACTTCCCCCCGCCCCCCAAACTATTGCAAGCAAATCAATTAATGTAATTTCTGCGCTAACGCCTAGTGCGAGACACGGTTGGAAAATCAGATGCAAAGTTTGCTTATTATGGTCTTTTAATGATCTCTGGGAGACGAGCAGGCTGTGACTGATGTCCTTAGTTAAAAGGATCTTCAAAAGTATGAAAATGTGCACTAACAGATTAATTACTGGGCTGTACGCTGCCACCACAACTCCTGATGGATTCGGCAAAGGATCAGCAGCAGACTGTTGAGGGTGTGCTCCGCAGACCACTGCCAATTAGTCCCCCCCACAAAGCACACAACTCACTTTGGCCCAATAGCCAACGTTGTACAGGATTCAGGATCCAAAGCGATATCTGATACATGGAAACTCATGGCCGTCCCTGAGTGCCCATCGCAAACCACTGAGAGAGTTCAGCACTGGTGACTTGCACAGGACTTCAGGATCCAAACACTTCCAATGAGATCTCATCCCTGCACCCCTCACCCCTCACCCCCCCACCCCCCCACAATTAGCCAGGAGTGAGGCAGACCAGAGTAGAGTAAAGGCTAAAGCGAGCACGCGCATCCAAACGTTACGCGCACCCAAACACCTTGCACACGTGCTCCCACCCCAGCTGCTCAGTCAGGACCTCACACTGTTGCTGAGCTGACGGCTTCTGTATCTCATCGCGGCTGGGACAGCGGGAAGCCAACAGACAAGGAAAAAAAACGGTCAAAGATAAGCAGCTGTTGGCGTCGCTGTCTTGTGCAGAAAGGCACACGGCGATGGCACCGAGCAGCTGTGTGCGGCTAAATGCTCTCTCTCTCTCTCTCTCTCTCTCTCTCTCTCGGAGGAAACAAAACATCTGTAATTCGCTCATTGTCAAGAACAGCCAGTCGCTGCCTGCTCACCTGTGGACAAGCACCCCGATAGGAATAATAATAATCCTCGCATTTGATATTTTCACATCTTATCAACTGTGTTCCAAAGCCGCTTCACAGAATGTGCCGTGAAGTGAATCGACTGTATATATATTTGTGGGCGAAACGCGGCAGCCGATTTGCGCACAGCAGCGTCCCCACACCCACCCTCCCCCCCCCCCCCCCCCCCACCCCCATCCCCTCCAACAAACAGTCGTGGATTGAAACGACCAATTTTTACTGTTGTATTTTTTTTTTGACGGGTTAGAGCTGTCAGTGCTAAACTAGAGGTATCCTAAAGTACAGGTTGGGCAAATAGCAAACAGCAATTAACAAAATTACATTTGTACAGCGCCTTTATAAATAACAATCTTCGCATTTGAGGTAAGCGCCTCAAATGGGTAATGTTGTTCTTGCTGTTGTCGTTGTGTAGCTTGGCAGGCAAACCCTCGCGCGCGGCGATATCCCCGCAAACAGTCATGAAGTGTACGGTCAATCCTATCGAGGGGAATTGTTAACCGGGAGAGAGAGAAACTCGCCGCTCGTCGCGTAGAATGGCGCCCAGTGTAGTTACGGGAAGAAGTGAGTCAGGAAATTAGCGGTGGAACCAATACAGATACAGCCGTTTGTTGGCGAGTCACAAAACCACACGGTTACGCACACAAGGTTATCTTCTCCCCCCCGCCCCCCCCCCCCCCCCCACCCATCCCAACCAGGGAGTTCCCGTCAGAAGTCCCCAGAGACAGCAGATGAATTAGCAAATTGTGCAGCTTACCAGGAAACCTGATTTTCACCACATTAATTACTACAAGCCAGCAGAGTGCGCTGGGGGAGGGCGAGGGGGAGAGAGAGAGAGAGAGAGAGACAGGAAGAGCCAGACATCGGCTGTTAAGAGTGACAGTTCTCTTGCTGATTAGAGCACAGACGCACCTTTACACCTCCCCAGCAGTGGTTGGAGAGGAAGTCGACAGGGCTGGAGAAGCCAGGCTGGGCTGGGTAGCGAAGGAGGAAGTCTAACTCCTTTGGGTTAATTTCTTTGTTGGTCAGAAGAATCTGTGAAGCGGAAATGAGACAGAGAAAGAGGGGTCAGTGTGTACATACACGCTTCATTCTCCATGAAGTGTCCATTGTGTTGTCTAACGCAACATATATAGCTCTATTCACAGCGTCCTGGAGCGTGAGTAATTATCCTCTTAGAACCTTTCAGGATAGTGAAAACCTCGGTGAGATCCGTATCAAATGCAAAGATTATTATTAGCATAATGTTCTCTGCCCCTTCATTCCTTCATTCATTCCTTGCTCCACTCATTCATTCATTCCTTCATTCATTCCTTCCTTCATTCATTCAAGTCTGTCTCCCTCGCACACCAGAGCATTGGGTTGGAATTGCAGGTCTTGACCGTGGGGGAGGTCAATGAGGTGATCGACGACAGAAACAATAACACCAATTAAGAATGTCAAAACAAATTAAATTCATCCCATGTTTTAAAGTTGCAAAGATCCTTTAAGGGTTTTTTGTTTCTGCTCCTCATTAAGACTTGACAAATATGTAACCTCTCCGAGGCTGCTTGTGGCGGTTGTTTATGTAAGCAGTGAAATCCGCGGTGGAATAAACTGTTTAGTGCTCAAGGCAACCTGGGCTCAGTGACGGCCTGGCTTTCACCAACACTGGCCAACCAAACCACACCAAACCAAACCACACCAAACTAGAGCATTCAGAACAAACAATGGAGACAGAGAGAGAGAGAGAAAGCTTGTCTCAAAACCTCATCAGTGCTTGCTGAGCATTAGCGATGGTTTCAAGTCTCATTGTTGCTTTAATAAAAACATAGGCAAGAGATCAAAAGTATAGGTTAATGATATTCTGGGAGATTGGGCAAAACCTGACTAGAAGTACACGGTAGGTATGTGGGTCAGTGCGATGGGAAACTCCACTTTTAAAGAAATATGTCTGTCGTTTGTCTCTTGGCAGCCTGGTGATGCTTTCCGAGTAAAAAAATCCCATGAATAATTCAGAATTTCTGCAAAATAAATAGAGGAATGGATGTTCTACCCGTTTAGAAGTGGAAATCAAGCCGTAGCTTCCTTTAGTACTTTAGTAGTTCTAAGAATGAGCTTAACCAACAAGCTTAAAACCAACCTGGTGTGTCTAACAGGATGATTGACGCTCGTGAACATCACCGGACAGGTTTGGATGAAGAATGTCATTCAATCCATTTGATCTCATCCTTCCTCAATATCTCTCCCCCCACCCCCCAGCATCTTCCCATTCTCGTGCAAAACTTAAATGAATCCAGTTGTCAGCAGATTCCACCTCACCCCCACCCACAAACACCAACACCCGCCTCACCCCACCCCACTCCACCCCCCCACCCCCTCCAACCTCATTACAAAATGTATTCGAAACTTAACTGAATTAAAGGCCTCTAATATTTCTGAAAGTCAACTCGCGCGAAAGCAAACAGAGGAGGAGGAATAGTTTAACATTTAATAGTGTCGACCATTTGATGATAGTTTGATAGGTGGAGTCCTCCATTTGTAGCACAGAAGCTCGAAATTTTTCAAACGGTTTCATAAAATATTTGCGGCTTCGTTCAACAAGAGCGCTACAGTGCCACAATGATACGTACAAGTCTGCAATAATACCAATTTACATTTATATAACCTTTCACGTCCTAATCCTTCCATTTGATATAATGTCGAAATATCTCAAGGTGCTTGAAATGCAAGAGTTATTATTATTTATCTTTAATGCGCACAAGTAGACATGACCTTGGCTTGACGTCTCATCTGATGCATGACCCTCTCCAACATTTCCGTCAGCCCCGCACTCTTTGTAGACCACGTTATCTGGAGGCTTGTGGGCGAGGACGCCAAGGAGACGATCTCTTCTCCATCCAAATACTGCGATGTCGTGAGATTCCGTGTCTTCAAACACCCAGTCACTACACTTCACCGAATTCTTTGCACAATGCTTGAAGACATTCAGTGTTATGAGTTATGAGTGGCAAGAGTTCTACCGACTGAGCCAGGCTGATACAATGGGAGCCTTCACACTGATCTCACCCACTGGCCCTCAGATCTGGGTGTCGCTGGCCAACTGTCAGCACCAGGGAGATTGCAGCAAACAGATGATGTTGTGGAACGTGGCTTTGGATTAGTTGACATCCCTCTCCTATTATATCCTGTTTATATTCATGTGTGTGTCAACGCGAGTTGAACAAAAACAGTTTGGGTTTCTTTGTTCACCATCAACCATCCCTTGCATTAAAAAAAAAGAAGTCCTCCCAACCCACCCTAGTTTACCCCCTCCTCCCCACCCCTCGCCTACCCGGACACCATTTAAATAGAGGAGGGACTTTCTCTCTCCAGGGTCCTGGCCAACAATCCCTCAATTAAAATTGGTCACTCACTCCATGGCTGTTTGTGGGACGTTGCTTTGTGCAAATTGGCTGCCACCTCCGCCTACAAAATACAGCTACTACACTTTACATCAATACTGTGAAGCACTTTGAGATGTGCTAGGCGCTGTTTCAAACGTAATGATTATTATTACTGTATATTGTTATCTCCTGTCATCCACCTTCTCTCTCTCTCTCTCTTCCACCAACGCTCTCGCTCCCACACTGTCACCTACCTGGTCCCTCTGGACAAAAACATACGTCAGAGAGAGCAGCCTTGCTTACCTGGAAGGCAAGTTGGGCAGTGTAGGTGAGCTTATCACATTCAAACAGCCCCCTGGCGGTGTATTGGAAGACAGAGAAGGTGAGGCTGTCGATTAAATTATCCACTCGCTGCTTCAGGTTCTCATCAGCCGGTGCCTTTGAAACAGACATTTGGAACACAACGCTGAAAGCCTGGAGGGGTGGGAGGGGGTGGGGGGAGACAGCGCAGGAATTTATCAGCAGATTATATTATTGGACAATACATCAACAGTTAGAACTTCCTTCCCCATAAACATGTCAAACCCCAAATTAGATTCTGTCCTCCCATCCCTTGTAATTTAATTTCAAAAGCTGTCATTTTTTTTTGTGGGGAAACATGAAGCGCAGAAACTGGGAATCCGTTGGGACAGATTCTTTGATTGCTCCCTGAAGCGATGAGTTTTACATTTACTGCTCTTCCAACACAAAGGTTTTGACACCTGAACCTTGGCGTCTGATGGACCAATTTGGAGGCAGCATTGGGAATGATGGGCGGTGGGAAATCCAAGACATGTTTTTTATATTAAAAAAAGTCTATTAGTTGGAGAAATTCATCTACTAACAGGGAACTGGTGTAAATCTTCATACCTTCAAAGAGAACTGGTACATTGGGTTGATTTTACTCAGATCATTCATTATGAAATACAATAAGGATCCTCTGGCAGCAGCCGCTCGGTAATGCTCTCGTGCCTCGTTGATCTTAATCTCCGTTATTTTGGCTTCTTTGACCTATTTTGAGAGGGGATTGGACAATCAAACCATAAGTTCACATATATACCATCACCATAAGGAAGCCATTGGGGGCATCGAGTCCCAGCCGCTCCAATTGGAGCGAGGAAATCGAACCCAAGTCCTTTGCTGTACTTTTCATCCACTTCTCTTTCCCTAAAAGCTTCAATATTATTCCTCCACAAATACCTACTCAACCACCTTTGAAATCATCTGGTGCTGAAGAGCTTTGGTTAGGTGGCCTATTGCCCCGCTGCCTTGACTCCCCTGACAGTATAGTTGTGGTTCACACACCCTGGGGAGTGGTGGGGAAGGAAACTAGCATCAGAACCGTTCAGAGCCAGCGTTAAAAATGTCTTTCCACATCCGTCAGACAAAAGTGCTAAACGTTCCAATCTGCATCCCAAATTCCTCTCGGGAAGATTGTAACAACACGTATCTGTCCTGTTAATACTAGAAAGGTCATTTGCAACTCAGGAGTTAACTAGGTCATACATATTCAAAGCTTGGCCTTTTGGCCACAGTTGAGCAAGTCTAATCCCTTTGTTCATAACTAGGCAGCTTGCCAGGCTGAGCTGTGAGGAACAGAAATGCCACACTGTGCCAGAAAGGCAAAGCCATCCAAACGGCGTTATTTTAGCCTTTTTAAAATTGTGCTCCACCATCTTTTTTGAATGGATTCCAAGTGACTAATTCTCCTCTTTTCTGTTCATCAATCATTTGTAAATCTATCGGCCGAGAAGCTATTCTGCTGCCAGAACTCAATCAATGACCTTCACAGTGTGAGGCGGCCGGGGGGAGGGGAGGGGGGGGGGGGGGGGGGGGGGGACCTCACCTTCTCCTCGATCTCTGCCGCCGTGCGCTTGGTGGTCTCCAGGTTCTCCACCAAGGCCGTGTCTCCGAGGAAGTTTCCAGAAGCAGAGGAGAGGCGGGAGAGGAGGTTGTCCTCCAAGGTTTTCAAGGTGATTTTGAAGCCATTCTGCTGCTTTGTGAGGTTGGACTGTGAAGGAATACCACAGAGAGAGAGAGAGAGAGAGAGAGACGCCAATAATAGTTTAAGAACATTTGCGTCGAGTGCAAAGGGAAGAAAAAACTATTCAGGCGATATCAAGGGGCCATCTCACTCTTGTGACCTAATTAGTAGATAACAGCAATTACAGGGTGAAGAATCATGATGACTTTGCTAATTAGAGAGGGATCAATAATATATTATTCAAATTCACCAGTGGGGGAGTGCTGGAGGTGGGGGGGTTGGAGGGGGGGAGGAGGGGGGGGTGGACTTACACTGATTGACATCTGGACCAACATTAGACAGATTAAATCAGACAGAAGCGAAAGATGGCAACGGTCTTTTTTGTTGTTGCTCTGGGTGAGGGAGATGAAAGAGGCCATTTGTACGATTTGCTCGCTTGTATCTCAGCTCAAGCTGATGGAACCCGCTGCTACAAGCCAGGTCCTAATCAGTGCATCTCATCAGGCTCCCAACCGCGCTAACTGAGGCACGAGATTAAACATTGGCTTCGAGGGTGGGAACTGGGTCACTTGTCATTGTTGCTTGGAATGACGATCATTAAAAGCCACGTGTTGTTGGAAACATCAAGCACATCTGGAAGCTTCTTCTCTTCAGACTCTGACCTACCCGGTGGGCGAGGGGTGGGGGGGGGGGGGGGTAAGAGATTTAGATGAAGGCGACCGGCTCACGCCAGCTTTCCGCCAGCTTTCCGCCTCCATTTTAATGAACACGGACCAAATCACAGCGACGTAGCCTCTATTCCCCTCTCCCGTGCCCTGCGTTACATGACTTGGAATGCGCGAAGAGGGTTGCCTAGAGATCGGAACTTTGGTAAATGTTTCAAGAATTCTTTTGAAACAACCGTTCCCAATTCCCAGAAGCAAATAACGCGAAACGGCGATTAGTTTCCTTTTCCTGATCTGCCCTCACCACCACCACCACCACCCTGTCCTTCCATTAGCACGTTATCTCCTCCAAATGCCTCCACTCTGCTTCTGAAGATGTTTTCTCTTTGATGATTCCGTGGATGCCTCACCTAAGTGTGTGTGCTTCATTGTAACAGTGAGTTTGTGTAGAATATTTGATGCCAAACCTGTCCTTGGTCAAAATCCAGACCTTCTTGTGGTGCTCAGGGCTGGGGTTGGGGAGGTCAGGGGATGGACCCTTTGGCTGACATTATTTCTCCTCACTAACCCAGAGCGGCTGAACCTCACTAGTTTTTCTTCACGTAGATCACCTCATATGAAGTGATTTGTACGTTGCTCCACGCGCCTCAAAAACAAAAAATAAATTGGTCACTTCAATCCGCGACTGTTTGTGGGGGACGCTGCTGTGCGCAATTGGCTGCAAGCCCACCCGGACCCTCCGTTCAACAGGACTTGTCCTGCTCCAAGCCCCCCGCCCGAACCGCCCCACCATCGGAGGCCGGGCCTTCAGTTTCTCCGCTCCCACCTTATGGAATGCCATCCCTCAATCCCTCCGTTTCGTCTCTTCCCTTTCCTCTTTCAAGGCCGGTTTGAAGACTTTCCTCTTCGACCGTGCCTTTTGTTCCACCCCGAATTCTTTTACCTCCCCTTCGTGTTTCACCCCTTCCCAAACACTCCCCTGCCAGCTCGGGTCACACGCCTCCTGTTCAGCGCCTTGGGACGTCCTCCCGACGTGAAAGGCGCTCTATAAATGTAAATTGTTGTTGTTGTTGTTGTTGCCGCGATTCACCCACAAAATAGACAAGCCAATTCATTTTACAATATATTCTGTGAAGCGTTTTTGAGACGTCTGGAAGATGTGAAAAGCGCTGTATGAAACGCAAGGATTGTTCTTTTTATTATTATTACGATCCCGGTTTGCCTCCTGACCGCACTCTGTACCCTTTAATGTTCTTCATTGGGAAGCATCTGCCGAATTTCCCTTTGCAACGCTGCCTGAGAAACACTGGCTCTGCAGCAAAGAATTCCACATTCCGCCCACCCGCTCTGCATCTCGCCTCCCCATCATATTAATGTATTGGGTGGGAACTGGGTCAATTAAAATGTAGGTATTGTAGCAAAGGGAAAGGTGTTTATTCATGAATTTTGAACCATTATAACAGCAGGAAAATTAAATTGATACATAACAGTAATTAGCTGTGTTTGACTGGAATAATTAAGGGAATTAGAAAAACAATCTTCTCAATTTCATCAGAATATAATAAATTCTGATGAAATTGAGAAGATTGTTTTTCAATTTATGTAACCGAATGAAGGAGAATAATAATAATAATAATAATCCTTGCATTTGATGCAGTGTTTCAACTTGGTTTGGATACTATCAAGCACAGTGATGGTTTTCCATGAGTGGGCTTTCTGTAAGCCCAACACAATTTGGATTGGATGGCTGCCTCTGGGTAGGATAACATCCAGGAAGCTCCTTACACAGGGTCACAGGGTAGGGGAGGGAGTGGACGGGGGAGGTGACAACAACAGGGTTTAGATGATGGTACCTTGAGTTCCTCCAGGTCAGGCCTCTCCATACTGACCACAGCCGCCAGCAGCTGGTCCTCTAGGCCGTCTCTCGTCACCGTGAAGTTGATGAGCGTGCACTGGGCCTGCATCTCGGGCTGATAGTGAGGATTGGCCAGCTTGGTGTGCAGAATGAGCCGAAAGCTGGGATTGTACTCGCACTCCTTGTCTCCGATGCGGATGTACCTGGTTAACAGACAAGGGTTGGGAAGATGCTGAATACACAGTATTGGCTTCAGAGAGAGAGAGAAAGAGAGAGGGGCAGAGGGAGAGAGAGAAAATAAATCAATTGGGAAGTTACAAGGGAAGCAGGACTTTGGGAAGTCAGGGGTACGGAAAACAGGCAGAGAAACGGGGTCAAACATTGTACCATAACCTGGCAGAAAGCAGGTTTGGTGGACTGATTTCTTTGTTTCCTGGAAGTCTGCACATCAGTTCAGTTGGATGATGTATTTCCTATGTGAAGGAGCAATGTCAGCCCTGATGGTGAGTGTCGATTGGCAACAACAACAACAAAAATAAATTATATTTGTTGAGCGCCTTTCACGTTGGGAGGACGTCCCAAGGCACTGACCGGTCACTGGGAGAATCAATGTCCCTAACTCGAGTGTGCATTGGCCAATCTTATATTCAGGAGGACACCAAATCCTAGGTTTAGATCCCAGGTATTATTTGAAGAGATAAGAGAACATTGGATGTTGATTCTGAAAGAAGAGGTTGAGTTGAGTTGGATGTTAGACATTGCATTACCAGGAAGGGCAGAGCGATACAGGGCACTGGACTCACTTAAAAACACAGCTTGAATGGGAAGGCGGTTGGTGGGTAATTCTGGCCAGAAGGTGATCTCTCCGTGTTGAGAGATTTTGTGATCTCTGAGGGTTGGTGAGGGCACCGATGAAGATTCCTAAGCCTTTTCCTTCCCCTGTTGCCCTTACCTGCCCTTTTTAATGGTCTCTCTGCCCAGTAATGGTCCCAGCACAGGATCGACCGATTCCTCCAGGTTCTCGATCAGGACCACTTCTCCGGACCCCAGGGCGAGCTCCATCATGTCCAAGTATCTGAGAAACAAAACCACAAGTGCAGATTTTAAACTAATGGCTCATGTTTCTCTCGGATCTTTTCGGCTGATTTTGAGTGATTCACGAGGCTCTGTTTGACATTGGTTTTTGATGCACTCATTAATGTTTTGAGAGCGATAAGCACCTCGGGCTAGAGTTAAGCCTCTCAAAATTAAAATAATGTTTGAATAACACAAGTTCGGGAACAGCTCGAACGAGCGTTCTACACTAATTCCATTATTAATAGATGCTTCATTCCAGAGGTTTGGGGGTATAAAATAATCTAACCCAATCATTACTCCCTCTGCCCGGCTAAATCATACTCGTGTCGCGTACGTACGACCTCTCCTCTCCCCCCTGCTCAGCTTTCAATCCCATTGTTGGTAAAAGGGGCACAAGAGGAGGAGTTGTACAGTATGAATGTAAAAACCCCAATACAGTATAAAGAACTGGCTAAGAGATCTGTAGTGAGAGTTAAACTTGAGTCCAACCCCCAAACTTGACGGAGAAAAACATCTGTTTTCCCTGACAGAACGAAAGGGTTCCTGAGGGGAAATCAGCTCAGTACCAACGCCTGCTGCTCACGGTCAGGCAACACCACAATGACTAGTGGCCACTAATTAGCAGTGACGTTGTGGGGAGGCGGTAATGATGATGTGAGCAATAATGAAATGTCACCCCCCGGCACGGTGAAGACGCGGGGCCGTTCTCTGGTGAATGTACTTTCCGGAATTAGGTGTTAACAGAATGTCTCCCTCCAGCTAGAGAGAGAGAGAACGAGAGAGAGAGAGAGGAAGAGAGAGCGCATTGCATTCCAACAAACAATCTCTGGGATTTCCGCGTGGTGGGGTGGGATGCAGGGAAAATCTCAGCCTGGTTTGGAGACTCTTAAGCGACGGTGATGGGTTTCCGCGTGTGTCGAGACACGTGGCTGACCCCCAAACGCTGTTGTTGTTGTCGTTGTCTCAGCACAATGGGGCGGGGGGGGGGTGTGACAGTATTGTGGCTGAATATCAAGCGTACGCACAGAGAGCAGAGGTTCAAAATAAGGCGTTCAGCGGGGCCACGGATACGCGATGCTGTCTCTTTAACAATCTATTTACCAAACCATGACCTTCGTGCCCGGTTTAGATCATAAACTCTGCAGGAAAGGCTGGTGAGAAGCTGTGAAAAAATTGGATGCAACGTAAAATAAAGCAAAGCCGCAGTACCTGCCGACTGCAAACACATCCTTTCTCACACCACGCGATTCCCCCCTTGACGCTGGTGATTCAATCGCAATATTGTCGGGGGTGAGGACTTACCAGTTGAAATTTGAGATAATCGCACGCAAATATATACAAAGGGGGAGGTTAGAAAAATATCTCTGCACAGAGGGTGGTTGGAATACGGAATTCTCTGCACACAAGCTCTGGGAGGGAGGGAGGGAGGGAGGGAGGGAGGGAGGGAGGGAGGGAGGGAGGAAGGAAGATCCATTATTTGCACTTGTTCTCATTGTTCTCAAGAGAAATTGGTGCTTTGTAAGAATTGGTGCTTTATACTGTATTTGGGTAATGGCCAAATGGCCCATTTTGTTGCTGGTAACAGAACCTTAGGCAAGTTTCCATAGTCCACACACAACAACAACCACAACAACAACAATTTACATTTATATAGCGCCTTTCACGTCGGGAGGACGTCCCAAGGCGCTAAACAAGAGGCGTGTGACCCGAGCTGGGAGGGGAGTGTTTGGGAAGGGGTGAAACACGAAAGACACACACACATCACACACACACACACACACACACTCCTGTTTATCAGCAGAGTTGGGACGTCCTCCCGACGCGAAAGGCGCTTTAATAGTGTAATTTTGTTGATGATGTTGTTGCTGTTAACGGCCAACGATTGCACAACAATAACCGGCTACAAATGGATGATGAAATGGAGAGACACGAGTCGACGGGTCACCTACCCTCTCTGGCCAATTCTCATGACTTTCAGCTGCTCCCCGTACTTGTTCTTGATCCATTTGATGCCCTGCAACTGGGGGTCCACCATGAGAGGCCAGCGCTCGCAGTTGGTGAGGATGGTGGCGTTCTCGGTGGACATCCTGTCGGCCGGGAGACCTTCGTTCTGCCAGCCCGCGACGTCCGCGTCGTCCGTGAGCAGCGTCAGGGGATCCAGCTCAGCGGTCATGGGGATCGGAACCTGCGGGCGAAGAACAAGGCGCAGCGTTTGCGGACGCTTGGCGCCATTTTGCGCTGCCGCAGACCGTCTAGCGCTCGCAGTCCGGGGCCGAATTGAATTGGCGGGTTTGGCCGCCGCTCGGTCTCCGCAACCGTTTTGCTCTTCCTGTCCTCCCGGGAATGAGGCGCTCGTTTATTTAACGGAATTATCGAAACGACACTGGTGGGTGGGCGCACACACGGGCGAGGGGAGGGGGAAAGGGAATAGAGGTAGTGGGCGGGGGGGGGGGGGAGGTGGGGGGGGGCGGGGAGTGTTGGAGAAAAGGTGACCCAAAATATAGTGGGTAGACAGCGAGCAAGTCGGAGAGACTCGGAGATGTATCAAGATGGAATAATAGCTTCCAGGTAATCGTGAACAACATTTAATTTCACTGCAACTCATCTCCATCAGTAACATATTTGGCAGTGTGTAAGACCGCATTGCTATTAAAATAAATATGCCGTCTTCCCGGTCACTCTATCGGAATGTTACATCCCAATAAAACTAGGGACAAAAGCCGCGGCTATTTTGAGGAAATCAATTCATAAAAAGGAGTCCAGTAAAGAGATCAGACCACATCAATCACACAGATTAAAGCCCAGACTGGAGAGAGATTCCACCTGCGTCTCGATTTATTTTGTTTATGGTGGCACTTTAGAGCATCCGGAATTTGACAATCTGTTAAATTAACTCTGAAATCGCCAAAAGGTTTAAGAATTTGCCAAATTCTGGACACTCTAAATCAAGACATATAAGTAGAATAATATTAATAATCCTTGCATTTGACATAGTGACCCATCGGGTTCTTCCAAATGTCTCAAAGCACCTCATACGATATACTGTATATTTCGTGGAAAAACACAGCAGCCAGTCGTGGATTGGGTGACCGCATTCTCATTATTCTTAATTTGTTTTTAAAAAAGGGATTATTACCCCAGAGTGTGATCCCCCAATCAACTAACAACCGGGTTGTTACTTACTGCTAGGTGAACAGAGGCACGTGGAGTAAGGAAACCTGTCTAAGGTTTTGTGCTGACCGGGAATCGAACCTGGGTCCCCTGGCTTGCTAGCCGGGTGTTCTAACCACTGAGTTACAGCACTCCACAATAAATCCCAAGTGGAAAGTGGTTCTGAAGGCCCGAAGCTATTCTGAGTTTTGTCTCGCTGACGTTTCATCATTCCGCAGATCATACCTTTAATTAAACCACTGCGACAGGACTGTATTGCGAAAATATTCATCCTTTAATGATCCTTGCATTTGATATATAGCCTATAATGTAATATCAAAGAGTCATCGAGGTTATTGCTATCAAGTGAAGTGCCTGTAATTGTTGGCAACCATTGTGCACACACTAAACTGCAACGAAGTGAATAACCAATTCATTTGGAAGATTGTTGACCAAGTCACCAGGAAATACTTCCTTCTGTTCCTGTCCAGTGTGTTACAAACCCAAATAACGCAATGGATTGTCAGCCCGGACCGTGACCTCGAGTCCCAATGTGGGGGCTTGAACAACAACAACAACAACAGATTACATTTGTAAAGCTTCCTTCACGTCGGGAAGACATCCCGAAGCGCTGGACAGCCAAGGATGTGCACATAAAACTTCCAACCTAGAGGCAAGAAGAGTGCTTCCAAATGAGCCAAGATGGCTCTACTATGCTTCAACACTAATCGCATGACAGTTGTCTGAATTTCAATTGCTCTTAAATACACCGTGTTTCATACCGTCGCTGAATACAACGTGATGCAGTCATACCTCACCCCAACGCAGTGTGGTACAGTCATACCCCGTCTTAAAGGAGAACCCTTTCTTGAAAAGTATGACAAATAGAGATTTTACCAAAGCTAGCAGATGACTTTAGACACTTGATTTTATAGTAAATGGTTAGCGCTTCAAACAGTCATTAGCACTGTTTGATTCCACTGAGACAATGGCATCAATTATAAAATATTACAGATGGTGGAGTGAGTAATCGGGTGTAATTTAATCTGGGGACATTCTTAAACTACTTGAGATTGATTGCGGAGGTTTGTTATCAGAACTCCTCAATTAAAGCACAGTCTCCCAGCTCCGCACCAATCCCTCACCCTCCTCCTTGTGATCAGGTTACAATAGCCACTGGGACGTCAGTCTAGACATAATGGGTGTCCAAACACTCTGCGCACTGATGATAGCAATATGGTGTTATTACAGTGTTAATGGGTTCACACACAAAGTGGCTTCAAGGAGTAGATTTCTTAAAGACAAGATTTATCTCCAATCGCTCTGCCTTGTCCCCTCTTTGCTCATCTTCAAAATCGCAACTGAAGACTTTCCCCTTCGATCGTGCCCACGGTGGCCTCTCCTTCCTCCCCGGCTCGGAGTTAAACTACGCCATGTTAAGCGCTCCAACACACCACCCCCACGTGAAGGGCGCTGCATGAATGCAAGTTGTCGTCGTGGTTATTGCGTCTGTGTGAATTGCACTGAAAACACAAGACGCAGCTGGCGTTTAAACAATGTGCTGGTCAAGAAGGAATTTGTTTAGGAGGTGCCTTTCAGGGAGATCAATTAGCCACACTTCCTGCCCCAAAATAAAGACCTTTTTTTAAAAAAAAATATTATAAATCTGAGACAAATTGTTCAAAACAAACACAAACTGCACATTTCCTGAATAAACTAATTAAGACTTTGATATTAAATTTCTACAATGATGGAGGATTTGCACAACAATACACAAATATAAGTGTTTAATGGCCTCTAGGCTCTCCTTAACAATGGCAATTAATTGATGCCAATTTCTAAACTTTTTTTGGGGGTATTATTATTATTATTTTTATTAAGTCTTTGTAATGGAATGAAAGGTGTAGCAAAGACAAGAGTTCTTAATAGTAATGAGCCCAAGCTAACAACTCTAGACTACCCGCTGGGAATGTTAATGAAGGAGTTATACAAACTGTATAGAAACATAGGAACAGGAGGGGGACATTCAGCCCTTCAAGCCTGTTCTGCCATTTAATTAGCTCATGGCTGACCTCTACTAATCCTTTCAATTCCAATTTCCTTTCTCCCTGTATCCCTTACTAGCCTGACCTACCAAACATCTATCAACCTCACTCTTGAGGGTGTGGATGGATCCAGGATGGATCCATGACCTTTTTTTTGGGGGGGAAGAGAATTCCTGAATTTGATCGTTGATTGTGGGAAGTAACAACAACAACTTCGATTTACATAGAGAGCCCTCGACGCCGGCCCGGCGTCTCAGAGAGCTTAACAGTAACGGATCCCGAGACCGAGCCAGGGGCAGGTGGGGGGAGAAAGGTGACCAAAGGCACGGTCGAAGAGAAAGGTCTTTAGCTGGGACCTGAAACTGGGAAGAGAGGGGGGAGGGGGGGGGCGAGGCGAAGGGAGTGAGGAAGGGAATTGCAGAGCCTCGGGGTGTAGCGGCTGCAGAGAGTAGATTAGAAAATGGAGCACTTACCTTGACCTGCCCAAGATAAGGTCTCCACTTGGTGTCCAGCAGATCCTGCCTGTACTTCTTGGTGAAGTAGCCCAGGTATGAGACAAACGCCGTGACCAGCAGCACATCACCGCAGAGCATACACTCTTGCTGTTTGAAGTTACGCACGGATTCCGCCCAACGGACATTCTCCGAAGCCAAACCCCCGACCTGCAAGGGATGTTTCAAATGTGGCTTCGAAATACAACAACAACAACAACTTTGATTTATATAGTGCGTTCACTCCAGGCCGGGCGGCGTCTCAGAGAGCTTCACAATAACAGATCCCCGGGGACCGAGCCAGGGGCAGGGGGGGGAGACAGGTGACCAAAGGCACGGTCAAAGAGAAAGGTCTTTAGCTGGGACCTGAAACTGGGAAGAGAGAAGGGGGGGCGAGGCGAAGCGAGTGAGGAAGGGAGTTTCAGAGCCTCGGGGTGTAGTGGCTGAAGGCACGGCCGCCAAGGGTGGAGCGGAGGATTCGGGGGGGACATGGAGGAGGCCAGACCCAGTGGAGCGAAGGCAACGCGAGCTGGTTTGAGGAGAGAGAGGAGATCAGAGAGGTAGTGGGGTGCAGAGGAATGGAGGGATTTGAAAACAAGGGTGAGGATCTTGAAGTCGATCCTCTCAGGAACTGGCAGTGAAGTCTGTGGCAGGGACAGCGAAGTCCGGTGAGGGATCAGATCAGAGCAAATAGATCAGAGCAAACCCCGGGCTGTATCGAGGAGAGCTGTGGGAGCTCGACAGGGCCAGTGATTGGCAGGTGTGAGACAAGCGGCAGTGAAGCTGCAAATCAAATCTGAAGTTAAAAACGATGAGGAAGAAAATAATAATAATAATAATAATTTGGTCTCCCAATCTACGACTGTTCATGGGACAATGCTGTGCGCGATTGGCTACCGTGTACTCCCGCAAAATACAGTCGCTACACTTTACAATCTATCCCGTGAAGCGCTTTGAGACGTCTCGAAGACTGGATAAGGCCGCTGTGTCAAATGCAGGGATCGTTATCATCACTATTATTACTTTAAAAAGTATATGAATTTTGTGAGGATGCAAATGTGTGTGTGTGGTGTGCACGTGTGTGCGCGCGCGCACGCGCGCGTGTGTGTGTATTTGTGGGTGTGCGCTCGCGCATGTGTGTGTGTCTCATGCCACACTGTCACGGTGGGGGAGGGGGGGGGGGGGGGGGCGCTCTCAATCACCACGGCTTTTAATCATCTTTAATCAAGACCTCGTGGAAACGAGAGGTGACAGCTTTACATGGCAGCCCGGTACTCGAGAGCCACAAGGAGTAGGCTGGCAACTCCATTATTCATGGGAGCTGCTGCTGAAACAAGATTGTGTGTCCGTCACCGGGATTTATGGACCTCAACTGGGAATTTTGCCGTTCCTAACGCGGGGTGGTGGGGGCGGGGAAAGGAGCTGACGGAATTACCCCGAATTAGGCTGTAGGGTGTTTTTCACCCTCTTGATGAGTGTGTGTTAAAGCCCCTCCCCACTTCGATCGGGAGTCCGAGGATTCATTTATAATCACTCTCCCAGAGTGACTCAGCCATATCGCTCCAGCAGCTCTCTCTGCTTGTCTTTATTAAGCTGTGACACAAGCCTCAGGCAAGTCTCCTGAGCCACCAAAGCAAGCAGCGGGTCAGACATCCAAATGTACTGGAAAGCATACTCTTTGGAACGCTTTGAGACGCCTGGAAGGCTTGATGATGCGCCAGATCAAATGCAAGGATTATTATTATCGTCCACAAATCATCGACATGCGCTTGCACACACACACACACACACCCTCACACACACGCACGCGAATACACACGCACGCACACATGCTCACACACACATGCACGCACACTCACACACACACGCATACATTACAGGATTCTGAAAGAGTGTCTTGTCATCAGGGCAACATTTAAACACAGCACTTTCAGTAATGAATTATGTATAGCATTAACACGCATTTATTTTGTCAATTTCAGTCAATTTGCTCAACACAGCGGCAATCACTGGCATGGTCAGAGACAGCAATTGAGAGCTGCCACACTGGGCTGGTTAGAATCATTCTCTGCTGTAAGGTTATCAGGGCTCGGAAATCTAGCACTTTAACGTGAAGTGGGATGTTAAGCCCTTGGTATAAATACGAAATGACTAAGCGATCAAACGTGAAGGTAGTAGGTATTCTGGCATTCTGTAATGTTAATAATAATGATAAGGTTAACGATAATCCAGGCATTTGATGTACAGCGACTTTCCAGAAACGGATAAGAAAACGACAACAAATGGAATAAAAATCCACATCCACTGGAATTTTTTTTTTTGCTCTTGCGATGTTTTGATCGCTTAAAGAGGGCTCTGACAGCAAGAACACGTCTGGCTTGAAAACCGCGCAGATGAAAGGCGACAGCTAGAGATGTCAACAATTCCTATTTTGATGTGGCAACATCACAAGATTTTAAGATGACAACTTCCCTCCCCACCCCACCAGCCCTGGAGAACTTGTCAAAGCTACTGATGAATCAAGATGTACTTTTGTCTCAATTTGTCTCAAACAGCTCAATTTATTCAGTCCCCAGAATAGGCCGGGAGTTATAGCCTTGGGAAGCACACTGTGACCCTAACCAACATGCGGAGGGTGCTGTGCATCACGCAATTTCCTGCACTATTTTCAGCGTTGACGTTTCCCTCATACCATACGCCTGCAAGCAATCGCAGGCACAATCAACATTGCCAACCAATGATCCAATTCCATGTCAACACACACACACCACACCACACACACACACACACACCACACCACATACACACCATCCACACTCACGATACTGTATTCCCCATCTCTTGGAATGCAACGTCTCCGAGTCTTACAACGGGAGTCAATGTTACACATCACACTGCGGAATTTGGAAAGGAAAGGAAAGTATAGGAGTCCTCCGGATTCAGCAGCCGCATGCTGTTCTGAGACGCTATCCTGAGTCACGTGCAAGTTGTTGTTGGTGATTAAACAGTTTGTGTACAATATAATAATGTATAATAATCCTCGCATTTGATGGATAGCTCCTACGCACATCTGAAAGCGGTCCCAAGGTCCAAGCCAAGCGGAATATAAGAAATGTTGTACAAAAGGAGAACAAGATACATCCAGCTTGGCTTCTAACACCCTGGCTGTCACGTGCACACAACTTGTCCCAAAATATAGCCTGTACAGTTGGGTTGGAGAGTGTTAGGGTGACTCACCAATCGATTGGCCAGGGTGATGGTCCGGGCAGTTGATTCGGCTTCCTGTTGGCACTTCAGTTTATCTGCAGTCGCTCGCTCAAACTTCGCCGTCAGCTTTGCCAAGTTTTCGTTGAGTTGCTACGAAAGTAAAGAGACGTCTCACGTCATGGTGAGATTGGCATTGCCATAGTTTTTCCCCCGATCGGGACAAGCCGTTTTTAGGCCGTAATCCTGGTTGGTGCAATGGTATCGCTCGCCTGCTAAGCTGCATTGAGACGATGCCGTCTCCCAGAGAATGTCTAGATCGCGAGCCTCCAGCAACAGAGTAAAAAGATAATAATTTGGTCACTCAATCCACGGCTGTTTGTGGGGACACTGCCGTGCGCAATTGGCTGCCGCGTTTCGCCCACTAGAAATATACAGTCAATTCGCTTTGCAGTACGGGATTGTATATTTCTGTGAAGCGCTTTGAGACACCTCGAAGACCCCGATGAGGGTCTCTGTCAAATGCAAAGATCATCGTTATTATTATCGTTGTCATTATTATTAATCACAGCGATAATCCTCGCACCTGATATAATTGTACTTACGGCTATTTTGGCTTTGATGTTGGTCAGCTTGTCCTGAGCTGCTGCCAGTTCCGCGTTGGCTTTGCTGAGCGCATGCCGCTTGGGCTCCACCTCGCAGTAGACCTGGTAAAACTTGACGATGTTGACCACCCAGGAGCACAGGCCGGCGGCGGCCAGAGACTTGGACGCGATGAACTCCTGGTTGAACTCGGGATCGTGCAGGTACGGCTGGATGGCTCGCAGGCAGCTGTCGGGGATCTTCTCCTTCTTGAAGGTGACCAGGGAGTCGAGGAAACTGTCCACTTTGGCCATCATGACCTTGGCCGCCTTCCAGCTGCGATCCTTGGGTATCTTGCCCCCCGGCGCCATCAGCACCAGGACGGCAGCCGTGACGTTTGACACGGCAGAGGGAGGGGAGCCAAAGGACTTCAACTCCGTTAGATTGTTCTGTGGTTGGGGGGGGTGGGGGGGGGAGGGGGGGGGTGGAATCAAGGTGAAGAGTCATGATGGCTGGATTGTGTAACACTCAATCGGCCGTGTGCTTGGTGTAGCTCGCTGACCCAATTGTGAGTTTTTTTTTAAATACCGAGAGTCAACAACGACGTTGGCATCGTACACAGCGCTCCTCGCAAATGGTAGCGCCTCAGAGCGCTTGACAGCGGCAGAGCAGGGCGCCGAGCCGACAATGCGCGGGGGAAAACAGAAATCAAATCAAACGATAACTCTCCCCCCACCCCCACCGTAAAACAATGGCTCTTTGCGAGCTGTGTGTCGTTTCGGAGTCCTCGGTGTGTCTAACATTCGATTGGCAAACCAGCCAACAATGCTTGTGTAAGTGACCTACTTTTGCTGTGGTTCAAATCATTTTCAAATTAAGCAAATCCATTTTGTTGATAGCCACCAGCCTAACTCTCGAAAAAAATGTAAAAAAAAAATAAATTAAGTCCAATTTAGATGAGATTGTCGAAAGGCAGATTCAATTAAAGTTGCTGCAAAAAATTCTGTTGGCAGACAATTTGGGTATTTAAATAAAATAGGCCTTGGCGAGATCTTCAGAAATCTACAAAGCATAATAATAATAATTTTAAAAATCTATTTATCATTCAGATTCACAACGTGCTGAGGGCAGAGTAGACGGCATCTCAATTTAATGGCCACCAGTGACTTTCTTTAATGTTTCTGAACAGGTGGGAACTCGCTTAACCTTAGCCTCAGTGGGAATAATACCCCTATTCACTGCAATGCAAAGTAAAGCAGATAAAAATCAATTGTGTGAGGCCAAATAATTTGATCGAAGGAGTTTTGCTCGTGGTTAAAGATCAGGCAGCTTTCTCTCCCTGTCAATGAGTTGACTCGCAATGATGTCTTTACGGCCGTAAGTCAAATCTAAATCGGTTAAACGTTCGTGTGACAAAGATACAAACAAGAGTTTGATGCCGTTCCTCTCCTGACAAGGCAAAAGGCTCCATTTTATCTTCTTAAGTGCACTGAAGTCAATCAAGCTTGCAGCGAGCCAACGATTACAGCACACAGCTTACTGTTTCATTATTTAACTCAGCATAAAAGGATTTGTACATCAAGGGAAATTAAAGTTGTATAAGTTCGGAGCGGCTGGAGAGAAAGCCTGAAGGCTCCGAGTCACACGTTTGCTGTGGATCACAATGGGTCAATGGCCTGCTTTACCAGTCACAACAACAGCAACAACAAAATTACAATTGTAAAGCACCTTTCGCGTTGGGAGGACATCCCGAGGCGCTGGACAGTCAGTGTTTCGGACCTGAGCTGGGGTCGGGGAGGGGAGGGAAGGGAAGGGAAGGTGGGAAGAAGGGAGGTGACCGATGGCACGTCGAAGAAGAGGGACTTGAGGCAGGATTTGTAGGAGGCTGGGGAGGGGGGGGGCGAGGTGGATTTAATTACGCTGTGTGTAAAGAAATACTTCCTGATGTCTGCTCTCCACTTGTCCCTCACAATCCAGAACCTGCCTGTGTCTCTGTGGTATATCGGGATTTATTTTCTGCTGACATTAGGGTTTGTGGATTGAGCTCACACACTGATAACTCATGAAGCGGCTTTGTGTGGTTGGTAGCTGGTGGAGGATCGTAACACTCCACAAGCCAAAGATGACTGGATTCTATTGGGGGTAACTTGAAGGGGGAAAGCCCATCAATAAGGTGAGGACTTGATCTTGGGGAGCTTTGCTTTGCTCTTACGTAAAATCTTACCTTGTTCAATGTGTTGAGGGCGTCCTGAGCTGCCACCAGTGCAGGCTCTGCCTTGGCTAAATCCTCCTCACAGTCTCTCTGCTTCTGAGTGACCACCTTGGCAATCAGAGCCACCTTCTCTTCCTCCTCGTCTGCGATCGCCTTTTCCTTGCTGACCTTCTCGGTCTCCACCCCGACCACTTGGATAAGCTTGTCGGCATCTTCGTTCTTCTGCTGGAGCTCCACCTCCTGTGCAGCCAATTTGGCCTTCAGATCGTCCACCTGCAGATACAAGAGCTCACGGTTACAGGGACATAGGAACAGGGGGAGGCCATTCAGCCCCTCAAGCCCGTTCCACCATTCTATAAGAACATGGCTGACCTGTCCCTCAAATTCAATTACCTGCCCTTGCCCCTGAAGGAACAAATATCTGTCCACCTCAGTCTGGAAAATGTGAATGGATCCAGCTGTAATACATAGCCTTTTGGGAGAGAGAGAGCGAGTTCCAGATTCCCACCATCCCTAGTCCAGCCGGGAAGTGACAAATGGACAAGTGTTTCGGCAGCGTAGCTTGTGAGATACGGACGGAGGGCGGGCAATGTGGACTTGAAATTCTAGTTCAAGAAGAAGAGCCTGGATTTGGTGATTACCCTCACATCCCCATTAGGCTCTGACTTCCGTCCTCACCAAATCCAAATTCGAGGCAAGTTTCAAGTTTCCAATCCTTGACCGCGCTCGTCCCTGCAACCTAACGGCACTGACCATTAGCCACCTTCTCTTCCCAGGTTTCCTTCCCAGTTATAAATCCCGCTAATGATCCAGAGAAAAAATTGTGGGCATTAAATATTTAACCGCAGGCGGAAATGAATGGGTTACGAGACTAAACCCACAGTGTCTCAGCAGCAATCACTGACAATAGGCTCGCATGGCTGCAATAATTCAAATTAATCACTCTGGGATCTTCTAGATGTACAGGAAGATACCTTAGTAACAGCATCTTTGGGAGTCGTTCGGAAATACAATTATATATAAAAAACAGCACCTTCAAATAGCTTTTTGAGCAGCGAAAGAGCAATAAAAATACAGCTCATATGTTGCAAAACAAGATGTATGTGCCCCTACTCTCTTTGGCGTTGCTCACCAAGAACTCCGAACGACCCATCCCTTCAGCACTGGTTTCCATCAACTTTTAATTCTCGAAATAAGTTTGGATGTAGAAGGTCTTTCTGCTGATCTGATCTCATCCTTCCAGAACAGCCCACCCCTACACCCACCTTCCTACAACACAGCATCAAAATATCCCCCACAAAATACAGCCAAGTTACTTTACAATATATTCCCTGAAGGGCTTTGAGACTCCACTTACTACAGTAATAGGACTCTTCCCTTACACTCTACTTCCACATAGTCAACAGAGCAAATACAGTATATGGCTTCCTCACCACATGCCTGGAAGGCAAATGGCTGGTCCTCACCTGTGCTGAGGTGCCTTTGAGTTTCTGGAGCCCGTTCTCCAACCGCTCCATATTGGCCGTGAGCTCTTTGGTTTTCTTGGACAGCAGGCTCTGGTACAGTTTGATCTGCTCCAGGAACGACTTGGGGGTGGTATAATTGTAGCGTCGCTCGTTGGCCAGGTAGGACTTGGAGATCTCGTTGACGGTGATGTGGACGTAAGCCATGAATTTGCTGACAGATTCCTTCAGTGTGGGCTGAATTGCCAGATGGTGAAAGGGGTGAGAGAGGTCAGTAATGAGAAGACAAGGTACAGTGTTCACATTTCCTCTCTCACCTCTTTATCTCAGTGGTTAGAGCACTCGCCTTGCAAAGCGAGAGACCTGGGTTCAATTCCCAATAGGGCGAAACCTTGGGCAAGTTTCCCTACGCCACATGCCTGATAATAATCCCTCAAGAAAAAAATCCTCAAGACAGAGACGGACAGACAGAGATAGACAGAGATAGACAGACAGACAGATACACAAATATCACTCTGCCACTGAAGGAAAAATATGAGGCATGACACACAAGGCTCGTGGGAAATCGGTTGAAGACAGTGGGGGGGGGGGGAGGAAATTAACAATTTAATTAAAAATTTATAGATTTCCTGTTGATGAAAGGTGTGTAACCTGATAGCGCGAGGCACCAAAGTGCCACCACACCAAACACCACTCGTATAACCACTACTGATCCACGTACATCAATGCTGTCAGTCTCCTGGATGAAGCGAAGGCTGACAGACTCCAGGGCCTCTGGAGGCCACTCGTGGAACCAGTCGATGGCGGTGCAGTTCACCACAGCGGGGAATTTCCTACTCCGGACGCGGAGCTTGTTACCAACGGGCGAAAAGCACAGGGCGACCTGTTGAGAAACAAGCCGTATATGTGATCCCGTCGGTGTTAAAATGAGACTTCTCCTGCGTCCTGAGCCCAACCGCAAAGGAACCATTCAGCCACAAAGGCCTCTTTTCAGTTAACAGCCCAAACTTGGCGATTCGAATCTAATATTGGTTTGAGTTTGCTCTGTGCGTTAGCTCATTAACTAAGGTGCTGGATTTTGTCCCTTTTCCAAAAACCCAAAGTTTCCTGAGTAAGAGCCGGGGGGGGGAGCGTGGGATGAGTTGGGGTGAGATTGGTGGGAGTGGGACTAGTTGGACGTCTAGAAGATGTGAATGCCAGGATTATTTCACTATCGTTATAAAACCGGTTTCACTTTAGCAAATTTCTTTAAGGACAGGCTGAAAATGACAGGCAGTGACAAGTTAAAAGTTTGTATTTTTTGGTGTCTAATGTATTCGTAGGTGTGCCCGGAATATAGTTTTAATGTGAATACTTCAGAGGGGCAATCCCACAGGCTTAAATCAAACAAGTATGGACTTTAGATAACAGCTACCTCAGGCGATTTACTTTAATCAGGTTTCTCAACAGAGATAAATCAATGACAAGGAGAAACCACCCTAACAATAAGAGGCACTGTCATGAATTACCATTCTGAGCAGTAACCCCCATTGCCTCCCTCACACACACATACACACACACACACGGGATCCAACAACAACAACAACAATTTACATTTACACAGTGTCTTTCATGTCTGGAGGATATCCCAAGATGCTGGAGAGTTAAGGTGTTTTTTGTGGTTACAGTTGACTGTTGGTAGTCAACGGCAGGGCAGGTAGGGCAAGGGATATTGTTGCAGGCTTTTGCCCAACAAAAACAACAACAACAACTTATATTTGTACATAGGAACATAGGAATTAGGAGCAGGAGTAGGCCATTCGGCCCCTTGAGTCTGCCCCGCCATTCAATAAAATCATGTCTGATCTTTTAATCTAGCTCCATCTGCCCGCCTTATCCCCATAATCCCTTAATCCTTCTATCCATTAGAAATCTGTCAATCCCAGTCTTGAATATGGACTGAGCATCTGCAGACTTTTGGGGGGGAGAATTCCATAAATTCACTACCCTCTGAGTGTTTCCTCAAACCTGTTCGAAAAGGCTGGCCCTTAATCTTAAGGCTGTGACCCCTAGTTATAGATTCTCCAACCGGGGGAAACAGTCTCCCACTCTCTACTCTGCAAAGCCCCTTAAGAATCTTCTAGGTTTCTATCAGATCACCTCTAACTCTTCCATATTTTAGAGAATATAGGCCTAGTGCAAAGCTTGAGAATAGCAACAACAAAATTACATTCATGGAGCACCTTTCACATCGGGAGGACATCCCTAGGCGTCTGAGTACCTCAGATTGTGCTTGTCCAGCTAGCGACCATCCTGCCTATTAAGCCTTGCAGGGTTAACAAGAACCAAGTAAGGAGATTCCTAGCTCCCGGTGACCAATCTTACCTTCAGCTGCTTCCTGACACGGTCGATGAAAAATTTCCAGCAGTTTTCCCTGTTGTCCATTAATCCTTGACCCTTGACTTCATTTCGCACACCGTTGATGATGTTCTCCAATTCTTCATCGGGGAACAGGTCAGGAATCTCGCCTGTGGTGCAAAAGTCCATTAGGAACAACAAGAGCAAAATGACACTCGACGTGTCAGGAGGATGTCCCAAGGCACTGAACACAGCACAAGTTCAACTAAACAGAAACATATCCCGAGGAGTCATGAGAAATTGATCCGGCTCAATTTTTCATTCAGTAGAAAAGTTTTTAGTTGGAAAGGGGGTCAAAAACATTGGTGCGTTCACTTATTTATCAGATGTTTGTGAAGCCGACATTGAGTTAAGACTGAAGAGACATTTACGATGAGTTTCCCGGGTGAGGACAGATGTGTGTCTCTGCTTTCTCCTAGCGTCCCCTCTGCCTGGCTCTACACTGCGGAGGACGGAGGGAGAGAGATCACAGCCATACGAATGCTGGCATTTTCAAAATGCTATCTCGATGCTTTGTCGTCATCTCGCAGTGAATTCCAGTTAGTCTCCAACAGTGAAGGGATTTTATTTAAATCACTGAGAAACCCGAGGTCCCCAGAGTAGGACATCACCAGGTGGTGAAGGGGTCAAATGTTTAATGCGCTAGAGAGTCAATTACCCTTCTCACGGATGAAGCTGGGCTGACACACATTGTGTGAAGCAAAGAGATGTGGTCTAGGTAAGTGTAGTACATGGATTGAGAGAGAGAAAAACAGAGAGAGAGAAATAAAAACACACGCACACCACACACACACACACACACACACATGTGGAGAGGCAAGGACAGGGCCACAGAAACACCCCTGAGACCTGATATCTGCACTGTCTTATTATCCACAATGTGGGAGCTACCACAGGCTGTGGACACCTAGATCTCCAGCGCAGGCAGCCCTCAGTTGGATAGTCTTGATGTCTTAAAACCATTAACCAACCCACCTGACGCCAGCAAGTCATTCACGAGCACTAGAAATTTCTCATCCGCTACTTGAGCATCTGTCATGAGCAATACAGTGCCCACGTTCTTCATTCCAGCTTTTATATATAGGTTAGCGAGATCCGCCTACAAATAAAAACGCAGCCATCATTACACGTCAGCAGCTCGCAAAGAGTTTGTGTTTGATGTGGAGGGGTGTGTCTCCAGAGTTTGGCAGGTCTTGGACGCCATGTTAACTGAGGAGTGTCTCATTAGCATTGAAAGACGTGTTTTATTACAATCATTTTGAAACCCGCGTTTCAATAGTCGACCTTTCTCTATGTTGTTTCATCCCAGGGCCTTGGGACGGCCTCCCGATGCGAGAGGCGATATACACATATAATTTTGTTGTTGTTGAAGCGCTTTGAGACATGTCGAAGGATGTGACCAGGAGCCATCACAAACGCAAGAATGACTAGTATTATTATTTGTACCGCTTCGACTCTCACCTTCAGATCGACGATGCCGTAGCCTTTCCTCAGCGTGATCTGGAAGACTTCCAAGGAGCTGATGAAAGCCGCTAATCTTGTCAGGCTCTGCTTCCCACTCCCTCCAACTCCGATCAGCAGTGCGTTGCCTCTGGGAGACTCCAGAATGCGATTAATGCGGCATCTACGTGGAGAAAACCATTGCAGCCCACAAACAATACTACAGCCCCTCAGTTATCACACCTGCCTCATCAAAGCTCACTCTCTTCTACAAGACACACACACACACACACACTCTCTCTATCACTCTATCATGTAGGGTAAATTACTTGAGAACAGAGACTCTCAGGTTAATGAAACACAAACTCCAGAATATTCATCCGATCTGCACTCCCCGCCTGACCCCAAAACCCCCTGGCTCGAGATTACCGTTCGCAAAGATTCTTATTAAAACGGCAGAATTTCCCCCAAACCTGAGCCCCCAAAACTAGGAAAAAAAAACATTATGCGCAGTGGAATAATAGTTTATCTCGGTCTACACCAATCTCTCTCTCTCTCTCTCTCTCTCCCTATGTATTCTCCAGCACTGTTATCAACCAGATACGTATGGAGCTAACTTTCAAACGGATGAAAATAATGAAGTGTTTGGGATCTCACATGTGGGACATGGCATCCTCAAACAGGACTAAGTTCATGGCAGCGTTGACTTCATTGTAATTATCCAGCGTTTCCACCAGGATTCTGTTGACGGACTCCCAGTCCTGCACAGGCATGTATTTGGGTTCCCCTACACCTCGGGCAAAGTGGCAGTAGATGTTCATTGTCCTCGTCTGCTCCAGAGTCTCCTCCACATCCTGGGGAACCAAAGGCGAGAGATTCCATCAAGACTCTGAGCCCTTCTGCTCCTCGAGCGAAGTTGCCTCAACGTAGAGAGAATTCCCAATAATAATAATAATCATAATAATCCTTGAATTTGAGATAGCGCTCTTCACTATGTTCTTGCGGACATCTGAAAGCGCTCCGCAGAATATACTGCAAAGTGAATTGACTTGGATACCTGTGGGCGAAATGCCTCTCGAGGTTGAGCCTGCAGCTCGTTGGGGGAAATATTCGAAGAGAAATAATACAAACGGCGCCATTACAGCCCCTGCGCTCTGCTACTCACATCGTAGAACTTTTTGACCATTTCCGCCTGTATCTTATCAAAGGTCGCAAAGTCCTTCTCTTCCAGCATCTTGTCTCTGTACACCCGATTCGACTCGTGCAGATAAAGCTTGACCAGGTCGTGGGGGGACTTCAGGCAGTCGAGGGTACTGAACAGAATGCCCTGTAAAAACAGAATCGACCCAAATATCATCCAAGTATTGACTAAGGCAACATGGCTGCTCTTGTATCCAACAGCAACAGATCTGGGCACAGACACGTTCACTGGAAACCTGATACGCACAAGGTCGTCAAACCTCTGAGGTGGTCGGGAAGTTAAACGGAGGGGGCGGGGGGGGGGGGGGGGGGGAAACGTACTTCCAATGGTTAGTGAATTAATCACTAAGGCAACGAAAACAGCGCGTTGACTGTATATTTGTGGGTGAAACGCGGCAGCCAAATTCCGCACAACAGTGTCCCACAAACAGTCGTGGAAGTGGGGAGAAAGGGGGGAAAGGGGGTAAGGGGGGAGAGGGAGGGAAAGGTGGGGTACAATCAGGGAGCAAAAGGGGGTTAAGGGGGGGGGGGGGTGGGGAGAGGGAGGGAAAGGTGATTATCCACAAGTCCTCTCCTCCAGCATCTCATCTGTCTCTTGTCTCCTTGGTGAGATTTTCAGGGATCCTTCAGGTCAGTGGCAGGATATTGGCAGCCCCGGGTATCCCCCCCACCAACTTCTAGACTCTGGCAAACTCCAATCACTCACCAAGAAAACCAAAGGGAAGGCGAGTTCACGTCTCCCCGATGGAGAGGGTTTGAGGACACGGAAATCCGACCAAAAACCGTGACGGATACAGAACAGAATTATAATAATAATAATAATAATAATTCTCGCAGTTAACACAATGCCTTATCATTGTCGTGGAAATGTCTCAAAGCCCCTCTGTGAATATGGTGTACGGTGGGTTGACTGTGTACTTTGTGGTGAACTAAACAAATGGCTGAAACAGAAACATATCAAAGGGTATGGCGGAGTTGGGTAGAGGGGGTTGTGGGGGGGGGGAAGGGGCGAGGGCGGAAGGCAGGGACTTAACAAATAGCTCTTACAGAACGCTGGCATGAGCACAAAGGTGCTGATTGATTTGCTATCCGTGTTGAACGCTTCGGTTGATTGTACTCGGGAGGCATTTCCGAACAAATGTGCGGGTGAGAGACAAGCAATAGCTGCTGCTTGACAAGAGTAAAAACCCCACAAAATCCAGAGAAATCCAGGAAATTGTTCCGCCCACAAAACAGACAGTCAATTCCCTTTGCGCGGCGAATCTTCTGAAGCGCTTGGGAGACGTCTCGAGGCACGCGAGTGGGCGCTGCATCGAATGCAAAGGGGTAGACCGTGGAGACGCGTTATTATTCTCTGTGCTCTTCTGGTGACGAGGTTAGAGAGGAGGCTTTTTATGCTTTACAGTCGAATCATTTTGCTGTTCACAACGCCGGACCGTCAACACGACCCTCCAACGGGAGAGGCCGCCACTCGCTCGACGCCTGTCTCTGCGTTCAGACAGATGGTCGGGCGAGCTCGGCCACGATTTCCAATCACTCCGTTCCCCCCCCCCCCCCCACCCACTGAGGAAAGCGTTTGCTTGAACTCTAAGCATCGCGCTGGCATTTTCAATGCCGCGGGGATCATCTCCTCGGATGAAAAGCCGCTATCAATTGACACAGTGAACGGTTTTGGAGCCCGAGAGGATGCCTGTAAATGCAATAAGTCTGCCCCACGGTAGGCCAGAGCTGGTTCTAGTCAAGCGCTGACAGATGTTGACAGTGGATGCGAACGGTATTCACTCTATTAGTCAGTAACCCGCTAAAGCAAGAAAATGATCCCATCGCAAGCTCCAACATGTCTGAGGTGCTGTCTGAGGTCAGCTTAGTTCAAAGACTTCCTTACCTCCTCCCCTGTGTGTTGTGTGTCCATGTGTGTGTCCGTGTGTGTGTCTGTGTGTGTGTCTGTGTGTGTGTGTGGGGGGGGGGGGAGGTCGAGGGAGGGGAGGACGGCTTTGCTTTGGCTGCAATGGCTCAGCAAAGTGAATAACTTTGCCACTTCTCCGGGAAGCGAGGAGTTAACGGCTGGACAACCGGACGACGGTGTGTCCTGACACGGTCAGCGCCCAGAGGAGCCAAGGACGGAGAGAGAGACAGACAGACAGACAGAGAGAGAGAGAGAAACCCATCGAAGAGAATAGGAGCGGGTTTGTTCGAGCAGCAGAATGGAAGGAAGGCACCATGTGGGGAGCCCAGAGACACGGAGCTCCAGGAGCGATGAGAACCAACTCCCTCAATCAATATTATAAAAAATGTTATGAGAAATTTCTTTATTAAAAAAGGAAAATAAAATGCACCCTGGGTTCCTCCCCAAGGTTTCCTGCTTAGAACTGTAAAGCTTCTCTCACATTCCCCCCATTGTTAGCCACCAGGGTATTATGTGTGTGTGTGGGGGGGGGGGGGGGGGGGAGGGGGGGATGGAGGGGGGGGACTGATGTTGCTAAGCAACACAACACGCAGCCCGTTGCACTGTTATTGCACATTCTTTTCACGTCACGCTTGTGTGTGTGGGTGTGTGTGTGGGTGTGCGTGTGCGTGTGCGTGTGTGTGTGTTCTCCCCCCCCCACCCGATGTGACTGTTCAGCGCTTTGGGACGTCCTCCCGATGAAAGGCGCTATTTAAGTGCAATGTTGTTGTTGTTGTTGTTGTTGTGTGTATGCGCGTGTGTGCGACTGGAACGCAAGTCTCCACAGCTCAAGGCACATCCCTCCTTCCCTCCCTCCCAAATCAACCCTTTGCCTCCTGTCCATTGGTGCTGTGTCTTTGCTGTGGGTGGACTTGCTATTCATATCAGCCGACACTCAGTTACTACACCCATCCTGAACTGTCCTTCCTTCCCCACAACCTTCGTCCAGGCATTCTTCACATCAACAACAAAATTACATTTGTATAGCGCCTTTCACCTCAAGGCTTGACTATGGAAACTCCCTCCTCGTCGGCCTTCCCGGCTCTTCCCTTCACAATCCAGAATTCTGCATTCTCCTCTCCCTCACTAAGCTCCGCGACCACGTCACTCCCACCCTCGTATAGCTGTATTGGCTCCCCATTCCCCAGAGGATCGAATTCAAGATCCTCGTCCTCACTTTCAAGGCCATTCACGGCCTTGTCCCTTATATCTCCAACCTGCTGACTCCCTATTAACCTGCCCCTCCATTCAGCGTGCTCCGGTCTGCTCCATGTCTCCCACCCGGGCTTTCAGCCTTTCTGCCCCCACACTCTGGACCTCCATCCCACAGTCCCAGTCCATTTCTGATCTGACTTCCAATCCACTCCCACAGCTTGCGAGCCAGCACTCTTAATGACAAGCTACGCGGTTTCAGCTGGTTAGTCTCCAGCAGTTACCCTAACGCACATTCTGATGTCTCCAAGCCATGGCTGTTGCCAACCTGCACCCAATACTAAGCAAACCATGGCCCTATCAACCTGTTCTGGTGGAAAGATCCCGTGGAACTATTTGTAAAGAGAAAAAAATGTCTTTCTCCCAGTGTCCTGGCCAGATAGAAAATGGTCATTCACTGCGAAGCTGTTTACCGTACACAAATTGGCCGTTACATTCACTTACAAATATAATTACAAGACTTGACAGTAAATCCTATGATGCGCTTTGAGACGTTGCCAGCAATGTGATGAGGCGCTGGATCAAACGCGAGGAGCATTTATTACCGTAACACCTAATTTCGAACTGTCACGCAGCCATGCTCAGGATTCCGTATCCAATCACTGTGGCTATACAGAGCAGGAAACATAAATCAGGTTTCCCCTCCCCCCCGCACATCAATCTCCCAGTGTCACTTCCAGGGATATAAAGGTAGATTAAATAGCTCCGAAAGTGCACAGCTATGTAATATACCAGTCACAGTGCGTGCCTATGTTGCTGTATAGTGCTAATGGTTACAGACACACCGGGATACAAGGATTAATGAATCTATTATCACAGAATTTTTTTATGCACTGTTCATCGTTCATAATATATAAGAGTGTCACTTTATGGGTCTTTTCAGTGATTGTTAGGACGTACGGTTAGCACACCACTAAATCTGCCAAACGCACAATAATGCTCACATCTTAACTCAAGGGGCATTAACAGAAACAGACACTTTACTGGAGAATCTGCACCTCCGGCTCTCAGCCAATTCTGACGCAGAATTTTCCCTTGATTTCCTCGCTGGTCAGACACAAGGCATCACGAGCAAGTGAGTACGTAATCCTTATAAGTTTATATAGCGCTTTCCACGTCTTATCGACGTCCCGAAGCGCTTCACGGAGTTTGGGGAAGGGAAGCAGGAAAGTTAACTGTGTATTTGTGGGCGAAACGAGTGAGGAAGAGCAAAGTCATGGTGAACACCAAGGCCTGATCTGTTCAGTGTGTGGTTCACCATCAGATCTTGGAACCTACCCAGCAATCAGCAGATCAGTGATCAGCTGCCAAAAACAAGGTCACATGCCCGAGCCTCGTCAAACCCTGAGCGCCTGGCGACAGTGCGTTATCTCACTGTTGACGCCTACTCATACCACTAGCGTACGAGGACAACAGCAACAACAAAATTACACTGTGCCAGGGAGTGTCCAGCGCCTTGGGACATCCCCCTGATGTGAAAGGCGCTGTAGAAGTGTAATTTGATTGTTGTTGTTGTTGTTGTATAGGCCCTTTCCTTTCCCATCAGGAGGATGTCCATTACAATGAGCTCCTGCCCCAATGGAGTTGACCGGAGATGATTTCAATGAATGAACTTGTATTCAAGGCTGTTGAGGAGAGCCTTTCTAAATGACCGAGGTGACTCACGTGATCTACGGGTCTGGCTTCTGACGATCTCCAAGGAAATGAAGAAACGGTCGGAAGTCATTCAGCTTGAAGCAATGAACCCATCAGATCACGGCCAAAACTTTCAAACCCATTTCTCCACCTTTCCTCCGTCTCCCCCCGGGTTGATTGTTCTTGTCCAGCCGACCGTGCCCGCGTGCGCGTGCTTGCGTGCGTGCGTGCGTGCGTGCTTGGGAAACTTGCTGTAAAGCAGGCCTTCCCTCACCTGGAAGATGTTGGAGAGGTCCCGCAGGTTGAAGATGTAGTGGAACTTGACGGCAGTCGGCAGGAAGCTAGACGCCACTCTGTGATGCACAGCCAGGGCCAGGCTGATCAACTTCTGGGTGGATTTCTGCAACGCCGCGAGAAAATTCCCCGCTTTGAGATGTTGGCACAGGATGGAGCTGTAGATGGTCGCCAGGGCCTCCGTGCCGGGGAAGGAGAGGGCAAACACGCAGAAGTGACGCTGGATTTGGAAACACAAGCACGGTTACATTGGACCATCTGGGCTGTACACACAACTGTGTATAGATTGCAATCTGTGTGGGACGACTTGCCACACAGTCCAGACAACAGAGTCTCTCAGTGTTTGACTCTGTTGCTAACGCTGCTCTCACGTAGCTCTCGACTGAACACTTCACTCGACTGTTTTGCTTTACTGGCAAAGTTTTGAGCTGGTGACCTTGAGGGAGATCAGTGCCAGCTCCTCTCAATGCTTCACAGCCAAAGGCTGCCAAGTGGAGAGAGAACTCCAGCATTAGTCCCACACTCTATTCCCCACTCACTCACTGACTCACTCAGTCACTCCCTGGCACAGCTCACCAAATCACTAACATTCCCCCGTCACCTCCAATGAAATTTTGCAGCTGAAGCCTATCGCAACAATAACTTGCACGTACACAACACTCTTTGGTGAGGTGTAGGAGACTTGCAGCGCTGATATTAATGGACGTGAAATTGGGGTCAGGGCAGTTGGTTTTAATGGAGGAGCAAAGACCAACATCACGGGTTGACACCAATAATGGACCATTGTAACGTAATGGGTTGAATGGCTTCCTGCTCTGGCCTTTGTCCAGACAAAATTGTCAATCCCTCCCGACCTGTAAAGTCGCTGCGCTGGCTCAGTGTAAATTGTATTGCTCTGCCATTGACGTCTATAGTCCTGCAATCAATGGGTTCGTTGATTGGATGTGCCAAAGCCATTAAGAGTGAACGCTTTGAAGAGTTTGGGCAAGTAGTGTTCACTGGCAGTGCCGACTGCACAGACGACAGGATGTCAACACAAAGCATACATCTGAGCTGCACTTGCAGCATCACGGAGATTTGATGAGATGGATTATTGATTCGCTTCCTGTTACTTCCAGCTAATGTCCATCTGCCAAAAGCCAACGCAGTTCAATGGCAGTACAATAAGAGCGTGAGTATGTGAGTGTTGTGTGTGTGTGTGTTTTTGTATGTGTGTTTTCCTACCGCAAGCAGACGATTTCTCAATTATTTCCAATTATGTTTAACCAGATGCGCGCGTGTCAAAAGATCAAATGTTTTAGCAAATCTAAAGGCTTCCTTCTGCTCGCTGGAAGATTATAAGAAAAAAACGTTGGTCATTTGATTAGACACACATTTCCAGCCATCATTGCTGCCCCCAATTAACTGCAAAGAAACTGAAGAATATTCCCATTAAATTTTATGGGAAGAACACAGAGAAGCAAATGTGTGTGTTCAGCCTACTCTAACCTGTATGCCTCTCTCCTGCTAACCTCAGGCACAAGTCAAGGGCTTTGTGACAAGTTGAGGAGTTTCTTCTGCTGCCGTGAATCCTAATCACGGGAAACTCTTGAAGGTAACAACTAAGAGCTATTTGGAAGAAAAGCAGAGCTTTGCGCCCACGCTTCCAGACCAATCTCCCCTCCTCTCTCGGGTCAGATAAATCACCAGGAAGGTTACCACTGAATCACGATGGTGTCTATACCTGTAGACGAGGGTTTATGGTAAAGCTTCCAGCTGTGGGGTTCATACAGGAAATGTATTGCACGCTGTGGATCTCCTTCAGAGAAAGTTTATTCCGGTCGTACCTGGGCAGAATAAATAAAGCAATGACAGTACGCAGGCCAGATAGCAACTTTTACTTCCCTCGGTCATGGAATTTGTGCAACACAGACACAGAGTCATTCACCCTAAGTTGTTGGTGATGCCTTCCCCCCACCCTCTCACCCATCACTGGTGCTATCCATTCTTACTCTATTCCCGTGCCATTTCCTAGTCTGCTCTATGTCCTACAACCCACCGGCCCCACCATCGGCGGGCGAGCCTTCAGCCACTCTGCCCCTAACCTCCGTGAGGGAGTCTCTCCGCCTTGCCACTTCCCTGGCCTCCTTCAAGTTCCATCTCACGTCCCTCCTCTTCGACCCATCCCATGCGTCACCCCAAATCTCCCTCCTTTCCCTTGACCCTCCCCAGCTCAGGTCTGATACAATGACTGTCCGGCGCCTTGGGACGTCCCTCTGACGTGAAAGGCGCTATATACAAGTGTAATTTTGTTGTTGTTGTTTCTCAAGTGTGTATCCATTTGAAAAGCTATCCTGCACTCAGCTTCCAAACTCTCTAGGGTAGAAATTCAACCTGGCTCTAGATTTTACCCCAATTTTCTTTGCGTTTTTAGAAAAAAATGGAATTCAGCTAATTTTTTTAAAAAAACACAAACCTTCATTTTGAGGTCTGTTACATTATTTTAAATAGCCCAGCTTCAAAACCAATGGCGAATTCAAGAATTTGACAACTTTAAGAGCATAAAAACATAAGAAATAGGAGCAGGAGTAGGCCATTCGGCCCATCGAGCCTGGCCCGCCATTGAATCATGGCTGATATTCTACTCTAACTCCAGCGATCTGCCTTGTCCATATACCCTTTAATCCCTTTATAAATAACTTTCGGACGTTGAAAAGCTAAGAAATTAAGAATAAATCCAGATCCACTCGGGACATTGCCACATTCGTGCTAAACGTTTCAAGATTCCAACAACAACGTTGTGTATAAAACAGCCCTTCCTTCACTGCCTGAGGTTTCCGGCATAAATGGGCCTGTGGGACACTCACCAGTGATAGTAATCCATGTGCTGCCTGATCAGTGTGTGCGGCTGAACAGTACCGTAGGTGTCAACCTCAGGCATGTTCATGTCGTCAATGAAGTAGATGAGTTTCTTGGAGCCGGGAGGACCATAGTTCCTGCCAGCTTTCTTCTCAAGAGGCTTTTCCAAGATCCCTGTAAACATAGGGAAAGGGACAGGGATCAGCTCGTGAGTCATACACTAGAGGCACATTGTCTGATGATAATAATAATAATAATCCTTGCATTTGATATAGAGCTTTTCACGCCTTCTAGACTGTGTCTCAAAGCGCTTCATAGAATGTACTGTAAAGTGAATTGACTGTATGTTTGTGGGCGAAACGTAACAGCCGTAACAGCGTCCCCCACAAACAGTCGTGGATTGAAAATGACTAATTTTGTTTTGAGGGTTTATTATCGGGCGTGTGGAGTGAGGAAACTTGCCCAAGGTTTCGCCCTGACCTGCCTGGATTCGAACACAGGTCTCAACGCTTCCAAGGCGAGCGCTCTAACCGCTGAGCTACAGGAGCTCCACAAATGATCTGATTGATTTAAATGATCTGATGATTTGAAATCGCTACGCTCGCACTTTCAATTCCTCTGTTGCAATGAAATATTTTAAGACGTACAGTACACGCGAAAATATTTTAAGGAGATACTGATCCATAAACCAGGTTCAACAAGCCTGGTTTCGAAAGGGGAAGAAACAAAGCTGTAAAGTATAAGCTTGAGCAACTCCAGGTGGAAGTGTGTGTTTGTGGAGGGGGAGAGGGAGGGTCAGGTACAGTGCGATGGAGACGAGTAAAGGAAACATTAAACATTCAGACAATTGAATGACTCCCTGGAGATCCGCAGCTCTGAATGTTGTCATTGTTTCAGAAACCGCAGCAGTGTGCGGACTCATACAAGGTTCGCAAGCAAATACACACCTGGTGGGGAGTAGAGTCCCATTTATAATTTAATAATAATCCCTGCATTTGATACAGCGGCTTTTCATGTCTTCCAGATAACCACTTCACAGAATATATTGTAAAGTGAATTGACTGTGTATTTGTGAACGCAACACGGCAGCCGATTGCGCACAGCAGCGTCCCCACAAACAGTCGTGGGTTGAAGTGCCAATTTATTATTGGGTTTTTTTCTTCAAGGTTTGTTACCGGGGCGTGTGGAGTAAGGAAACTTGCCTCAAGGTTTCACCCTGACCTGCCTGGAATCAAACCCAGATCTCTTGCTTGCGAGGCGAGCGCTCTAACCACCTGCTCCATTTCTACTGAATATTTTTCCATTTGGGAATGTGAAATATATCTCTATTTAAACCAATTTTTCCTTCTGTTTCGTCTCACACTGAGGCAATCCCACGGGACTGGTACCTGCCCTGTACTTCACACAAACCCAGAAATCCACAACGCAGAAGGTTGAGACCTATTCCCAACACCTGCTTCCTTCTGCCACACGAAGCAGAAAGAGCCGATGTCCAGCCTTGAGCAAACGTGGTAGACAGAAACATCGGCTTCCCCACAGGCCGGGTGGTACCTTGCAGCATGGCTGACGTGGTGTAGTAGTTAAAGGGCACGTTCTTCACCGTGTACTCGTCGGGATCTAGGGATCCCAGCTTCTCGCCCACCAGCACTGACTTCCCCGTGCCAGCGTTGCCCACCAGCATGACGGGCTTCCTTCTCGCCAACAGCCGGTCCATGAAGTAGCGGATACGTATGGTCTCGACGGTGTGCACCAGACATGCCTGAGAAGCACAGGCTCACATCAGTGCCGATCGCAACACCCCATCAGCCTGCCAATTTCGTCCCCCTTTTCTCTCCAACAGACACGCGTCCCCCGCTTGGGATTCACGCACCTCTTCACTCACTCAACAGGTTCCCGACATCCCGTCCGACCAATTTTAAGGTAACGTTTCCGAACGGCTCGGTCCTACCCAGCCTCTACAATCCGCGGTCTCCATTGGTCTTGTTCTCCTCCCACCGTCCTTTTCCTCAATCCCACCATTGGCGGCAGAGGCTTTAGCCATTACCCACTCTGTTCGCTGTAACTCTCCAAACATTCCCGTCAGCTAACGCAGGGACTAAGTCATCAAAACTATGCCTTTTCTCCCATCCACCCTCCATACACCCTCTCGCTCACTTTGCGAACACAGTCCAGAACATTGTGGCCGAATGCAGTAGCTGTTTATTCCTCAAATAAATGTCCGGCTCTCAACCAGCCTTCCTGGTTTTAGACAGCCTTCCTGGTGTCTGTTCTAATATTGCACCTCACAGCCCTCTCATTAGGGCTGCACAGGAGTATCTATAGTGCGTTCTGCCTTCTCTCTGTCTGTCCCATTGCAAATGAGCAGCATAAAAGATTGAGACAGAAGTGCTTCGTTGATTCGGAGCCGATATAGTGACACACTCACCTGAAGAGGCAGTTCTGGGTCGTATTCAAACTTGGGGATAAGTTTGGACCAAGGTTCAAACTTCTTCGTCTCTGGATCGATGTAATAGTCAAAGACTGTTCCCTGAGAAGGGAATTTGATTGTCTTGAACTCCGATACCCACCACTTGCTGAACTCAACCCTGTAGTCTACAAGCTGAGGAGAGAACAACACGGATATCAGCATGGGTTTTCTCTTCCCCCATGGAAGTCTGCAATGGGAAACAGGACCTATTCAGCACGGAGATTCATTGTGTATCTGTAGTTTCCTGGCTGAGGTTAGATATCAGAGCATCTACTCACCTGATCTTGAAACATAGCACCACCAAAGGCCCAGATCCCGGCAAAGACGAAGTACAGCTCGTAGAGCTCTTTGTGCGAGTCTGCAGGGGTGTTCTCCTTAGTTAAGAGGCACTCAAGCAAGTAACAGAGCATCTGAACCATACTCTGCTCTGGCACTGGGATGATCTTCTTAAACCTGCAGAAATCAATCAGTTGCTTAATGTTAAGAATCAGCCCTCTCCCATCCAGTCTCCTCTTCACTTTCCTGTCCCTGATTTTATTCGTGGCTTGAGTGAAGAAGACCTCTGGCCCATTGGATCTCAACCTTCCAATCCAACCAACTGTTCTCCGCTGCAAGCCATTTGACTGTCCAGCAACTCGGGACATCCTCCCATCACGAAAGGCGCAATACGAATGTAAATGTGTTGTTGTTGCTGTTCTTGTTCTGCGGTTGCAATATTGAGCTGTTTCCTAAATGAATCCTGGCCTCAACTCCCCATCCCTGACAACCTGTGTCAGCTGCTGACGACGGTCTACTTAAAGAAAAAACTTTGCGGCGCCTGTCCTACACTTTCCCCTCCACGACCCTGACCCTCTGGCCTCTCTCGTCTTGTTCCCTTGGTACGTCTGAGATGGTCTGTGGGGAGAACAGACAACATCTCACCGAGTGTTTTAGCCCTCGGCCCTCAGGAGACAGAATTGATAATCTGTTCTCACAGTACACGGTAATGATAGATAATCAACATCAATGCGGCTGCCTTAGAAATCAGTGCACTCTGTCACCCTTTGGAGAAAGGTTGTAAGTGGAGGGCTCACGATTCCTGAAATGGCAGCAATATCGGGAGAGAGGGTAAGTGCAGAGTGCTTTGTGATGGGTGATTGAAGCTGTGCTCATCACAACGATTACTTCAGTCACTGGGGGCAGAGCAGACGGACTGGCCTTTCGAGCGAGTTCCCCGGTTATAACCCACCAGAAAATAACTTTCGGATGGCTCAGGGCACGGTCTGCCTGAATCAGGGCAGTGTCGACAAACAGTCTCACAGAGTCCACCCAGCTCAAGTAGCTCTCTCTCTCTCTCTCTCTCTTTCTCTGTGCTGGTTCAGGACACGCTATAGAATCAAGAGAGCAGCGCTATTGGGAAGCCCGGTCTATCTGGGTCAGGGAAGCATTTGCAACGTGACTTTAATGAGAAGCACTTCAAGCGTTTACGTCCACCCTTTGGAGGTTCAGCTCACGGGTTTTATGGCGGTTTACTTTCTTGACCCGACGTGTATTGAAGCCACGTTCACATCTGGGCCAGTGTCAATGGGGGGGGGGTAAGAGGTCAAACATCCCACTGCGTAGAAAAGCTAAAAATCACAGAGTTTTGCACAATTTAGCTCAGTCGACGAACTCCGAAAGTCAGCTCAATGTGTGATTTTTATTATATTTGATTTATGTAAGATGTCAATCTGGTGAAAGTTCCAGAGATACACACACGCGTACGCACAGCACGCAATATTAATAAAATTAATTGATGTATGATGCCTTCCGGTGTCCTGACATGGCCTGCCCTGTCCTTGCCTACCTTGTCCTGAGAGTGTCCAAACACAAGGGCAGGTACTTCTCGAATAGGATGGTCAGGTTAGCCTTCTCAGACTGGGCCCCTCTCTGATCAATCCAGCTGCTAACAGGTGGATTCCATCCCAGATCAGCAGCGTTAATGTACAAGATCCCTGGAGACACAGAGCAAACAGGCATGTCTTGTATCACACGGCAACACACGTGCAAAAGCAAATTGACATTTCTAGGATGACAATAAGCCTTGCATTTGACCACAAGAGACTTACCGCGTCGTGGCGACGTCTCAAAGCGCTTCAGAGAATATACTGTACACAATTGGCTGCCGCGTTTTGCCCACATATAAACAGTCGATTCACTTTACGGTATATCCCCGTGAAGCGCTTTGAGACGTCCGGAAGCCGTGAAAAGCTGCCATACCAAAATGCAAGGATTATTATTATTATTATCATCATTATTAAAACAGTCAGGGATTGAGTGACCGCGTTGTTGTAACAGAGAGTGCTTGACCTAGTCCTATGCGCGCACACGCACACACACACACACACACACACACACACACACACACACAGAGCCAGCGGTTCCATTGTGAAAAGATTACTATGGCAATGAAACTACTGTAATTTGGAGAGCCAACAGGGCAGCATTAATCACTGGAGAAGTTACGTTGTTGTAAACAGCACGAAGCTCCTGTCCACATTAATAACCGCAGAGCAGTAACACAGCAGCTTCTCTGCCATAGCTGTTACTTACAGCTGCTCTGAACCCAGGCAGGATTCACAGAGCTAACCGTGCCACGTTTACTCTAGGGTGTGCGCGGGAATGTTACGCCCGATGGGTGAACGAGAATTTAGCGCTCACCTGCCCGGGAGACTGTGGCCGGGGTCGCGGTCCTGAGGTGACTGATTTCGAACACGAGCCTCATGCTGGGGTTCAGGGGGATGCGTTCATTACTGGCCAGCGTGAGAACCTGCAGGAGAGGCTTCGTCAGTCAGACAGTCAGTCAGTCAGTCAGTCACTCCCTCCCTCCCTCCCTCCCTCACTCCCTCCCTCCCTCCCTCACTCCCTCCCTCACTCCCTCCCTCACTCCCTCCCTCCCTCACTCACTCACTCACTCTCCAAAGTGAGGCTCAAATCACAACACAAGCCAACAAACCAGGCTTGAGGTAACAACACAGCAGCACCTCACATGAATGTGACTCCTTTTACACAGGAAACCTTCCTCTCCCCCAACCCCAAACCCATCCTCTTCTCTTGTTGGGTTTTCTGCGTGTGTCAGGTTGTTATCATTTTACCTTTCCCGAAAAGCCTGAAAAAGACAGGCTGAGCCCAGTGAGCGACTTCTCCAGCTGCGTGAATTAGGTGAACGCTCGGGGGGGGGGGGAAAGACATTAAATATTAAAGGGGAATGTGGACGGTAATATTTTTGTAATGGGTACAAATTTCCTGAAAGGAAAAATTAACATGAGGGTCACTGGTATCAGCTGAGAACATCGGATGTCTCTGTGCCTCACAGGGACCCACGTGTTATTTGGTTAGTAAACCTGCTTCGGATTTATTATTCAGACACTAAACCAAACACTGTGCTAATTATGTCCTGATGCGCTCTATACTGGGGAGTACCGTTCGCACCAGCTTGGTTCTGTCCTGCCGCTGACGAGTGCTCTGAGACGCTACCCTGTGCGAGGGACACTACATCAATACAGGTTGTTTGCGTTGGCCGTCCGGGTGCGTGCGGGTGGACATCGAGGCCCGTGTTACCTTATTGTCGTCCATGACTGTGTTGAGAGATTCGATCCACATGGGGTCAATGTCACCGTCCAGTACTATCCACTTGGGTCCGTCGTGCGTTACGTTCGCCAGCTCTCGCATGATGGAGGAGAACAGGCCTGAGAAACACACACAGATATGGACCGCTGCGAACTGGCAGCCGCGTTCGCTTACAAACAAACGCGCCTCCGCTACACTCGAGGGCCACCTCAGCAAATTGCCTGTGAGAGACCCTCACTACCCCAGGCGCGATAAGGGAATACAAAGGGGGATTAGTATCAGCTGGTTATTATCGGGCGTCAATCCCGACAGTCAGTCGCGGGGCTCACGCTAACGGCATCTGGCAAAGTGGCCAAAAACGGGCCTCGTTGAAAATTATTGAAAATGTGCCAAGAGTTTATTCCTTCTCCGGCTTGCGTTGGGGCTTCCCTGACCCATAGGATTGACATGACATTGCAGTGGGAGGCATGGAGTCAATACCAATGTTGGGTCCTGTCCTGGAGTTACAGACTCTCATCCCAATTCCTTGACAGTGACGTCCCTATGGAATACCATCTCCCAATCCCTCCGTCTCATTTCTTCCCTTTCCTCTTTCAGGCCGGTTTGAAGACTTTCCTCTTTGACCGTGCCTTTTGTTCCACCCCGAATTTTTAAACCTGCCCTTCGTGTCTCACCGCTTCCCAAACACTCCCCTCCCAGCTCGGGTCATACGCCTCATGTGCAGCGCCTTGGGATGTCCTCCCGACGTGAAAGGCGCTCCATAAATGTAATTTGTTGTTGTTGTTGTTGTCCCTGATACCAACATTCCCTGATACCAACATTCCACCTGTCTTAGTTAATGGTGATTGGAGTTACCCACCGTCTCTCCACTCCCTGGTCGCTGGGTTTATGATTCCAAACAATTCGTCATTGGTGACGGCTTTGGGATTGAGGTCAGCCCAGCCCGGCCTACGCTTCATGTTCTGGTAGGTCCTGTACAAAGACTTCAGGACCTGGGACTTGCCAGTGCCAGCGTTGCCCACCACAAAGACAGAATGTCTCACAGCCAACAGCTCCTCCAACTGAACAACCTGTGCAGCCACACAAGCACACAAGTCACACTCACAAACACACAAGTCACACTCACAAACACACAAGTCACACTCACAAACACACAAGTCACACTCACAAACACACAAGTCACACTCACAGACATATAAGTCACACTCACAAACACACAAGTCACAAGTCACACACCACAGAAATCACACACGACACCTTACATACAACACACAAGTCACCCTGCGTTGCTGTTAGGAGCTACATATACTACGCTGTACAATATAATTCTGCAATACTCTTTGAGACGTCTTAACAATGTGATAAGGTGCTATATCAAACGCTAACTTCCCCCTCCCCACTCCGCTTACCTGTTCTAATTCCATTCCACATTCCCTATAATATAATTTTCCCTCAAACATTCACCCAATTTACTTTACAATGCTATTGAAGCTCGACTCCCTCAGCCATTTGGATCAGAGAACAGTATTCCACATTCTAACCGTCTGTGTTAAAAAAACCAACTATTTTTCTACTCTCAGTGATAATCCTCAATTGATGGTCTCTGGGTAATGTCTCATTGAGCAATGCGGCATCTACCATAACAAAACCATTCATCTATTTTGAAAACCTTTTTGGCCGTTCTTAACCTTCTCTGCTCCAGTGATAATAATCCCAAGCTTCATTGCTCTCCGTTCGACTAATATTTCATTGCTGGTATCATCCCTAGTGAATCTCTCCTGAAGCCTCACGGCTGCTGTGAGATCCTCTCTACAGTGAGCTGCCCAATCCTGGAGGACGCAATGCTACAACAGGCGACTCGAACAATATACTACTTGCCTACTTACTGCTGGTTAAAAAACAAAAAAGACGCGTGTGTGTGTGTGTGGAGTAAGGAAACATATTTGCATAACAGACCCCCAAATACTCTTATTAAAAACGAAACTCATTGCGCTTATCTAAAAATAACAATGGAGAGAAATTTGGAGAAAGGTTCACAACTTTAACAGCAGCGATGGACAGCTTACCTTCAGAACAAAGTTGTCTTCAGCCTGTAGTTTAAGGTCCAGGACGGACTGCCTCACTTGGCTCTCGAACGTGAGGTCTCTCTTCCTGGGGACATCCAGCGCAGGGAACAGATCGCTGATCAAACCCATGAAAATGGGCATGTCGTCCGTCACTATCTTGGGGACGTTGAAATCCCGAAGGGCTCGCATCAAGACCTGGTCTTCGGGGCGATCAGGGTCACTTCGCTTCAGGGAGCCGGCGACGACCAGCACGGACTTGATGGCACGGAGACCCCAGTCATAGTGGTCCTGCCGAGGAAGAGAAAAATCACACCAAGGTCAGCAGGTTGGGACTTAGTGATCTCATGCCTCCAAAACAACCCAACTTAGCTTCCCCCCCCCCACCCACCCCACCCACCCCCTACATCACAGCATCACCAACAACAACAATTGTCTAGCGCCTTTCACATTGGGAAGACTTCCCAAGGATTTGGACTTGGTCATTGTGACTGTAAGCCAAGAACACAGTCCAGTCCCTTGCAGTCATACAGACTTCAAACGCTGGTCAAACGCCTGGCAGGTGATGTTGGTACTGACTGAAACACTCTCACACTAGTGTTTGAGGCTCTGACCCAGTAAATTACCGTCATCCATCAACGCCTACGATCAGAGGGAACTTTTCTACACGCTGAGTCCATTGTGGAGCACGCCAAAGAAAAAAATAAATAAAAATTGTTCCAGTAGTTGATAAAAGGTTTAGATTAGGTTCCTGGAATCCTAAAGTGCTCAAGACTTTAAGGGAACTCCAGATCGATAATGATAAATTGGCAGGCATGCTTTGAAGTTCCTGAGGTGTGTGGGGCGGGGCGTGAGGGAGAGAAGGAGGGGGGTAGCTTAATCAATACTTGGCTTAATTAGTAGAAACCTTTTGATGGACAGTACCTTAACTCCTATGGAGAGTAAGAGCGAGGAGTCAATCACAATCTTGCAATTAAGCAGGATTGAGGAGCTGATAGATCAGCTAAAAATCTATCTCTATACAATCTGTGAGAGCGTGACTGGCTTTGCAGGAATCTACCGAGTGTTGACGAGGATAGATGTATACTCTAAAACACGCATCGATTATTTTGCTAAAGTCTCTTCCATACTAAAAATCCTGTACATTTCTCTCCCATTATTGGTTTACCCTGACTTCTTCAGATCAATCGGCTGGAACTCGGTACATGATGTAGTGCGGTGTTAAGTGATTTCAGTCAATATTTTTCACCTCTGATCTTCTCTGATCCTGCCCTCTACATAGTCGCTGTGTGCAACCAGCTGCCGCATTTCACCCACAAAACACACGGCATCCTGCAAAGCGTTTTGAGGCGTCTCGATGACACGATGAGGTGCGATATCGAATGCAAAGATTATTATTATTTTAACGTCTGCCGCCCGCCATCTCTCTACTGCATTCCACCTCTCTGCTTGAGCTCTATGTCTAATCGCGTGTGACTTTATTTCACGCGAAGGCGTTGGAAGTGGTACCTGTTTCGAAAGCAGTTCTTTGCAGAGTTGGTACAAAGTGATGAATTTCCTGGCTAGCAGCCTGGCCTCAATAAATCCTTCAGCCACTAGCATGATTTCACAGATCAGCTCAAAGTCTGGCACGACCATCGCACAGGGTCTAGGAGAGAGTCAGCAGTAATGAGGGCACCTCGGGATAAACTATACAGGAAACAGCACAATAAATGTACACAAAAACATATACTTATATAGCCCCTGTCACGGAGGGAGGGAGGGAGGGAGGGGCTATATAAGGCTATATAAGGCGGAGGGATTAAAGGAGAGAGTTCCAGAGTTTCAGGTCAGAATCAGAGCTGTCCAATTCCCCTGGCCTTGTCGTGGTCCTCACCTGAACAGAGCTTTGAGGTTCTCTGGTAGCTCGGTGCGGCCGGCGTAGCCGGGGTTCATGGTGATGAAGATGCCGACAGACGGAGCCAGGTTGATTTCTTCGCCCATGAAGTTGAAGCGCTTCTTCTTGTCCCGAATGGCGTCCTGGATGGACTTGACCTGCGCGGAGAGGTCAGTGAATGGGACACGGAGAGAGAGAGAGAGAGAGAGAAAGAGAGAGAGAGAGAGAGAGAAAGGCTCGGGCAAGTGAGTGTGAGAGAGAGAGAATAGCACACACAATGAGGTAGCTCTGTGTGCCGCACACAGTCAACAGGATCCAAGTCCACGGAAGCAAAGGGAAAAAATACATAAATCCTCTGAAATCGTCCAAATGCAAATGATTAGTGGTAGATTGAATGGTCTCCACACCAGGCAGAGAAGGCAGCCACTCAAACCTCACCGAGCGATGGCTTAAATTTGGGCCCAGATTGAAATCAGGGTAATTAGTGGGTGTATTGAAGTAGACATTGGTTCTGTTCTGGTCAGTGAACTGAGGGCACCATTAGTGTAGAGTGTCCCCTGGTGGCCGAATAGAACATGATCCGACACCAAATTTTGGCAGCAACGCTCGACAACCTAATCCTTGCACTTGATGTAATGCCCATATAATCACAACGTCTCAGAGAGCTTCGCAGATAATCGCATTTGAGGGCAAACGAGCCGCCCAAACAGCCGTGAAATGAATAAACGATAGAACTGGAGCATGGTTTGCCACGTTGTCTCTGTCCATTTCCGCCAATCTTTACCGTCCATCTGAGCAGACACACAGGACCTTTGGGGCTTTACTATCTCATCCAAAGTACAACCACCACACTCACTGGAGTGTTGTCAGCCTAAATTGTGAGCTCAAAGTCCTGACGCGGGATTTGAACCCACAACCTTCTTATCAAGGGGGTGAGGATGCGACTGACTGAGCCAGGCTCTCTCGCTGGACACCAGACAAATAGAGCAACAGATCATCTTCCGAAGGCACCCTCAGCCTTGAACATGGACTTCCGTTTCTCGATCAACGCTGATTTACAGTCAACTAGAGTCCATTTCTGACAATAAAACCTCAAGCCAAAGTTCTCTCTGAGCATATTCATTTTAGAAAGCATTGCGATGTCGTCTGGTAGTTGTCTTCAAATCCCTCCACTCCTCTGCACCCCCCCCCTACCCTCTCTGACCTCCTCTCTCCTCAAACCAGCTCCCATTGCCTTCACTCCTCTAGGTCTGGCCTCTTCCATGTCCCCCCCGAATCCTCCGCTCAACCCTCGGCGGCCGTGCCTTCAGCCACTACGCCCCGAGGCTCTGGAATTCCCTCCCTCACTCCCATCGCCTCTCCCCCTCTCTTCCCAGCTTCAGGTCCCAGCTAAAGACCTTTCTCTTCGACCGCGCCTTTGGCCACCTTTCTCCCCCCCCTGGCTCGGTCCTGGGATCCATTACTGTGAAGCGCTCTGAGGCGCCGTCCGGCGTGGAGTGAGGGAGGGCGCCGTATACAACAAAGCTGTTGTTGTTGTAGTTGGCAATGGGCTCCCTTTGGCGGAGCCATTAGTAACAATCTGGATGCCAGTGGTTTTAACAACCGCAGAGGTGGGCAGAGGTTCCAAACACTGAGCAGCAGAGGAGGCAGCATTTGAGGCAAGATTGGTGTTGAAGAGAAGGGAGTTAGGGTGTGGGTATGTTCAGTGTTGCTCCGGGAATCTCAATGTGCACGTGGGGTGCAGGGAAATGGGACAATGAGCTGGGAGTTTTAACTTGGGAACAAACTCTGAGATGCGTTTTTATAGTTGATGTATAATCTTGGAAGAGGCCCAATGTGGTCAACAACAACAACAACAAAATGACATTTGTATGGAGCCTTTCACCTTGGGAGGACGTCCCAATTGTCACACCGAAAGCATCGAGTGATTCAATGTCCATGGCTGCCACAAACGCCCAGCCCGCGTAAATCACACAGGCTCGGGAATGCAAAGTCGGCGTTTGCTTAACGCAGATACATCTCTGTGATTTATGATAAAACTCTTCAACTCAATGTCAGAGTCGGAGCTGGGGAAGAGCGCCTGTCCGTCGCTTTGCACGACAGAACCAGTGAACGACTCTGAAAACCCCGGGGGTTACGCACACACACACACACACACAAAACCCATCATCGTACCAACAGCGTCCAAGCCACACCACCCAGATCAGTTTCCCAAATGGGTGGACATTTCCATTTGCGCTGTATGGAGTACAGTCCCTCCCCCCCAGAGGGATTGCACCCTGACCACCTAATCCAGGACAATATTTGGAGCCAGAGCCGAGGCTTGGGGAATTCAGAACACGTGCTGGAGTCTAACCCACGAGCACTTGTGTTTGTTGAGTCGGCTGGGAATCACCGTATTGAGGGTTTGGGTTTGCATTGAGTTAGTATCAGGGGATTGGGGGGGGTGGTCAAGGGTAGGAACACAGCAAACAGTTCCACTCACCTGCACAGCAACCACCGAAAGCACCTCCACCGAAATCCTGTTGAACTCGTCAAAACACCCCCAGGCGCCAGTCTGCGCCAAGCCTTTGTAGATGTTACCACAGGACTGCAGCAAACACACCCAAATAGGAGTCAGTATAATAACAACAATAATAATAAACACGATCATGAAAGTTCAGAAACGCGCCAGCCCAGTTATAATAATAATATAATAATAATAATCGCAGCCACCGCGTTTGATACGGCGTCTCATCACGTCCTCGAGGAGCGTCACACGCGACGTGCTGGAAAGTGGAGTGACCCTAACAATTTGTGGGGCGGAAAACGCGGCAGCCGATCGCGCGCGGCAGCATCGCCACCCACCCCCCCCCAAACGCCGGTTGGGTGGAGGGACCAAATCTGAACGGAACAGAAGCCGAGTTGCAAACAGCACAGGGACAACAACAACAACAACAACAAGGACAACCTGCAGTCGCACAGCGCCCCTCACGCAGGTTAGCGCCTCGGAGCGCTCGGCACGATTGCAAAGGGAGAAGGAGATACCTTGTAATCCATCTGCTCGGAGCAGTTGAACACGTAGACCATGATGCCCAGGGCACGGCCCAGGTCCTTGGTGGTCTCGGTTTTGCCGGTGCCCGCGGGACCGGCCGGGGCTCCGCTCATGGTCAGGTGCAGGGACTGGGTCAGGGTGATGTAGCAGCTAGGGCCAGGACACGAGCACACGGTCAGTCAGGGCATCGGCGCAGAGACTCGGAAACCTGATCTGATCACCCGCCTCACCTCCACCTCCACCTCCACCTCACCTCAAACCCAACCTGACCTGACCTTGACCACGCTCTCTCCTGTTTGCTCCCTGACATCCTTTAATATCCCACTTTAATATCCTTTAATATCCTACTTCTTGCAAGCGCCATTTGCCGACAGACGGGCAGGACAAACGAGGCTGGCCTGGTCTGTTCTGGCCACAGACAGACTGAAGTGACAGAGCAGGGGTCTGGGTGTGACTGAAACACCACCTCAACCAGCCAGTGTGTGAAAGAATCACAGGACTAGTGAACACACACACATCCACCCACCCCTGTAATCAAATTCCATTCCTCCGCTCATTCATCACACGGGGACACACTTAATTCCCTTGCAGGCTGAAGAGTGAAAGTGTGTCTGTGTGTGTCTGTGTGTGTAAAAAAAAACTAATTTCTGCACAGCTTCTGTTTTGGGGGGGGCCACGAAGCCGAACATAAATCACGACTTTGTAATAATTTAATCGCTCGTCTTGAACGAATCTCCCAAGTACCTTGGGCTTCAGTTCATCGAGTTACAGACGGTGGGGGTAGATTCATCGGCTCGCTTGGCCGTCTCTAACAAGGTCAGCATTAAATCAGCGCGTCGGTGACAGGATAAATAACTTCCAGCGCGGCGGGGGAGGTCCTGGCACACTCCGCAAGGCAGAACACTCCTCCCCAGAATCCAACCAGCCGGTCGGTCGGTCGGTCGTTCGGTTGGTCAGTAGGTGTGGGATCACTGATCAGCCAGAATGTACTCACCGGTCGGTTAGGGGCGTAATGACCAATCGAGGGGTGTTCCCCAGATACTCGTACGAGTAGAGAAACTGGGCGTCACAGATGTTGGCAAAACAATGCTTCTTTTCGTCGTCCCAACGGTGTCGGAGCTGTGAAAGCCAGAGGAAAGCTTGGCAATTGTCAACCTGAGGAGAGAAACGTGTACCAGCTGGGAATCGAGGCCGTTCTACGTGCCTTGTGACTGCCTCTCGCCAATAATACTGACACCACCCCAGCCCAGAGAGAGAGAGAGAGAGAGAGAGAGAGAGAGAGAACCGAGTAGGGTAGATAAAGCAGAAAGCCAATCATAAACAAATATTCCTTTAAGAAATCCTGTGACGAGAGCACTCGTCTGACAAGCGAGAGACCCGGGTTCGATTCCCGGCAGGTCAGGGCGAAAACCTTGGGCAAGTTTCCTTCCTCCACACGCCTGATAATAATCCCTCAGAAAAACAATAATAATTTGACTAGTCAACCCACGACTGTTTGTGGGGACACTGCTGGCTGCCATGTTTCGCCCACAACTATCCAGTCAATTCAATTTACAGTGTATTCTGTGAAGAGCTTTGGACGCTGAGGCGCCAGAGAGGGAGGATCGTAAATTGGGCTCAAGTAACCTCAGGCCCGCCACGAGTCTCTGACCTTCTGAGAAATGATCTTGGCCACCACATCCCGGGCGTGGACATCGATGGTGCAGATGGTCATGATCTTCTGCCGGTCTCCCTGGGAGAGCTGGCCGATCAGCATGGTGATCAGGGTGTTCAGCTGCTGCACCTGCTTCTTGTAATATTCCTTCATGGCATTCTCGTAGCCTTCCTCCAGCCGAGCGAACGAGATGCTGACCTCGGTCGTCCACCAGATCTGGGTGCAGCTGAGAGCCGCCTGCCCGAGGAGAAGGCAGAGACAGTCTGAAACCTCCGCAGCAGAAAAGCAAGCTCGCGCCTCACCCAATAATATCTCACCCCCCCAAAAAAAACAACGCACAGTCAATACATTTTACTGTATATCCTGTGAAGCGCTTTAGGACGTCTCATCGCACTGTATTAAACGCAAGGACATTTATTACTGGATTATTAATCCGACCACCTCATCCAGCAAGCAAAGCCAACTCTACCCCTAATGCCACCGTTCAAACAGAACTGGAGAAACATTTGGAGAGTAAATACAATGAGAGATAATTGGGGGAGATCTGCAAAAGGGAGATGAATAAAAAGAGCAATTTAGGTTAACCAGAGAGGCTGCAGGCTGGCCAGTCAACCTCCTGCTGAGCTAAACAATGTCTGTTTGTAAAACTGAGACAAAGACACATCCTAATTAGTTTATTTAATAAAACATCAGCCTGGAAAAGCTACAGGTACTATATGTGAGAGCATAGAACAAGAATAGGCCATTCGGTTCATTAAACTCTCTCTTACTAAAGATCATGTTGATTTTACCCAACTCATCCAATCTACCTGTTGAGGTAAGTGTCCCATTGGTTCCTAGGGCCAACAAGACTGCTCCTCCATCTCCATCTCCAGCCTGACATTCTTCTGAATGGACCGAAGTGCCATCATGAACACGAGTTAGATTAATTCCAAGTCTCCCGTGAGCCGCTTACCTGAGCCGGGTAATCAAATAGCCACTGATCTCTGGGTTTCTCCTCATAAGACACAACACCCTCAGTCATTTCATGCCTCACTGTGTCTCTCATGGTCTCAAGCACTCGATTCAACCAGAGCTCCACCTGGGAGAGAGGATCAATAAAACATCAACTAACACAGGGAACAGAAGCAGCCTGTCTGCCAATTCATCAAACCAGTAAATTCTTATGTTCTTGTGACGTTAACACAGTCAAGGTAAAGGAGACGCAAGACCAGGAAGGTCTTTTTGCTCACCTGCCCGCCACAATCACACGGCTCTTTGAAGTTCACGTACTCGTTCTCCTTGCTGTACATTCCCAGCGCCAACTTAGTGGGTGCGTCGTCTGCCTCGGTCTGGAATTTCAACTTGGCCATGTTGTCAAAGAGCTTGGACAAGTGACGCTGAACCTGCACAAATGGCACCATTGACGGGCATTTGAAACTCTGGAACACTCCCCCTCTAATCCATCCCACCTTCCCTCCCCATCGTCAGGTTGCGTCTGAAGTCCTTCCCTTGCGTCCGTGCCTACGGTTACCTCACCCCCACCCCACCCCGTTGACTAACATGTCCACAAGGTTTAATTTTGAGTTTAAAATTCCCGCGCAGTGCAGCGCAGCGCACGTGCGAGGGTTTTTGATCGTCACGTTTTATTTTCGCTGAAAACGGATGGATGACCTGTCGTCGCGCAATGTTTGTTTGGTAACTTTTTAAACCCGACTCTCTCGACCTACGCCATTCCCCAGACGATCTGTCGGGGAAACATCGTGGGAAAATAAACCGTGGATTGGCAAACTCCTGATTTAATGATGGACGACTAATACCTCCTCGGGCGCACATGCCTTCGGAGCTTCTGTTAAAATGCACCGCACGGCTATAATCTATGGTAGGCACAGTTTTACCGTCACTTTAATAGCATTCCGATATTGTAAGCAGTGAATTACACGGTCTTTGTATTGATTTAGTGCCCATAGCATCTGAACATCTGAAAGTGCTACCCGGGGAAATGCTACCCAGGGCAGTGGCTGTACATCTGTGCTATAATTCGTCCAGTTGTGTCCCAATTTACATACGAATAGCTGTGAAGGAAGTGAATAATTAATCTATCCGAAGGACAGGTGGACTTAACACACCGCGGGAGAAACTTCCTTCTCTTTTCGATGGGTGTGTTGGGAGAGATGATTTATTTTTGGGGTGGGGGGGGTGGGGGGGGTGGGGGGGGGAGGGGAGGCAGACACAAGGTGTGACGTGGTTCTCACCAGGTGAGGGTCGGTGCCGTTGGAGAGAATGTCCAAGAGATCCGCAGAGGAGATGAAATAGAACCTGGGAAATGCCAGTCTCTTCGTGTCGAGGTACTCGGCCAGGGCTTTCTCACAAAGAGCTAGTCTGTGCAGGAGAGATGTGGAGACAATCGTTATTGTCATCGTTCCTTGCATTTCGTAACATTTCGTACAGGGCCCTTTACATCTAAAGCAATTTGCGGGTTGTACCGTAAAGAGCAGTGACTGTTTTACTTAGCAGGGTGATCGAACTGATGGCCTGCCCTCACCCTCTCTCTCTCACACACACACACAACGCACATGTGTTATAGCATTAGCATATGTTACCTTCTCTGACCGTCCTCCAGTTTTTCGTACAAGCCCCGTTTGTTGGTCGCTTCCACCACATTTGGTGTTTTCTCAGCGTCCGAGGCCAACTCCTTGAAATCCAGATCGATTTGCTCGAAACGCTTTGAGTCCTGAATAACATCGACAGGTTAAATTCACGTCTATTCACATCTTCAAGAATGAGAGGAGGGGGGGGAGGGGGCGGGGAGAAATATGTAGCCTTGACCTGTCACTTCATACGCACTCAGCTGCGCTGAATTACTACAACAACAACAACAACAACTTGCACTGGGAGGGAGGGAGGGAGGGAGGGAGGGAGGGAGGGAGGGAGGGAGGGAGGGAGGGAGGGAGGGAGGGAGGGAGGGAGGGAGGGAGGGAGGGAGGGAGGGAGGGAGGGAGGGAGGGAGGGAGGGAGGGAGGGAGGGGATGGAAGAGCTACTGAAGCAAGCAAACGTCTCGATACCTCGGGCAGTTGGGATCGGATGTCCTCGGAGCCAATGAAGATGCTCTCCAGGTGTGACCACGTACGCTGCACCTCAAACCAAATGGAGATGATGGAGTCCGCGGTGGACAGCTTCTTCTGCCAACTGGACACCTCCTCCAGGAAGAAGGCGATGTACTTGGAAGACATGAGGTTCTGCAGTTGGACTTGGTTGTCCTCCAGGGTCTCGATGAGTTCTTCGTCCGACCTGATCAAAGGCACCCGGGTGCGCGGGTGAGGCTCGTAGCGAAACTCCATACTGCCCCACGTCGTGTCCAGCTCCTTCAGCACCTTCTCCATCCCCATCTCCTTCACGGCCTTGTCCACGATGCCTCGAACCTCGTCCTCAAAGTTGTGCAGGTTCAGTTTCAGGAGGTCGGCCAAGGTGGTGCCCTCGTCCATGGTGAAGGTGACCTTCGTGGCCTGCATCAGCTGGTGCCAGTGGCGCTCCCTGATGGCCGGGTTCTGAAGTTCGGCCACTGCACGGAGGGAGGTCAGAATGTTCTTGACCGTGCTATCCAGCCCGGCGAAGCCATCCCAGGCCCTCATTTCCTTGTCGAGGCCGCGGATGTCTTTCGCCAGCTTCTTCGTCTCCAGATCCATGTTTTCCACGTCGATCTCCCTCCACTTTGTCCTCTTCCACTCGTTCACGCTGGACTCCACCACAGTAATCATGTCCCACAGCTCTTTGAGCAGGCAGGCCTCTTTCCTGCACTGTTTCAGCTGTTTGTAGTCCGGGACGCTGCCCTCAAACAAGGCAGCGGAGTCATTCAGGGCCTGCATATCGGCCTCCATTTGGCTGATCTGGTGATGGACAACATCCAGCATTTGGTGGGCAGCTGGACTGTCAAACCTGACAGGAGGATAAGGACACAGGAACATAAACAATAATATCAATAATAATCCTGGCATTTGATATCGCGGCTTTTCACATCTTATCGACGTCCCAAAGCGCTTCACAGAATATACTGTAAAGTGAACTGACTGTATACATTTGTGGGCGAAATGCGGCAGCCAATCGCGCACAGCAGCGTCCCCCACACACACACAGTCGTGGGTTGAAAATGACCAATTTTATTATTGTCTGGTTTTTTTTGACGGATTATTATCAGGCGTTTGTGTGTGTGAGTGTGTGAGTGTGTGAGAGTGTGTGTGTGCGCGCGTGGAGGAGTAAGGAAACTTGCCCAGGGTTTCGCCCTGACCTGACCTGACCTGCCTGGATTCGAACCACGGGTCTCCCCCCCCCCCCCCCCCCGCCCCTGCAGCTTGCAAGACAGAGCGTGCGCTCTGACCACAACTCGTTTGTTTGTGGCCGAGTGTGACCTCTCCCCCCCCCCCCCCCACCCCCCCGGCCTGTTACCTGAACGGTGCTTGTTGGCGGAATCGCTCCCGGAACCTGTGCTGCTCCACGTCGAAGGCCGCGCACTTCCTGCGCAGCACAGTCACCTCGTTGGCTTGGAGAGGAGCCACCTGCTGCTTCGCCATCACCGCGAGTTTCTTCACGTTGGTCCACTTCTCCGGCAGTTCCTGGGCGCGCCCCGGGGGGGGGGGGGAGGGTGGGGTGAGGGGGTGGGGGGGGGGGGGGGAGACAGAGCAACCGGAGTCAGTACAGAGAGTATAACGCTGTACGTACGCGTGTGTGTCTCTCACACACACACACAACCACCACAGCAACAACAGCAACAACGATTACACTTGTCGGGCGCCTTTCACGTCAGGAGGACGTCCCAAGTTGTTGGACAGTTACTGTTTCAGACCTGAGCTGAGGACGGGGGGTGGGGGGGGGTGGAGGGTGGGGGGGGGTGAGGGAAGGGAGGGTATAAGGAGTTGCCAATGGGTCCAAACACACACACACACACACACACACACACACAGAGAGAGGAACTCCTCACGTAATCACCGCGTCGTTTTGTAAGGAAATGAATTGAGTCATTTAAAGGTTGAGGGAAAATCGTATGAAATGAGCAGTTAGAGTACAAGCCGAGGTCAGGGTTAACTGCTTCAGGTGAGGCCAGACACAATGGGCTGAAAGGCCTCCACAGAAACTGTTGACATTTACAGCACCTCGTGTCTCTGCTGCTTGTTAAAGAGCAATCCTTTCAGTCTCACTCTCCTGCTCTTTCGCTGTGTACCCCTGTAGTTTAGTCCTTTGCAGATATCTATCTAGTTCCCTTTTGAACGGGCTGTAAACTCTCTGTGATGCCATTTAAGCCGAGAGGGTCTGCTTGCAAGTACAGTACTGTACACAGTTTTGCAAGGGTTTGTGAGTCAAGAAACCAGCTCTGGGAAAGGTGAACAGAGATAAATTGAATGAAGATTCAGAGACAGAGAGAGAGAGAGAGAGAGAGAATAGAGAGAAAGAGAAAACAAAACGGAAGAAAAAGTCGCAACAGGTGAAGATCAGCGAATATATTTTAAATATACCCAATTTGAAAATTGGGTATTTAATATTTATTGCGGCGGGCGGATTTAATAATTCAGTAAAAAAAAACAATCTTCCTTTTAAATAGCTTCATTAGTATTACATCGTGTTAACAACACCTTTTATAGTGAAGTTAGCCAACTAGTTACACGCCCAGGAGGCAACAGCCTGAATAGACATGACGACCGGAATAGACACGGGTTGTAACTCCTGCGTTGACCAGCGCTCTGAGATGCTGCGCTGTGCGAATGCAAGTTGTTGTTGTTGTGCTGGCATCGACTGACCTCTAACTGTCTGTACACCTCTTCAGGTAGCTCCTGGTCGTAGGTCTTCAGCAGCTCGATGGTTTGCTTCAGGGGTTCGAACATCCCGTCAGTCATTGCCTGCCTGTCCTTCACTGCCATGAGATGTCCCATCACGTCGACCAGGCCGGTCAGGTTGCCGTCTTCTACCTTTTGGCCCAGGCCTCTTTCGGTCACTTTGATGAACACTTCCAGGTCAGCCAGGCTGTGGGCAGAGGAGAAGAGAGACATGTTCCTCCACAGTCAACATCGACAGTCAGCCACAATTCTCCCCCAGGGCATTCCACGCCACGTGCGGAGTTCCTGTCGCTCAGCGGTTACGGCGCTCGCCCCGCCAAGCGAGAGACCCGGGTTGGATTCCCTAACAGGGTCAGGTCAGCTCACTCCCGCAACACCGAGCCCAACCAAAACAGAGAGGCTGAGAGTACAGGCGAAGCCAGGCACTCGATCCTTCCCACCGTCCTCTCCTTTCCCCCCCAGCCTGTTAGCGGGAGCCCAGGCCGAGACGTACCTGTGAGTGACGTGGGCGATGAGGTGCTGCTTGAACATCAGGCTCCACTTCTTGATGACGTTGAGCAAGGCCGACTTGAACGGCCGGCCGTCCACTCGCATCCAGCCGTCGAACACGTTGACGGGCTCCAGGCGTGTCGCCTCGCGGTAGACCTTCTCGTAGGCGTCCACCTGCTCCTTGTACTGCAGCAGGGCTGGGGGGCTCTCGGGGACTCCCTCCTCCGCGTGGGCCTCGATCTCCTCGGCGCTGAGCACGTGTCCGTACAGCAGGAACTGCCGCATGAACTCCTTCCGGTCGTCCACCCACAGGTAGGAGAAGCGGTCGAAGGTGTTGCGGTAATCGCAGCTCTTTGACAACACGAGCTGAACGCTGTCCATCAGGTGCTGCCGCGTGTCCGCCAAGTCAGCCATGTCTTCCATCTCGGCCTGACACCACCACCACCACAACAACAACAACAAACAACAGCAACAACAATAGCGTCTTGCGTTTATTTTGTGCCTCTCACGTGGCAAAGTCAAGTGGGGGGGGTTAATCAGCATTATCTTCTCCCTCCCATGTTTAAATAATAATAATCCTCGCATTTGATACAGCGCCCTTATGTCTTCGCGAAGCCTCAACGAGCTTCACGGGGAGGTGTATTGTGAATATTGTGACTGTGTGTTTTGTGAGGGAAACGAGGCAGCCGATTGCGCACGGCTGCGTCCCACAAACAGTCATTGATTAAGCGACCAAAGTATTAGAGTATCATTATTAAAACATCTTTTGAGGGTTTATTACCCCCCCCCACCACCCACCTCCCCAGAATAACAATCCACCAATCGACTAATGTTTGGGCTCCTACTTACAGAGGCTCGGTGTGAGGAAACCTTACGAAGGTTTCACACCTCCCAGGAATTGAACCCAGGCCCTCTTGCTTGCCAAGTGAGTGCTCTAATCATTGAGCTACAGGACTTACAGACGGAAGAGGTTCAGCGTTACTGTGAGCAACCGCCCCCTTACCTGGTAGTGAGGGTAGTCATTGTGGTTTGCGAGTCTGGGCACCAAGGAAGAAATCCTGTAGATGTCATTTATGAGTCCGTCCACCAGGTCATAGAAGCCATTGATGGCACTGAGCTCCAGGGATGGGTAGAAGATCAAATCAGGGGCCACAAGGTCCAACTGAACTTCAAAGAGTGGCCCAAGGCCAGCTTTGGGATCTAATCAAAAGAGAAGCAAAATATATATATTTTTAAAAACTATGGAATGAAGAAATGGGAGATGTCAAACAGAGATCTAGTGACCTTTCATCATCATCATCATAATAATATAGACTCTTTGAAGTACAGACCCTTCTTACATCATTGAGATGATTATAACCCAGCCCAAAAATCTGTCAATTGACTAACAACCGGGTTCCTACTTATTGCCAGTAAACAGAGGTGTGTGGACTAAATAAACTTGGCTTAGGTTTCGTGCTGTCTGGGAAATCGAGCCTGGCTCCTCTCGCTCACGAGGCAAGCGCTCTAATGAGTATACGCTATGAGACTCCTCATCTTATGGAGACGGGGGGGACAGTAAACAAGCAGCAGCCTCCACCTGGATCTGGCTGGAGATCAGGAAAGTGCCGCTAGTCACACAGAGGTCCTGCTTACCCATGTTGTCTACAAGATAGTTCAAGGAGCACTCAATCGCATTGAATAATCCATCGATGATCATTTCATCAATGTAGTCGACGTAGGTTTTCCAGACATCCGAAGCTGCGTCCGCTTGGAACAGAGTCAAGTTTTCCTGGCCAAGTGAACAACATATCAAACAGTAAAAATCGGACAGGATTGTGGTATAAAATGTACAGAAAGCTTCCAGAAACAGGGCAGGATTGTGTGGCGATGGGTGTGGGCTCTCTATCCCTCACAGCTTAATTACCTGTCTTGCAATTACACAATGGGTTTAAAGAGAGTGGAGTCGGGAGTGACTTGATCTAGTCTTGGGCCACAGAGAGGTGAAGGTCAGGGAATGAAGATGACATTTCCAATACAGTATTGCCGTACCCTTCCCTACATCAACCCCCCCCACCCCATCTCACCGCCCACCCCACCCCACCCCACCCCACCCACCTCCACCAGCCCTTGGATCCTCTCTCCTGCTTCTCTTATGCAGCTGTAGCGTTTCTCCAGCCGCTCGGTCCTGTCCTCCAGATGCAGCAACGCGTCCTTGCCTTCCCTCCTCTCAAACACAGGAGACACCCAGGCCCTCATGATACTCTGTATCTCCTCCACGTGGTCCTTTGCTTTCTGGGTCCGACACTCCAGTTCACGCACCATATCCCGGACCATTTGTATATAACTCCAAGCGTCTCGGGAGACAAGAACATAAACAAGAATATATTAGCCACCGGAGTCTATATTTATTTGATTTGCTCTCTGATAATTCTCACTTTATCTATATTTTTTTCCTCTCTTTAGCATGTTAATTACTGCCTCGCGCTGCTCGGTTATTCTCCCCCGTTATAATTCGTTGTTAACGGCTCAACATGTTACAGTCAACCTCTGGTGATTCGCTGGTCGATTCCACCGGAGAAGTTGTTAATAGCCTCACTGAAAACGAAATCGCCAAATATTAGTTGACGCAGCGAGCCACAGAGCCGGTGAAGGTTTAAGACGCAATCGCCAGTGCTCCTCGTAGCCAGAAACCCGATTGGCCTGGGCTCGACAACTCACGTCAAAGCCTGAGCGTTAACGATGAGAAATTCAGCCGGACTTCCTGCTTCTGATCCCCTATCTAGTGATCACCTTGCTGCGCGCGCGCGTGAGTGTGTGTTGTGTGTGTGTGTGTGTGTGTGTTGTGTGTGTGTGTGTGTGGTGTGTGTGTGGTGTGTGTGATGTGTGTGGTGTGTGTTGTGTGTGTGTGTGTGTGGTGTGTGTTGTGTGTGTGTGTGTGTGTGGTGTGTGTTGTGTGTGTGTGTGTGTGTGGTGTGTGTTGTGTGTGTGTGTGTGTGTGTGGTGTGTGTTGTGTGTGTGTGTGTGTGGTGTGTGTTGTGTGTGTGTTTGTGTGTGTGTGTGGACGTCGGGATTTCTCAGGCGAGAACAACACCAGCGCAGATGTTCTAACTGCCGAAAAGGCTGATTGTGTATTCTGTCATTCTACCCCTTTTCACGCGAGACCATTGGGGAAAGAGAATTTTTGGTTAATTTCAAGATGGATTTGGATGGTTCATTACGGGAAAATTCACACGGATTTTCTCTTACATCGAGGGCGTGAAGTGATTACCTTCATTCTTCCAGTTCAACACCTCTTCTGCCTCCAGCAGTTTGGTGTCTATGTGCCTCAGTTGCCCGTCGACAAGAGGGAATTCGACCTCCAGCACTGTCTTGCGGACCTTGTTGTACCAGTTGGCTGTCATCTCCAAAGTGGCCACGTATTGTCGAAAGGTTTCCTTGGAGCAGTAGATTTGGGCGGCGGTTTGCGGGATCTTGGTTTTCAGATTCCTCTCCAGATATTTCACTTCTTGTAAGACTGAGACAAGCTAGATGGATGGATGGGGTGGGGGGGAGTGAGAGAGGTGGTCAGAGGAGCTGCCATGACAGTGAAGCGCTCTGAGACGCCATCCGGTGTGGAGAGCGCTATATAAATCAAAGTTGTTGTTGTTAGGCCACATGACACACACTTGGCTTTTCTTCCCAAAGAAAGGTTTGCCTCCGCGAACCCTGAACACTTGTCAATTGATTCAAATGGGGGGGGAGCTTGATGACGGCAAAAAGAGGCAAACTCGGTGGTACCTGGCAAAGAAGGCTTGGATAAAAGAAACCTTCTTTTGCCCATTTCGATCTTAACAGGAATCCACAGCCTTATCATTCGCCTCGTTACAGCCACAAGCCGTTTCTTAAACAAGTCCGTCTCGTGTCCTGGGCTCAACCGTTCTATCCGGTAACAAGTTCCAGGTCGTAGTAGTAGTTGTTCTCTGTTCTGAAATCTCCCTTTAAAACCCTGAACCTGTTTCCAGCTCCTGACGTGAGAGCGGCTATACAAGTGTCATTTGGTCGTCGTCGTCGTTGTTGTTGTTGTTGATGTTGTTGTTGTAGTAAGGCAAGGCAGGTCCAACACTCAAACCAGTGTCTTTATTGCAAGCAGGAGTATCCACGACCAAGGCATAGAGTTGGTTCAGACAGAGACAGCAACAACAACAACTGACATTGATATATAGCGCCCTTCACGTGGGCCAGTGTCCCCGGGGGGGCGTTCGACACTGTCTATGTCTGACACCGAGCCAGGGGCTGTGGGGGTGGTGGGGGGGGAGGTGAAAGTAGGACAACGCAAGACTAGCGGTTGCCTGGGACTATATATTCCATCACCTCTCACAGACAATCTCTGGGGGGGGTGGGGGGAGACGCAGCCTACCTGAGAGTCAAAGTTGACGGTGATTAGTTTTGTCTCCGGGTCTCGCCTGAGGAGAGGTTGGTTGAGGTTGTCCTGAGACCTGTCGGCCACCGTTCGGGCCCACTCCGCGTACACTTTCTCCTCGTACCTGGGAAGAGACGGGCGTCAAAGCCAGAGCGCAGGTAGCAGCAGACACCACGTACCTCAGTGTCGATCTAACAGCAATTTAAGGGTTCCGACGGTGGTCGAGAAGATCCGTGAGAAGATCCCATTAATTATTAGCCAAAGTCAATGTACTGGCAGCTCACGATTCTATCCTGACGCCTTGCTCATAAACTATTGGAATATGTGATCAGCGGATGTGGTTTTTTAGCTCTCCGGTCTCAGTTAGCAGCACTGCTCACTCTCAGCTTACGGGGCTGCGTGACTGAAAGCCACATCGCGAGGTTAGACTGACACACACCAGCACATGACTGTGTGGAATATTTGGATACTTGGAATATTTGGATATTTGGAATATTTGGAAGAGCAGCAGGCACTCCCAATTTCCTGGCCACCATTCCCACCTCAACAGCATTCCACAAGAAGCAAGCTTAATAGACAATAATAATAATCCTTGCATTTGATATAGCGCTTTCCACATCTTATCGACGTCCCAAAGCGCTTCACAGAATATACTGTAAAGTGAATTGACTGTATATTTGTGGGTGAAACGCGGCAGCCAATTGCGCACAGCAGCGTCCACCCCACAAACAGTCATGGGTTGAAATGACCAATTGTATTATTGTGGTTTTTTGGAGGGATTATTGTTAGGTGTGTGTGTGTGTGTGTGTGGAGTAAGGAAACTTGCCCAAGGTTTGGCCCTGACCTGCCTGGATTCGAACACAGGTCTCCCCAGCTTTTGGTCTCCCCCCAGCTTTTGGTCTCCCCCCAGCTTTTGGTCTCCCCCCAGCTTGCAAGACAAGTGCTCTTAACCACTGAGCCACAGGAGCTCCACAAACACTCGTTCTGTGCGTGTGGGACATTCCCCGGCACCCAGCACCAGTTGCACAGTTGCCTACGGAGCAAGCAAGTCACTACACTGTTCAAAATAACCCGAGAGAAAGAAAGAGACGGGAGTTCCTCTGTGTGTATTGCGCGATGGCTGAAGTAAAATTGGGTCACTTGTTTCACGACTGCTGTGCGCGGGCTGGTTGCCCCGTTCGCTTCCAGAACACCAGTCACTACACTCGGTATAAAAACCTTGCGAAGCGCTTGGTGACGTTTCGCCAATTCAGCCGCCGCCCCCCGCCACATCAAACACGAGCGTTATTATAAAAGCTCCCCTCTCTCCCCCTCCCGCGTTCCAAATAACTGAAGGGTTGAGGTGATGTAACGGGCGACATTACAGAGGATCAGAATCGGCGCAAATCTTCGCTGGCGAGTTAACATTCCCGGAGGAGGTGACAAGCTCTGTGGAGAGAACTCGCTCAGTGCTTAAAACAGTGGATCACTCACTGGTCCAGGAGATCCTTCATCTCTTCATATTTCTGTACCACACGTCTGCCTTCGGAGGAGTGCAGACACCTGAACAAACAGAGGCGAGGTCAGAGACGAGCTCGGCGAGACTCACGGTACCGTACACCACGCCGGGAGAGATACCTACGGATACGAGACGTGGCCGAAGTAACCGAACGGGACCTGAATCCGTTCCCTGAGTTCCTGAGCCCAGCGCAGGCTTCCGGCGATCGGTGGCATGTTCCTGTGGACTGGAGGGTAACCTGCCAACACAGAGACACGCTCCGGGTTAGCGAAAGGTGGTCCGGTTTGTCTCTAACCGAGATCCACGGGCCGCGCGCAGCGCCCGAGGGGACAAACGATCCTGCGGCACGGACAGGCGCGAGACACGAGCCGCGGCAGCCCTGCCCGTCACGTGGGCTTCTCCCGACTCCGAGTTTCCACTGAATGCGAATTGAAAGGGTTTAAAAGAGGCTTAAAGTTGGCAGCGGAATCTCACAGCTTGGCCAGCCTGCAAATCCTCTGTAATAAACTCTGAAAAACCAGCGGCAGCTTGATTAAATCCGACATCCCGATTCTTCAAGGGATTCTCCTCCCCCCCCCCCCGCTCCCACCCCCCCCCCCCCCCTGCGCCCCACCACCCCTCACCCATACCCCCCCCCACCCCCACCACCTCCTCCCTCTCCCCCCCAACCCATCACAGAAAGATGACAACAAGGTGCATATTCTCTAATCTTTCCGTGCAAAGAAAGCAAGCTTTATTCCAGGGTGTAATTACATTACTCACTCGCTCGCCAGCTCTCGGAGAGGATTGTAAAGCACGAGTTGTCAGTTGCCGGGAGTTAGAGTAATGTCATCTGACACGCTAAGCACAGCGGAGCTCACAGGATGAACTCAAATATGAAAGGGGAAGAAGGGCTGATATTTCAGATTAACTCATCGGTTTAGAAACTGCAGCATTTGATACAGAGTCTTGTCGCGTATTTAGGTAAATGGAATTAGGTTAGAAAATCAGCCACGATCTTATCAAATGGCGGGGCAGGCTCGAGGGACTGAGTGAATGGCCAAATCCTGCTCCTATTTCTCACGTTCTTATCCCAGACGTCTCAAAACGCTTCACAGGATGTACTCAACGAGAGAGAGAGAGAGAGAGAGAGAAAGAGAGAGAGAGAGAGGCTCACTGAGCGATGGAAAGAGAGACAAAGACCAAAAGGATTCACTCCCGAAGAAGATTCCCTGTCCCTCCCGCAGTGAATCCCAGTTCACTTTCCGTCAGGGCGAGAGCTTACCGAGCTCCACTGTTTTCTGAAGGTGTTGGTTGTAGATGAGTTTGGCGTCATCCAAGTCCTTGTGGTAGGTGGTGACGAGGCGAGGGTACCTGTCGCTCACATGGGCCTTGATCAGGGGTCGGTCGAGGAGACAACCAAACATGTCCACTAACTGGAAGCAAGAGACAATAGCTGGCGAGGATAATAATACTGTAATAATAATAATAATAATAATCCTAGCCTTTGATATAGTGCCTTATCACGTCGTCGAGACACCTCAAAGCGTTCACAGAATATACTGTGAAGCGAAGTGACTTGTGTTTTTTTTGTTGGCGAAACACGGAAGCCAATTGCGCACGGCAGTGTCCCACAAACAGTCACGGATTGACTAACCAAATTATTATTGTCATTAATATTAACTTCTACATTGGACGGATCATTAACCCCGCAAAGCGATCTTCCAATCAACTAACAACCTAGGCTCCCACTTGCTGCTGCGTATACTGGGGGCGTGTGGAGTGAGGAAACTTGCCTAAAGTTTGGACCCGCCCGGAAATCAAACCCAGGACCTCTCACTTGCGAGGCAGGGTCTCTAACCACTCCACTGCCCTGTAGGGCTGCACAAGTCCTTCCCAAACAGACCTTGAAGCCTTGCTCCAACCCACAGGAGTCATCGAACGCCTGACAGAAAATGGTGGCCAGCCGAAGGTCCAAGTCCTCAACTCTCTGCTTGCAGTTGCTGAGATCTTCGTCAAACTCCTACAAAACAAAATCTTTCAATAGTTTTCGACGGACTTTATAGCAGAGAGTCTGGTACACGCTCGTGCTCGGCAGTGATTCCACCCGGCTATACTCCCTGACAAAGCTCAACATGAATAAAGGCCATTTGGGCACAGGACTGGTGAACCTCTGTTACGACTGCAGGAGAAGGGAAATGGTCAAAGCAACTTCACAAAAACAGGAGAAGAAACTAGATAAAACATTAACTTGAAACATCATATCTAACGTAGACATCTGGACGCAAACAAAAGTATTGTTTGTTTCGAGGAAAAATTAGATCGAATTCTGCTAGAAAATAATATCTGGAGATACAATTTAAAAGTTTGGGACGCAACATGTGAAGCCAGTCTGAGATTGATAGATTTCTAATGGATACAGGGATTAAGGGATATGGGGATACAGTGGGCAGATAAGAGTTCGATTAGAAGATCAGCCATGATCTTATTGAATGGTGGGGCAGGCTCGAGGGGGCGAATGGCGTACTCCAGCTCCTAATTCCTATGTTCTTACGTTCCATTGCCAGGATAGTGAAAGGTGAACCAGATGGTCTTCTTTTATTTAGCGAATCCTTATGTTCTTATGACACGAGTGTGCTAAGGTTGAGTGCAAAGGATTAACCTTACAAAGTACTTGGTCCCCTCCTAACACAGACACTAAATACAGTGAGGGTCGACATGGGTTCCTACCTGGTTAGCGAGATCCAAACAGTCGTACGTTCGCTCTGAGAGAACCTTATACATCTCCAGGAACTGCTCGTAGATGCTCACCACATACTGACTCAAGGCTTTGCCTCGAACCCCTCCCAACTCAATCTTTTCCAGCTTGAATATGTCCAGCGCCGTCACCAACAAATACTGGCGGCAAAGACCACGCAAAACGATGAAGTGGAAGGAAACAAATCGCCCAGAAAAATAAAATAAAAGATGTTTAAAAAAAAAACATTTCTAACCAACAGGATTGTCTCCACAGAACTCCTGCCCCAGCCACCCACCAACTCCCCCACCCCCAGCAAAAGCAATTCAATCTCTGCGTGAATATCCACCATATCAATTGATGCCCTCATTGCATACATGGATACATCAATGTACATTCATTGGCAACTCAACCGGATCTGTTCCAGCTCAATGCACGAGTGCAAGTGACATTTGTCTCACTTTATTCCCAGTTGTGTTGATAGTCAAGCTACGCCGCTCACCTCAATCTGCTCGAGTCTCCTCAGGAAGGAGTTCATGCGGGCGAAGATGAGCAGAGAATTGAAGTTCCACTCTCTCACCACTTGGTTTTCCTCATAATAATCCTTCAGCGTTTCCCGCTTCTCTTCGTACAACCTCTCAAAATACTTCAGTGTCTCCAGAGTCTGACGCACCTTGGCCAGGTTCTCCTCCGCCTCCCCTCTCAAGATGTCTTCCGGGTTCAGATGAGCGCGAGCCTGGAGCGACGAGACAAAGAGGGAGGAAGTGTTGTGGATCTCACGTAAAGTCCTTCTCCCTCCCACCCCCACCTTTGCTCTGCCAATTCCAGCCTGCTTCACATTCCTCACAATCTCGCTGCGAGCCTCACCTCGCCTCGCCATGGGGTGAGGGAGCTCTCAGCCACTCTACAACAACAACAACAACAACAAACTACATTCTACTCTCTTACCCCAGTGTCCCGCAGTGACGTGAATAGACGATTATTGCAGTGGGGACAGAGCAGTGGGGCAGGTAGGACAACAGCAACCATTTGCGTCGGATCTTAAGCTCCTCGTCTTTGGCCGCGCATTCGGCCACCTTCCAACCCTTACCCTCCCCGCCTTCCAAACCCCTAACCCCAGCCCACTGCTCTCGCGTCCGAATCCCTGAGACTGTCCAGCTTCCTGGGACGTCCTCCCATCACGAAAAGGCGCTTTGAAAATGTCATTTGTTGTTGTTGTTGTTCTCGTTACATTTTTACGGCGCTCCTCGGTCAGGGCCGAGTTCCCGGGAGTTTCCCAGAGGGAGGGGACCGGGGGTGAACGCCGCGCTCTGTACCTGCTGGATCAAGACGTTGCAGATCTCCTGCAGAAGCACGATGATGCGGGCGGGGGTGTTGAAGTGCTCAGACCTGGCCCAGACCAGACACACCAGATGTAGGAGATGGGTCATGGCAGGCCTCACCTCACTGAACTCCACGTTCTCAATGTCTTCGAAGTAGCGCTGTAGAGGCTTCAGGTGAAGGCTGATGTCCCTCGCCTGATTCAGAGCTGCGGGGGGGACGGGGACGACGACGGTGAGTACGAAACTCGATCAGCAACAGGCACTGGTATGTCCCAGAGCTTCATCACTTCCCCCAAAAACACATCCCTCCAAACTCAACCTCACCATTTACCAAATCAGTCACAACTTTGTTAAATAAAATCCTTTTCACGTCTTCTAGACTGTGTCTCAAAGCGCTTCACGGAATATACTGTAAAGTGAATTGACTATATATTTATGGGTGAAACGCGGCAGCCAATTCCACACAGCAGCGCCCCCCCCCCCCCCCCCCCGCCCCCCCCCACACACACAGTCGTGGATTGAAATGACCAAGTTATTATTGCCGTTTTTTTTATTATTAGGCGCGTGGAGTAAGGAAACTTGCCCAAGGTTTTGCATTGACCTGCCTGGAATTGAACCCAGGTCTCTCTCGCTTGTAAACCGAGCACCCTAACCACTGAGCTACAGGACTCTACGCTGTCCAAAGGGTGTTGAGGGAAGTTTAGTCTGGAGACTGACCCTCAACAACGTCTGTGAACATGGTTTTGAACACGGGGAAATAGCTGCTCTCCACACTCTCCAGTAGCTCCACCATCTTCTGAACTTTGCTGGACCTCAGCTGATGGTAAATGCATTCCAGGTTTGTACATCTGGAAACAACGAAAACAAACAGTTTTAGGCGCAGAAGCCGAACAAATAAATCAACCCAACGCTGACACGGAAATCCCAGACGCCCTGGTTCACTTGAAAGGTGATCGATCAAATTCCACGATGAATTACTATGATGGTATTATGACTTCGACACGGACAATGCAAGGTATACAGGGACCGCAAGTACCGATGCCCATATGCATCTCATGACTGCGCTGAACTAATCTACTGTGGCAAAAATCCCGAGCGGTAAAATCACACACCCGTACAGCGATGGGAATGGGATTTTATGGACCACGTTAGACCAGTTTCCAGGACGGCTCCCAGCTGCAAGCCACCCTGACAGACGCTTCCATTCTGCCGATTGCTCATGTTTGTGCTTAAGCAGCGAGCGCTAACGATACCATCAGGGACCCGCGACATCGCTGAGGCTGACGGAACGAGAGATCAGAACCAGCACACGCAGCAGTAAAGGCAAAGTTACCCCTGACAAAATGTTTCCAAGTTAACTTAAAACCTGCCAGATACCGTCACACCAATTAACGTCCGCCTAAAACCAACGGATAAAACCCCCAGTTCGACGTCTCATCTGAAAGACGGTGGAAAATGTCTCAACGTTCGCTCGCCGCCAGTCCTGGGGGGGGGGGTCACCTGGTTTTCCAGAATTCCACCTCCACGGCGGGATTGGGATTGCGACCTCCCAGCAGCGCCTCCGAGGAGTCTTTCTTCAGCACCTCCCTGATCTGGTGGCTCCACTCGACGACGACGGATTCGATGGCGTGGATAATGCGCTTGTCCCAGACCTCCCCACTGCAAAGCAAAGTGAAGCGAAGCGAAGCAGATCAGAGCAGAGCAGAGCAGAGCGCCACCCAGTCAGGGGCACCTGACTTTCCAACCCAAACGCTGAGAGTCCACGTTTCTCCGGTGTTTCGCCCGGGTGAAAACAACCCCGCATATATCGATATCACCAGGTTTTTTTTTAATATACCCCGCGTGTGCGCGAGCGCGCATTCCGGCGTGCGTGCTCCAGGCCCAGGAGGTTTGCGATGCCGGCGACAAGGTAAGTCGCAAAAGTTTTACGTTACACCGATGTAACCGATATATCGATATTATCTCCGGACACCGGGGGGGGGGGGACGGGGGGGACACACACACACACACTGTAAAGCATAGCGACAGTGCGTGATTTGCTTGTGGCGAAAACAATAAATATCTCCCTACATTTTGTCCTCCTCGTATCCGTCCACGGCTTGCTCGGCCCCCGCCGGCAAAGGCAGCAGAGTCTTGCCCTTCACTCGTCCCAACACCACCAGCACGTTGCTCTTCAGGCTGTGAGTGTGTCTGACCACGTCCAGAGACACCACCTGAGGCCACCGGCTGTGGTTCCGGCTGTTGGTCAGAACCGGAACCACCACCTTTAAGAGGAGACAGGGCAGAGAGCGATAATGGGCTAATTTAGTACAGATACCCTCGTACATAAGAAAACGTAAGAATTAGGAGCAGGAGTAGGGCCATTCGGCCCCTTCCAGCCTGCCCCGCCATTCGATAAGATCATGGCTGATCTTCTGACCTGACTCTGATTACCTGCCCCGTCCCCGTATCCCCTAATCCCTCTATTTTTCAAAAATCTATCAGTCTGAGCCTTGAAAATGTTCAGGGACTGAGCATCGACAGCCTTCTGGGGGAGCGAGTTCCATAAATTCCAGGCACTGGATTCATTAAACATCATAAATGCCAAACTAATTATTCAGTCACCCTCCACCCCACCCAATCCCAAGTGGCCAGCTCAGCTGCAAACCCTTGACTGTCCAGCTGATTGGAATCTCCTCCTGGCACGGAAGGCGTTAAACAAATGGAATTGATTGGGTTTGCATCAATAATCATCTCTACAGTGAAGTGGAGTGACTGTGTATTTTGTGAGCGAAAGACGGCAATGAATTGCGCACAGCAATGTCTCCCACAAACAGCCGTGGATTGAGTGAATAGTGGATTTTTGTTTGGGGGGGGGGGCAGGGATTCATTATTATGTCCTGAAAGAGAAAGTACACCCAACTCTGCTTTCATCGTTGGGTTTGAGAAAGCGCCTTTGGGTTCTTTTATGGGACATCGCTGTGTGAAAATAGGTCTGCCTACAAACACGCACTCGCTGTAGTTTGCGGTAAACCCTCTGAAGGATTTTGAATGGCTATTATTAATTACCACGTCGTCAAAAAGGTTTCAAAGGCCTTTCACGGGATTTATTGTAGAATGGAGTGACTACGCTTTTTGGGGGCAAACTTTCCCTAAGTAATAATAACAGTATAATAATAATATAATAATAATCATTTGATATCGCGCATGATCAGGTATCCGCAGACACAGAGAGAGAACCAAGCAACCATGTTTCTGCATCATGTACCTGGCAACCAGCCTCCCCTTGTGTGTGTGTGTGTATATATATATATATATATTGGTCACAAAATACACAGTCACTACACTTTATCTATTGACTTTATAAAGTGTAGTGACTGTGTATTTTGTGACCAATTACGCACAGCGATGTCCCACAAACACTGGCGGTTAGAGCGACCCACAAGTTTTTTTCTTTGCGTTCAAATGTGGTCAAGTTTAACTTCAGTTCGTTTAGCTCTAGGTGACATCCAGACAAGAGCATTGAGTTTATATATCGTTCAATGTAACATTCTACATTTAGCAATTGTTAATAAGTGCATTTTGGAATCATTTTTAGTTTCCCCCTTTGTTTAGGTATATATATTTATAAAATATATACATATATATATATATATATATATACATATAAAAAGATCAAGTCCTTTACCTCATCCACCAGAGCAGAGAATTGATCGAGCGGGGAGTAGGATAAGTCCCCAAATCCCAGTTGAGTTTTCATAGATTCCCTCGTCAGCTGATCTCTGTGTTTCTTGACGAAGAACACGGCTTTGTTCTTGCTGGCGTTGGGGAAGTCCAGAGTGGGGACGAGTTGTCCTGACGCACTCAAGGACACCACCAGCACTCTCCGATCACTCTTTTCCAGGAATTCCTGGATCAGTAGGCGGTATTCCTCACTGCCCATGCACTTCTGCCATCGGTCAGCCTTCAGCTTCAGAGCTTTCAAGACGTATTCCTCCAGGAAATCGCACCTTTTATCGGCGACGGTTTCTTCCATTGTTTTATCGTTAACTTTCGTCTCCCCCCCAATGATTCCCTCACGCAACCTCTCGCCTCCCCACGACTGACCCCCCCCACCCCTCACCCCTCACCCCTCGGGCTCGGTGTAACAGCCACAGCCCCTGCCACACACACACAGAGACTGTGGACACTGAGTTCTGCCTTCCAGCCTTGAGTCAATTTAAGCGTCGGATGTGTCCATAGCAACCGTGTGTTTGCATGTTACATTCATGAATGCAAAGATTGGGAAGTGTTTCCAGGGAGGGAGGGAGGGAGAGAACCACCTCCCCTTTGCACAGGAAGTGGGTAAATGTTAAGCAAAGTTTTGCCTTATTGGGGGGGGGGGGGAAAAAGTTAGGTTCAATCGAGAGCCAATCTGGCTTAATTCAACTTGGTAACTAACAGCTCACCTATCACCTCAAGTCATCGGTCGGTCGGACAGTCAGAAACTTCTCACAACAGGAACCCGAGAGAAAATAAAATGAGAAAAAACTCTTTTTCTCAAACGGACAGAAGTTTTAAGAGATTTATTCTTTCCAACCAGCTATGGAAGCAACCAAATGGTGCCATATTTTGGTGGAAGCCAATTCGATAACAACTTTTAAAGGGTTATTTGGGGAGGACAGGTTTGCAGGACTATGGGGAGAGTGCGGGGGAGTGGGATTGATTTGGAAAAGCTCTTTTCAAAGAGCCGGCAGAGACATAATGGGCCAAATGGCTTCCTTCTGCGCTGTACAATAGCTACGATATTCCCCCCAAAATGCAAGGATTATCATTATATTCCATTTTCAACTAAAATGATTTTGTTTTAACACAATTTTTGTAGTTTCGGAAGACCGGTTATCACTTCAGGAATGAAGAGCCGTTTGCTACTAGCCATTTTACTCCCATTTATACGCTACAGTATATAATAATCCTTGTTGGATATAATAATCCTTGCATTTTTGATATAACCCCTTATCACATCTTGAAGATGTCTCTCAAAGTGCTTCCCAGGATATACTATCAAGTGAAATGACTGTATTTTGTGGGCAAAAAACACAAGGAATAATAGTAATTAAAGCGCAGGTGCTGTACAGTGCCAGCAGGTTTGAGAACCAGGAATCATTCCAACACTGTATAAAACAAGGAATTATTTTATTAGGATCGACTTGGATCTTGCCCGTCGCTTGTTAAGAGTGAGGAGACATGATGCAAAACATTACAGTACACAGCAGGTAAGGATATCAGTGAAGCAAATGCTTTCTGATCCAAATTATCAGGAAAGGCAAGCCCTGGCTTTGCTCAGTAAGTAGGCACATGAAAAGAAAATGGTTTCAGATGTACTGAAAAAATTCACTCGATATTCTGATTCCGCGGACCACCTCCCGAACTCAATCTCAACCTTTCAAAGTTGAATAGTCGCACACAGTTTTTAATCTAGCCTTTGTTGGGTTTGTTTTCAAATCTTTACAGACAGAAAAGTCTGGAAAGTTTGGGAAGCCTTGTTTATTAACAAGTCCAGTGGTGTTTTGGTAACTGGATCTGAGGAGCGAACTGAGCAGGTTTAATCTTCTGAGTTTTGTGGCTATTAGAACTGCTCCAGAGACGTTTGTGCATTTCAGCCTTAAATATATTAATAATAATCCCTGCATTCGATATAGCGGCTTATCACGTCTTAAAGTGCTTCACAGAATCTACTGTAAAGTGAATTGACTGTATATTTTGTGGGCAGAATGCACAGTAGTGTCCCCCACAGTCATGGACAGTGTTCAACAGTTTTTTTGTTGTAGGGATGAACAATGAATCGAAACCTGACCCACACATATCGATGATATAATCAGGCCAATCTTCAAACGCTGGGGGATTGGGTTCATAGGAAGTTTTTTTTTTGGAAAGGAAAAAAAACAATCCCCTTTAAATTTGCCTTCTTACTCCGGAAATAGAGGGGTTGATCAAATGTTGGTCAAATTATAAAGGAAAGTAAAATACTTTTTTTTTTACAAAGATAAGATTTAAGAACTTATAATTCAAGTTAAGAGTTTAAGATTCAATTAAAATTGGCTTTGGTTATATTTTGGTGCTATAGCAACAGCTCTCCTCGGTGTTAAAGCAGCTTGAGTACTGTAATACACGCGATTCTTGTGTTTCAGTGCATCAGCGAGTGCAGAGAAATAACTTTAGCATTTATATAACACCCTGATGCAGGGTAGCGTCCCAGAGCGCTGAACTAAACAAAATTGGTCTTCCCTGAAAGACAGATCTTTCCCCGGAGTGATCTATAATCTGATGGTTTACTACACTCCCTCAATCTTACTTCGGGGGCTGTGGGCGCTCGAGTCCCAACCAAATCATTCGATTGATTAAAGAACTCCGAGAAGCTGAGCATCAGAGCAGGAGCCCTAATTAATATTTAAACAATGATAAAAAATAAAGACTTTTATACCAAATTTAATTCGATGAGAATTCCCGAGCACGAGTTTCACTGCAGCTCAGTGTCTGCCTGGTTATGTGGGACAGAAACCAACAGTTATTTCTGATCCCGTGGCCATTCCAACCGCTATGGGTTTATTTCTTTATTACTCCAAGGCTCTGTTTAGCGGTAGCGTCGATAATAGTTAAGATGAACGTCTGAAACCACCAACCCAAAAGTAACCCTCGATTTCCTCTCTTGACCTGAGTAAATGATGGAATCGTTCCGTGAGCTTGTGAACCCGCCTCGCACGCCTGCTGAGGGCTTCAGATGAAAAGCGTGCAAACACACCTCACGACAGGAGGGACATCGACGTTAGATCAGAAGTCGTGCTCTCGCAGGCAACATTAACATTGTCATTTGTAGTACAATGCGAGTATGTACACATCCAATGTACAGGCTTTTCTCTCCTGTACCCTCCCACCCACCTCACCTCACCACTCTCTCGCTCTCTCTCTCTCTGCCTCTCTCTCCCCCACAGACTCACACTCTCTCTCCTTCACAAATATACACACACACACACACACACCCACACACAATTATTCTGTGCTCTTTCCCGCAGTATTGGAAACAAGACTCTCGTCACCCATGCAACTGTCTTAACGGCTCTCTCATCTGACTCGCTATCACCACAACCTATTCCCTTCGGCTCTGGCGGGTGGGACGCAGCTCAGTTCTCTGCCACGTCCCAGCTCAGTTTGAGTTTCTTGGGCTCCACTCCTCGACGGGGATCGGGCTCCTTCAAGTCACGTTTGGTGCTGCTGGCCCGGCTCTCGGCCGCGGAGGAGGGAGGACCTTGTCCCCCGCTGCCGTTGGCCACCTCCTCGCTCATGGCCTCCTTCAGCTGCCGTAGCTCTCGCTTCTCTCGTCGCTCCTCCATCTCCTCGATCTCCTCGGCAAACAGGGCTTTCAGTGGGGGAAACAACTTGGGGATGACTCCGAAATCTCCGAACCTCACCTGCCGTGGAATGTGACAGCCTTTTCTGTTAGTAAATCCACGGGCCTGGGTCAAAGCGGCTCGCTCGCCTTTCTCCCCCCCACCCCCCCATCCCAATCACAGAAACAAAGGAACAGCAGGAGGCCATTCAGCCCCTCAAACCAGTTCCGTCATTCTACAAGATAAGGGCTGATCTGTAGCTCAACTCCACCTGAATCCCGTGTTAACCCTTACCCAACAAATACCAATGACACCACTAGACATGGTATCATTGAGTTTAGTTGCTAAGTACATAGGTAACTAAGCCACGAACCCCACATGCAAAGGCGAGACCATGAAAGACCAAGACTCTCGGCCTCACGACACAAGCTTGGCACCACAGCAGCTCTCCTCCATTATGTCTTAAGTAAATTACACAACAACACAATATATACAGTATATTATATCATATATATATATATATATCTACCCTCATGTGGTCGAAAGCAATCCCAACTCTCTCGTTGAAGTCAGCGCTGAAGAGAGGGATCTTGGCATATCTCTGGCTGAAATGGTTCAACATAATAAACTTAGCGTTCATCTTCATCCCAACACTGATGGCCTGGGAAGTGGTGCTAGAGAGAGAGAGAGAGAGAGAGGGAGAGAGGGAGAGAGGGAGGGAGAGAGAGACGTAAGACTTTAGGACAAAAACCGCTTAGAACATAACATGCAGGTAATCACAGTTCTGGAGAGACCAATCATTCTGATATGAATGGCTGGTTTCAGGCCTAAACAAGTACGGTCACTCAATCCACTGTTTGTTTGTGGATACGCTGCTGTGCGCAATTGGCTGCCGCGTATTGCCCTCAAATATACAGCGAGTTCACTTTACCCTTCACTTTTCTGTGAAGCGTTTTATTGAGATGTCTCAAAAGACGTTACAAGGTGCAATATCAACCGCGAGGATGATTATTGTATTGACTGTGTGTGGGTTGTGTGAGGTTCACACAGATGGGCCAGCACATTTAGAGCCTGCAGAAGGTGTCAATCCACTTGATAATAATTATTGCGAAGCGCTTCAGGACATTGATATACAAAGTGCCACAAAATACAACCGGGTTGTGAACAAGATCCAAGTTTCCACCTTTCCCTGATGTTTACAATTTATTTCGATGGCTGCTTTCTCCCTCTGAGTCACGGAACTTGGCAGCGCTGTTTGAGGAGGTGTTTTGAAGCCTCAGAAGTCCTCGAGTAATGAATAATAAGTAACTGCGCTCATCTCCTTTACGTTCCACACAATGATTTCAATCCCACTAATTAAGAACATGTTCATTCAACGGAAAATAAAAAAAAAAAAAGAGTGAAACCTGAGAAAAGCTACGAGAACTGAAGGAATACACCGAGGCCCCGTCTTCCCGACAAGTCATACCGAGCTGCCCCATTGCCACCAACATCTGGAATCCGCACCACACCACCTTCTTCACCCACACAATACTGTCACTCCACTTAAAATACATTCGACTGTAAATTCTGCAATACTGTATATACTTGGGCGAGGCATTGGAGACGACATGGGGTGGTGGTGGTGGTGGTGGTGGGGGGGGGTGGGGGGGGTGGGAGGTGGAAGGGACGTGAGAATTGTGTCCACAGGAGTGTTAGTTACTGAGAAATTAACCCAAATCAGTCGTGTCTTGAACTCGTGATTTTTCCAGCCTGTTCAACAGACTCCATCGGGCCCCTGAGCGGGTCTCTCAAGGTAAGCGGCTAGGATTCTTTCCTTACCTGTGCGTTTTCTCCACCGCCTCCTCCTCCAGTCCATCCTCCAGCGTAGCTTCGTGAATCAACAAGTCTGCGTTCTGTCCTGTTTAACAAACGCATCCCGGTCGGTCAGTCAAAGATAAACTCGGGACAGCAATCCTCCTCAGCCACACCATTGGACAGCAACAGTTATCAAGCGCTCCCCCTGAGTGGACCTGAGAGCGCTGGTCAGTGACGGAATCTGACACCGAGACAGAGGGACGGGGGAGGTGAACGTAAGCACGATCAAAATGGAAGGCCTTGAAATTGGAGAGGCAGGAGGAGGCAAGGCTGAGGGAGGGACCAAGGCAGAGGGACAGGGCAAGGTAGAGGCAGAGGGCAAGACAAAGGGCAAGGCAGAGGGATTGGGGGAAGAGAGATCTGCCAGACCCAACAACCCAATCAAGTAGGAAGTGCCATCAAACACGCTGGCTAAAGCAACGTCCGGTTTCAAAAGCAACATTGAGCTGATTTGAATTGTTATCGAAACGTCAAGTTGGGATTTTACATCGCACCCACGAAAGTCAATGTGCAGTGAGAGGAGCCACCTAGTGGTGGGTGGCATGGCAGACGTTTCTAAATAATCTTCCAACGCGCTTGCTCAAAATAAAACGTATTTTTTTAAAAAAACATGAACAGAGAGAGAGAGAGAGAGAGAGAGAGTGGAGGCAGTTCCCGATGATCGATGAGCAGTCGGTTACCATGAGGACATCGGCTGAGGAGCGAAGAAGAAGTAGAGAGGAAAGGAAAGCACTGGGGAGGCGGAGGAGGTAACGCAAGAACGGTTCTACGGCCGGGAAGTCCGAGTCTTCGCTCGGCGGGACACGGTAACTCACCCATCAGAACCAGAGCCGGGCAAGGCATGGTGTCTCCGGAGTAAACCATTTTCCATCCTGACTTGTGCTGCAGCGAACAGCCAAAGGCGTTCTTACAGTGGCGCACCACGCAGGTCTGAAACTGCCAACACACGCACTACACGTCAACCACACACTTCACTACACGTCAACCGCACGCTACACTGCATTGCTCACACTCACACAGACAGGACACGGCACACACACACACACACACACACAGCCCCTCTCACCTTGACCAGTTCGAGTTTGTTCAGCAGGGAATGAATCAAGTCTTGCGTCCTCAACTTTGTAACTTCAGCTCCGTCCAGGAGGGAGCGAGCAGGAATCACACTGTAACAGAGAGGAGGCGATGAGATGAGCCAGAGGGGGGGTTGGATGGACGGACTGGGCTAGACTGTACCCAACAGCCTTGCTGGGAGGCGGGTGGGGCCAGCAGGACTGGCTATCGCTTGGTTCACATATACAGGAAGCTCATGTAAGTGATACCACGGTGTCGATACGTTCAGACACTAGTTCCGCAGCAGTCTTAGATTCTACATTTGAAGGTACTTTAATTAAAGAATAACAAGCACAAGAACAAAACGACATTATATTTGTACAGGAGGGGAATCAGGAGGGGTGGGGGGGGGGGGGGGGGGGGGGGCAGGGTAGGTAGGGACAGCAAAATAATTCATCATTTCTGGGTGGTTCAAAACACTACCCAGAAACACTTGTTCTCCTCCCCCCCCCCCCCACCGTTTACTGCTCTATTTGTGTTGCACGAACTCACCTTATGTGACGCAAGATCTTCTGGCAATTGTCATGGTATTGTTGGAGCCAAGACATGATTTGGATTGGAGTCACAAGTAGGACCGGGCTGAACGCTTTCCCGAGAGATTTCTGGAAAAGGAACGACGGGATTGAATAACCCACAGAGCGCAGGATCCAGGGGGCCATCGGGAAATTCCCGCTCCACCCCCTTCCAGCCAGCACAGAGTTAATCTCCAACTGTACTGAACCCCAGAAACAAATAAAAACATTCGAACTGCAATGGTATCACTACAAAACGATGGGAGGCAGGAGCTCAGGATCAGTTTGAGGGCCATGCCCCACATCAGGTAACAATAGCCTAACAACAACAACATTGGATATTGATATGCATTGGATACATTGGATATCAGGAAGACATCCCAAGGCGCTGGACAGTCATTGATTCAGACCTGAGCTGGGGTCGGGGATGGGAAAGGTGGAGGGAAAGAGGGGGGAATTGGGGTGACAGATGAGACCGTCGAAGAGGCGGGTCTTGAGGCGGGAATTGAATTGAAAGAGGCCGGGGAGGGGGAGGGTCTGTGGATGGAGTTCCAGAGGTTGGAGGGCAGAGTGGCTGAAGGCTCGCTGATGGATGCGGTGTGTGGGTCCGGCTGGAGCAAGCTGAGCGGATGGGGAAGGCAGGTTGGTAGGAGGTTAGGAGGTTGTAGATGTTGGGTGGGGCGAGGCCGTGGAGGGCTTTGAATGTGAGAACCAGGATTCTGAATTGGATCCTCTGGGTGGTGGGGAGCTAATGGAGTCGGGCGAGGATGGGGGAGATGGGGGGGGGTCACGAAGCTTGGAGCAATAGAGGACACGGGCCGCAGAGTTCTGGATTATCTGCAGCCTACGGAGGGAGGAATTGGGAAGGCCGACAAGCTGTGCCTGTTGGCGTAGTCGAGTCAGGGATCGTGATGAAGACGTGAATGAGGGTTTCAGTGGCCTGGGGGAGGGGGGGGGTGAGGTAGTGGCGGAGTCAGGCAATATTGTGGAGATGGAACGAAGGCAGAGCGGGTCATGGCTGGGATGTGGGGAAGGAAAGACATTTGAGGATCGAACATGACACCTCAGATTGTGACTGGCTTGGTGAGGTGGAGTGAGCAACCGTGGAGGTTGATGCTGCCGGTGCCTGATGCCTGTGTAGGCGCTGGCGCGAGCCAATCAAACTAGGGGGGGGGGGGGGGGGGAGAGGGGGGGGCGCACACACATCTGCCCCATTACAGGATGATTCTGATTCACTACCCCCAACACAGGCTGCTCCCGAGTGCTCGGTATTTAGTTCCCGCTCTCCCGCCTGATCTCCGTCTGCTTTTTACATTTTTTGTTTGTTTGTTTGCTTTTCAAATATGCGCCTCATTCCCTTTCCCAGGCTTGTTGTGGAACGAGAGGTTTTGTCGCAGTTGGCATCGGTGTGGACACAGCTCTCTGTTGTGTGGCTGTGCTGCAGCGTCAGGCTGTACTGCAGGATGAGAGGATGCAGAGTGCATATCAATATCCCACTGCGGTGAGATCCCGACCTGGGCAATACACAGCAGGGGAGGGGGTAGAGAAGGGGGTAGAGAAGGGGGGCAAGAGAGCGAGGGGTACCAGGAGAGAGACGGGGAGAGCGAGGTCCCAGGGGAGAGGGGGGGGGGGGGTTGCCAGGGGAGATGAAAGAGTTTCATAACATTATAATAAAAATAATAATAATGAATCAGTATAATAACTGATAACAAATTTGGACCCAGGTCCTCTCACTTGTGAGGGAAAAGGGGGGTGGTGGGGGTGTGGGGAGGGGTGGGGTGGGGGGTGAGGATTTGGGGTGATCGATGTGACGGTCGAAGAAGAGGATCTTGAAGCGGGACTTGAAAGAAACCAGGGAGAGGGAGCGGTGGAGGGGACTGCGGGATGGAGTTCCAGAAGTTGGGAGCCAGAGTGGCTGAAGGCTTGTCCGCCAATGGTGGTGAGGGTGGTGGGGGGAGGGGGGGGGAGGCGTTGGACATGGAGAAGGCCTGCTGAGCGGAAGGGGTGGGCAGGTTGGTAGGGGGCTAGGAAGTTGCAGAGGTAAAGTGGTGGTGAGGCCATCGAGGGCTTTGAACGTGAGAACCAGAAGGAGTTAACGGTTCCTCTGAGCCGCAGCTCGCAGCAGAGCAGACACGAGGTAAGGGATGAGGACAGAAACAAGGGGGAACGCCTCATTTGATTTTGCGCAAATCCAAAGATAACAGCAACAAAAAGCAAAAGTCACCAGATTTATCGAACACTACATTTCACTTACCAAAGCTCTCTCTCTCTGGAGCAGTACATTTAACAGGCCCTACGAGAAGTCAGACAAAAAAAAGTCATCACACAATTGGAAGGGAGAAAAAAAACAAGGAAAATCCCGTCTGGTTAGCTACAAACGTTCATTGCTCAGTAAGCTGGCACGAGCATCAGATTGTAACCGTGGCCTATTGTAGCTCGAAGCACTGTTAGTATTGAAAACAGTTTTACGAAAGGCTTTAATTCTCCCTTCCTCCCACTCCCCACCACCCCCCCCCACGTCCTCCCTGCCTGGAGAATAATAGGCTTTACGGTTCTCTGTGCTCAGCGCATGTTTAGAATCACAAAACATTTACAGCACAATTGGAAGTCGTTTCAATTCATTCCACTGGCATTGTGTGTGTGTGTGTGTGTGTGTGCTGGAGTTCCCGACTCCTCTCCTGTTTCCCTATCCAGTAGGTCCCCATAACTCACCCACGTTTTCCCCCCTCAGCCTTGCAATTTCTCTTTTCAAGTAAATATCCCTATCCCTCGATACCCTTCCCTCACAAATATCCCTCCACCTTTTCAGGCAGCGGGCTTTGAGACCGCAGCAACTCGCTGGGTAAAAAAAACAACCAGGAATAAAAACCACCGTCTAGCAGTTCTCTATGAAAGTATCCAAACTATACAGCGCTCACCATTCCCCAAGCGCTCCTTCCCTTCGCTAAGGCCCCTGGAAGACTCAGTACAAAGACACAATCAGACAAAGCTATGCAAACAAGGAGTAAAGAAAAAAAAATCAGAAGACTCTTCACACCAAAGCTTGTAAGAATACTGAGCCTGGATTCCCGCAGGAGAAAGGCTGTCAAGGCAGAATTGATTGGAGATGTTTTGAAGCAAAAAGGGTAGCGTTTGTAAAATGGTGGCACAGTTAACCACCTGTTCCTACCCTCCCTCGCTCTCACACCACAGCAGATCGCTAAGACCTGCGCAAAAGGGTTTCCGAGTATCCATTCCCCCGATACGCCCCGGGAGGAATTAACTTGGGGATGCTCACCGTGTGATGATCCGCGTGCAGGTGGGAGATGAATACAGCAACTATCTTACAGAGAACCGCGTCCACCTCACTGCCGTAGTGACGGCACAGCTGCCCGAAGGTCCCCTCTCCGCAGTCTAACAGCAGAGATCGCGTTGCGCTGTAATCATAGTTAAAAAAAAAGAATATTGTAAGAATCCTGGCATTTTGTTTTGATATCGCGGCTTTATTCACGTCTTCTAGACCGGGTCTCAGAGCGCTTCGCAGAATATACTGTAAAGTGAATTGACTGTGTGTATATTTGTGGGCGAAACGCGGCAGCTGATTGCGCACAGCAGCGTCTCCCCCCCCACCCCCCCCACGTACAGTCGTAGATTGAACTGACCAATTTTATTATTGTGTTTTTTTTGTTGGAGGGATTATTATTAGGCGTTTGTGTGTGTGTGTGTGTGTGTGTGGAGTAAGGAAACTTGCCCAAGGTTTCGCCCTGACCTCAACACAAAACACTACAGTCAGAACTCAAACGAAGGGTTGTAGACCCGAAACGTTGACTCTTTTTTCCTCTCTCCATGGATGCTGCCTGACCTGCTGAGTTTTCCCCAGCAACTTTTTTGTTTTTGTTTCGCCCTGACCTGCCCTGACCTTCGAACACAGGTCTTACGCTTGTAAAGACGAGCGCTCTAACCCACTGAGCTACAGGAGCTCCACAAAGAAAGGATTCTGCCTTGACAATAATCACAAGGAGAGGATTACGAAGAGAGGAGGCTTTGGCTGAATTGTTCATGGAAATCGCCTCCAGCTCAGAATGTTGAGCACTCGGGACCTACCTATCATGAGTCTACGCTTATACATTCGCTTGCTCTAATCGTTGTGCTGCAGGATTCCAGAGATTAGTTGTCTCGACATTCAGCAAAACAAAGAAATAATAATCCTTGCATCTGGTATCGCGCTTTTTCACGCCTTCTGGACGTCTCAAAAGTGTCTCACAGAATACACCGCAAAGAGAATTGACGGCACATTTTGTGGGCGAAACGCGGCAGCCATGAATTGGAATGACCAATTCACTATTGTCCTTTCTCTGAGGGATTATTGTCGGGCGTGTGGAGTAAAGGAAAAAACTTGCTCGTGGTTTCTGCCCTGACCTGCCGGGAATCAAAGCCGTGACTCTCGTTTGTCGGGCAAGTGCTCTCACCTACTGAGTTACAGGCGACTCCACGACACTTACTCGACGTTTAGAATGATGGAGCTAACGTTTCGGATTTTCATTGGGATGGCAGATCCAGTTCCTAGGAAAACCACCTCTGGGTATTTGCTAACCTCCCCTGCAGAAAGAAAAAAAAAACCCCGACGGGAATAGATCAGCCAACGCTGCGCGGGAGTTGAAGAAAGCGACGGATATTTGCCGAGCGTTTACGTCCTCCAGAAGGAAACGCAATGAACAAAAGCATTTGTTCGGACACACGAGCCTGCGGTGGTGGGGAGAGGAAAAGACAAAGAGGCCCAAATAACAAACAAAATGCCCACCACTGTGTGCTGATTATTATTGGGAAGAAGCTTCAACAAACTGTACTGCGGGAGAAGAATTCGCAGCAGCGAGCTGAGCAGAACACGGGAGTCAGGAAAGCAGCTAAACCCAGTGTTTTCATAGCTGTAATAATACCTCTCAAAGGTGCTGTCAAAGGTAATAATAATAATAATAATAATAAAGGTAATCTTCACTTCACCTGTGGGATCTGCCAAAGTGCCTTTACATTCTTCAACACGCTCCAGGAAGCCTGGGATTTCTGTCGCCTCTTTAATAAACTCGTCCGTGTCAGCGACAACCACGGCATCCCTGGGCGAGAACCAGAGAGAGAGAGAGAGAGAGAGAGAGAAAAAAATCAAGTGTTCAATCCAGCCGGCGGATTTTCCGCAGTCTCAAGGCTCGTTCTCCCTGTCTGGGGCGCAGCGGTGAGTTGAACTCGCGACACAGCCTTTTACAGCCTTTAGCTCGTTCTCATTCCGTTATCACATTCAAGCCCAGAGACCGGCCAGATTGAGTCTGAACACAAAGTATATGCCAGGCTCCCGACCATTCTCGGTGCCTGGAAACCACGCCTCGCTTCCTCCAGCAATATAATCGGGGGATACGTACAATAATAATAACACTTCCGTCTTCTAGACTGTGTCTCAAAGCCGCTTCACAGAATATACTGTAAAGTGAAGTGACTGTATATTTGTGGGAGAGCGAAACGCGGCAGCCAATCGCGCACGGCAGCGTCCCGTCCCCCACCCCCACCCCCCCAACAAACAGCCATGGATTGAAATGACCAATTTATTATAGTTTTTTTCTTGAGGGATTATTATCAGGCTTGTGGCGTCAGGAAACTTGCCCCCGAGGTTTCACTCTGCCTGGAATTGAACCCAGGTCTCTCTCTTGTAAGGCGAGTGCTCTGTAGAGCTGAGCTACAGGGGTCCGCGATAGGCCAAATGACTCCTCCTCCGGCGTTGCCTTTGTGGTTCTCCACAAAACAGCTAAAGACTTACAACGTACACTGACCTTTGCCACTCAACCGCGGGCCTCAGCTGGTACTTGAGCAAACACTCTCCTCGGACGCTTGGCACAGTCAGGGTGGCCAACGCCTCCTGGAACCAAAGTCAAGCACCGCACCGTCACCATCGGTCCCGCAAAAGGGTTGTCGTCAGACAGGCTTCCCGGACACGGACATCGAAGGTCGTTTTAACATCTAATGTTAAAACGATCCCTGTTCCAACGCAGTTTGGTTTAGCTTTGGATTGGAGTGCGGGTCCTCCTCGCCTACCTTGGTGCGAAAGGTTTTGAGCGTGGGGAAGATCTCGGGGTGAATGAGGTGCAGCTGACTCTGGATCTTGTGGCTCCGCAGGCTGTGGACCGTCTGATTGTTCTCATTGAGGATTAAGTGTTCCGTCGTCGGCCCAAACCTGCAGGTCCGGGAGAGAGGACAACAGAGACCCGACGTCAAGTGTGTTCATACAATTTCACTGAACGCCAGGAAACGGGGTTCCTGTCTGGGACAAGACTCCAACAGACAGACAGCAGCCCACTGCAAAGCCCAAATGCGTTACAAATCTACGGGAATAGGAGTCATTGTTTGATTAAAATATGCCACAAGTGTGAACAATAAGCTGAACGGCCGAGTCTCAGACAAGGGCTCTGGGACGCTAACCCGCGTGAGGGGAGAGCTCTTCAAACACACAAATCGGTGTTGTCCTCAGAAAGGTGAGAAGACAGAAAATGGCTTTTGAGAGAGAAAAAATTGACAGGCAAAGCGTCTTCTAGTATACATGTATACATGTATTGGCTGCAGTTGGCTGTTGCCTTTCGACCACTAATATACAACATCAATTCACTTTACCGTACATTCTGTGAAGCGCTGTGAGACACAGTCTAGAAGACGTGAAAAGCGCAGTATCAAATGCAAGGATTATTATTATTATTATATATATATATATATTCCAATATACCTCTCCATCCACGCCTTGTAGGTGTTGTTTCCTAAAACAGATTCAGGCACAATGTGGACCACCAGAGCGGCTGGCCTCTCTGATCCTCCCGTCTGGTGCCTGAAACACAATCGTTCGAGAGTAATTCCACGGGACGCGAGATACACGATTCCCGCGCGAACAGGAAGGGCACAACTCTACTTCTGCGTTCGAATTCATTGGAACGGTTAGGAGGTTCGAGCATGTCTTCCCTGAAGAAGGGGAATGAATGAGGGGGAGGGGATTAATCCTCAACACACGGACAGAACATGTCAAGCCTTGGGAGACAAGGCCAGACGTTATCTTACCTGCTCAGCCTCGGGCAATGAAGATATAAGACAAAATTGGGACATAATCTGGGTGGAGGTTAAAGCCTCAGTAACGCAATGGTGGGCGCTCCCAGCTTGTGCGGGTGGGCAAGGTTAGACCTCTATGTTCTTGTCTGACAGGGATTCTTTCTCCCAACGAGAGAGTCTATGTTTTAGGGAGGACAGAGTGAGTGGGGGGTCTCCATGTCTAGAATATACAGGGGGCAGCTTTTCATCAACTGGAGGTTTCTGGCCGTACGTGTCTTAGAAGTAACTATAGGTCGAAATGGCTGCTTAAAACTGCGCAACAAAAATGTAGCCTATCCCCAATTGGAAAATGACCTGGCAAGTTTCTCATTCTCACACACGGGCTCAACAAACTCCTCGCTCGGACACTCCAACACCAGGAAGGTCGGGCCTGGGTCGCAAGGCGTGCACACATCCTCGGGGCGTATCTGCAAAAGGGCAAGAGGAAGAAGTAGGTGGCAACCAACTGGCAAACTACAGCAAGTTGGTGAAGTTACTGGGATCCCCACCCACGGAGACAACAATCTAACATGCCTCCCCAACCCCCCCCACCTCTCCCCGCCACAGCTCAGTACACACCAGAGATTAGATTCTACCCCGTCAGCTGCTGAGCTTTGATGAACACTCGTGACAACGAACTGTCACACCCACAGTGTTATTCCATCTTCCACTTTCTATCGCTGGGAAATTTCAGTACTTTTTCAGCTTCTTTTTATTTCCAAAAAAAAAAAGAAAAAAAATCCAGCGTTTTGCTCAATCACGTTGGAGAATCGAAGAGTATTTGGCCAGCACTTTGCCGGGGAGGGAAACAGTCATGAAAAGAGCACAGTGACAGTCCTATACAAGGAACGTGACTCTGCCAGGTGATTCACCAGCTCAACACCAGAACAGGAAGTCTTAATACCTTAACTCCAAGAGATTTTAAGACACTTTATTCATTTTCATCAACCTCAACAGGCGAAGGACTCTGACTCCAAGTGGGTGCCCAACCAACTGAGTTATCCAAGGGCAATCTTACAAGATTGAGGGGCTGAATGACCTACTGCTGACCCAATACTGTATTACTGTGGCTGATTCGCTGCTCCTCAAAATGCTCTCCGTTCAACTGGCCGATTGAAGAGTAAACTCGGCAAAGTAAATGTGTGTGAGCACCAGCCCCTGGTTGGACTGAAATTTTAGAGAGAAATGAAACGTCCACAAACCTCCTTGCCTTCGTACGTTACGCTCTTCCCACTTTTCAAAGCTGCAACAATTGGACCGATGGCTGAGGTGCCTCTGAAACGTAAATAGGGTAAAAATGGGCATTTCTACAGGGGGAAAGAACGCAGCAAACAGGGAATTGCATTTATATAGCACCCCACCCCCCCCCCACCTCACTCAGAATCACATCAATCCACAACGGTTTGTGGGACTTTGCTGTGCGCAATTGACTGTCGCGTTTCACCCACAAAACGCAATGTCAGTTCACTTTACGGTACTTTTCTGCGAAACGCTTCGAGGCGCGAAAGGCTCCGTGATAAAAAATACATAATTTGTGTTTGTAAAGACACCGCAGAATGATGTCCTGCCACTCACACAGGCAGACCAAGCTCCTTCGCCTTCAGAACCAAGAAGTTTCCTTTCTTCGGATGAACCTATAAAATGAACGCAAGTCAATGAATACCACGGGCTGCGCTCTGAACGGGCTAATCCTGAGCTGTAGACGTCGATAGAAAAACATACCAACCTTACAGACAAAAGCTATCACCAAAGAATCCTCGGATGATGTTTTTGAGCTTCTCTCTAGAACAAAAAACACAAACGCAGATACAGAACAAAAGTATAAAAATATTCAAAGCACCAGCACATCCTCGACAGCTAAAGGGGAGTTTATGAGGAACTTTATGTCGACGGTGGCAAAAACGTTTTGCCCGGGAATCATCCTCTGGCCCGCGAGGCGAGCTCGATAACCACAGGAATCCACTACCTGTTACCTGGCTTCTCATGGTCTTTCGGGATCTCCTCAAGGTTCTCCCCATCGGATTTTGGTGAGTGAGAACCGGCCGCGCCCGGCAACCCATCCGCGCCAGGAGACCTTCGACCGGCGTCCTTGGGCTTGACCGTTGCTGAAAGTCGGGAAGGGAAAGAGAGTCTTACACCGTGACAACGCGACAGACCTTCGCGTGGGCAACAGTGCACTCCGGGTCCGTCTCTCAAATAACGGCCACGGGAGATTTAAACGCTCCTGGCGGCTAAATAAATCAAGATGTGGTGCGTTTAACCAGCTCAGGCTCTACTCCTTTGCCTTCTCCTTCCCCACACCGCGCCTACGCTCGCCTGCCTCCCACCTCCTTCCCCGGGCTCGGATCCAGCCTCCGCCTGAAGTGCTCTGAGACGCTGTCCGCGTGAAGGACGCCGCGTAAATACAAACTCTCGTTGTTTCTGACCTCAGCCGGGGGGGGGGGGGGGGGGGGGCAGCAGCAGCGATGGTTAGAACGAGATGAAAAGACTTACTTACCAGATATGGGCACCTGATAGACCGTCATGGTATCGTCTGTGTACTCTGGCTCGGTGTAAGGGCGGACAGCTGAAAAGAAAAGGAAAAGACGGTTTTTTATTTAAAAAAGAAACCCCCCACCCCCACGCAGATTTCCGCGCCCGTGATCCAGCTGAAAGGGAAATTAATCGATCAGGAATCTTACCCAACTCAATCCCGTGCAGTGATCCCGAGAACGACTTGATGGCAGCGAGGTATTTGTCCTTTTTGGAAAAGAAACCGTGGTATCAAAAGAACGTGGTTATTAACGAACACGCATTCCAAACTTTCTCAGCCCAGACACCCAGAGCCCACGGCAGGGGGGCTGGCGGACTTTGCTGCCAGAGGTAAATGATTGACTCGCGCATTCTTTGTACGATCACTTTCCATTTGCGTCCGCGAAGGTGGTCCTCGATGACCAAACCCACTCTCCTGCCCGTTCATCTCGTTTAACGGTTAACGTTGAACTATATTATTATTCAGCTTTTAACGTCGACATTATTTTGTTGGGACATCTATCCGACGTTTATTTCGAACCCAACCATCGAGTCTCTCTTTCTCTCTCTCTCTCTCTCTCTCACTCTCACTCTCTCTCTACTCACAAACTGCGGAGGTCCAGAGAAGACGCATTTGGGGACTCCAGTGTCCTTCAGGGTCAGGATCATACCTGAAAAGAATAATAATAAAAATAATAATCCATCCATTTGATGTCGCGGCTTTTCGCGTCTTCCAGGCCGTGTCTCAGAGCGCTTCACAGAATATACTGTAAAGTGAATTGACTGTGTATATATTTGGGGGCGAAACGCGGCAGCCAATTGCGCACGGCAGCATCGTTCCCCCCCCCCCCCCCCCCCCACAAACCGTCGTGGATTGAAAATTGCCAATTTGTTTGAATTTTTTTTTCTCGGAGGATGGAAAGCAGGGCAAGGTTCCTCAGCCACGTGGAGTAAGGGAAACTTGCCCGAGAGTTTCCGCCCTGACCTGACCTGACCTGACCTGACCCTCCTGGGAATCGAACCCAGTGGCCTCACTCGCTTACGAGCGCTCTAACCGCCGAGCTACGGGACTCCACCAAACGTACGCGATTATACAATTCTCCCACCCCAACCCGGGCGGGCGGGGCTTTGATCGCGTGAAAGAACAGAGAGAGAGAGAGAGAGGTTCGGAAGCGCAAAAGCGACGTCTTTTCTCTGCTCACCCGCCAACCCCCCCACGTTCCGCCAGCTCATCCGCGTCACGAAGATGTTGTCGAGACGAGCGACTTTCAACCTGAAAGTGAAGTACAGGGACATTTCACACCTCGGGGGGGGGGGGGACGGAGGGGGGGGGGGGCAGGGGAGATGGGGGGAGAACAGGGGGGGAGGAAGGGAGTGGGAGGGGGGGACAGGAGATGGGGGGGCAGGGGGGGAGGGGAGATGGGGGGGCAGGGGGGTGGGAGGGGGATGACAGGGGGCGAGGTGGGGACAGGGGACGACGACAGGGGGGTGTGGGGGGGACGGGACGGGACAGCAGGGGCAGGGGGACAGGGGGAGGTGGGGGGGGAGGCAGGGGGTGGGTGGGGGGGGGGGGAGGGGATGGGGGAGTCGGCGGCACCTTCTCCCTGTCTCACCCTCGGAGGCTCGGTCGGGTTCCTTACTTGTGTTCCTGCATCAGCCGCTGGGTCCCCTCCCCGCAGTTAAACAGATACCTGCACAGCACAGGGCAACAAGGGCAACAGGGTCAGTGCGCGGGGGGGGTGGGGGGCAGTGTGTGTGTGTGTCAGTGTGTGTGTCAGGGGGTGTGGGGGGGTGTATGTCAGTGTGTGTGTGTGGGGGGTGTGTATGTCAGTGTGTGTATGTCAGTGTGTGTGTCTGTGTGGGGTGGGGGGTGACCTGTTGTACTCGGAGCTGACGCTGTGTGTGGAGGGTGGGGGTGTGTATGTCACTGTGTATGTCAGTGTGTGTGTGGGGTGGGGGTGTGTATGTCAGTGTGTGTGTGGGGTGGGGGGGTGTATGTCAGTGTGTATGTGGGGTGGGGGGGTGTATGTCAGTGTGTGTGTGGGGTGGGGGGGTGTATGTCAGTGTGTGTGTGGGGTGGGTGTGTGTGTGTCAGTGTGTGTGTGGGGTGTGTGTGTATGTCAGTGTGTGTGTGGGGTGTGTGTCAGTGTGTGTGGGGGGGGGGGTGTGTGTCAGTGTGTGTGGGGGGCGGGGGGGGGTGTGTGTCTGTGTCAGTGTGTGTGTGTGTCAGTGTGTGTGGGGTGGGGGTGTGTATGTCAGTGTGTGTCAGTGTGTGTGGGGTGGGGGTGTGTGTCAGTGTGTGTGGGGTGTGTATATCAGTGTGTGTCAGTGTGTGTGGGCTGGGGGTGTGTGTCAGTGTGTGTCAGTGTGTGTGGGGTGGGGGTGTGTGTCAGTGTCAGGGTGTGTGTGTGTGTGGGGGGGGGTGGTGTGTGTGTGTCAGTGTGTGTCAGTGTGTGTGGGGTGGGGGTGTGTGTCAGTGTCAGGGTGTGTATGTGGGGGGGGGGTTATGTCAGTGTGTGTGTGTGGGTGCGTGTGTCAGTGTGTGTGGGGGTGTGTGTCAGTGTGTCAGTGTGTGTGGGGGGGTGTGTGTGTGTGGGGTGGGGGTGTGTGTCAGTGTCAGGGTGTGTATGTGGGGGGGGGGGGGTTATGTCAGTGTGTGTGTGTGTGGGTGCGTGTGTCAGTGTGTGTGGGGGGGTGTGTCAGTGTGTGTGGGGGGGTGTGTCAGTGTGTGTGGGGGGGTGTGTGTGTGTGGGGTGGGGGTGTGTGTCAGTGTGTCAGTGTGTGTGTCAGTGTCAGTGTGTGTCAGTGTCAGTGTCAGTGTGTGTGTGAGTGTGTCAGTGTCAGGGTGCGTGTCAGTGTGTGAGTGTGTGTCAGTGTCACTGTGTGTGTGTGAGTGTGTGTGTGTCAGTGTGTGTGTGTGAGTGTGTGTGTGTCAGTGTCAGTGTGTGTGTGTGAGTGTGTGTGTGTCAGTGTCAGTGTGTGTGTCAGTGTCAGTGTGCGTGTCAGTGTGTGTGTGTGTGTCAGTGTCAGTGTGTGTGTCAGTGTCAGTGTGTGTGTCAGTGTGTGTGTCAGTGTCAGTGTGTGTGTCAGTGTCAGTGTGTGAGTGTGTGTCAGTGTCAGTGTGTGTGTGAGTGTGTGTGTGTCAGTGTCAGTGTGTGTGAGTGTGTGTCAGTGTCAGGGTGTGAGTGTGTGTCAGTGTCAGTGTGTGTGTGTGTGTCAGTGTGTCAGTGTGTCAGTGTGTGTGTGTCAGTGTCAGTGTCAGGTTGCGTGTCAGGGGGTGACCTGTTGTACTCGGAGCTGACGCTCAGGGCTGGCGCGGCCTCCCTGGCCCCCGCGGCCACCACCTGCAGGGTGACGGTGGCGGGGCCGTGAGTGTCCGGGCGGCGCCGCTCCCGGGACCGGAGGTGGCGGAGAGTGTCCCGGGGGTGTCCGGGGCGAGTGGGGGGGGGGGTGGGCCGCCCGGAGGCCGCCATGGAGGGGGTCAGTGTCAGGGTCACGGTCCGGGTCAGGGTCCGGGTCACGCCGACAATCCGCCGCCTCAGCCCCGACATCCGTCGCCAACGGTGAGGGGGGGGGGGGGGGACACGAGAAGGAGACGGACACTTCCGGCGCGACGCTTCAACAACAACGGCGGCGGCGACCTCCCTCCGTCGCGCCGGTTAACGACGACTTCCGGCGCGCGGTTGATGACGACTCGGCCATAATATTAATGATGATGATGTTGATGATGATAATTGATAAGAATAACAATTCTTGCCTTTCACTTTTTCTTTACAGTGAATATTCTGGGAAAGAGAGCTTTCCCCACGTCAAGGAAGGCGTGAAAACCGCCACGCGCCGAACGCCGGGATCACTATTGATTATTGTTGATTATTATTGATTATTATTGATTATTGTTGATTATTGTTGATTATTATTGATTATCAGCCACCCCACCCCCGGGGGGGAAAGCGCCAGACAAGGCGCGCCACAGTCACACACGAGGATTATTAATATCAACGACGATGATGAGAAGATCCTGGCATTTGATGATGATACAGCGGCTTTTCACGCCTTCTCGACGTCTCCAAGCGCTTCACCGCAGATGCCGTGAAGCGAATTGACCGTAGATATATATATATATGTACGTGTGTGTTTGTGGGAGAGCGAAACGCGGCACCCGATTGCGCACGGCAACGTTCCCCCCCCCCCCTCCCCACACACACACACACGCACACACACACACACACAAACAGTCGTGGATTGAAAATTACCAATTTTTATTATTGTGGTTTTTTGGGGGGACAGACGATTATTAGGCGTGTGTGTATGTGTGTGGGGGGGGGGGGGGGGGGGGGGTGGAGTAGGGAAACGTGCCCAAGGTTTCGCTCTGATCTGCCTGGATTCAATCACAGGTCTCACTGGCCTCGCAAGGCCATCACTGACCCACTGAGCTCCACGAGCTCCTACTTTTTAACACCTACGTGTTCTCCCCTTGTCATGACATCATCCGCAGACATGGGGTCAACTTCCACACGTATGGAGATGAGACCCCAAGTTTATCTCTCTGTCTCTACCCTCGACTCCTGGACTACGGCTGTCTTGACAGATTGTCTGTCAGACATCAAGTCCTCGTTGAAGAGCTAACTTTCTACAGTTGACTATCAACAAGACCGAGGCCCTCCTGATTGGCTGGCGCCAGCGCCTTCAACAACAACAACTTTGATTTATATAGCGCCCTCCACGCTGGACAGCGTCTCAGAGCGCTTCACAATAGCGGATCCTGCGACCGAGCCAGGGGCAGGGGGGAGAAAGGCGACCAAGAGAAAGGTCTTTAGCTGGGACCTGAAGCTGGGAAGAGAGAGAGGGGACGAGGCGAAGGGAGTGAGGGAGGGAGTTCCAGAGCCTCGGGGCTGAAGGCACGGCCGCCGAGGGTGGAGCGGAGGATTCGGGGGGGACATAGAGGAGGCCAGACCCAGAGGAGCGAAGGCAATGGATGCTGGTTTGGGGAGAGAGGAGGTCAGAGAGGTGGTGGGGTGTAGAGGAGTGGAGGGATTTGAAAACAAAGGTGAGGATCCTCAGGCATCTCAGGCATTGGCAGCATCAATCTCCATGGTTGTACACTCAACCTTACCAAGCCAGTCAGGAACCTAGGTGTCTTGTTTGATTCTCAACTGTCTTTCCTCCCTCACATCCAAGCCATGACCCGCTCTGCCTTCCCTCATCTCCGCAACATTGCCCGACTGCCATTACCTCATCCCCTCAGGCCGCTGAAACCCACATTCACGTCTGCGTCACATCCTGGCTTGACTACGCCAATGCTCTACTTGTCGGCCTTCCCAATTCCTCCCTCCACAGGCTGCAGATAATCTAGAACTCTGTGGCCCGTGTCCTCTACCCCTCCAAGCTCCGTCATCTCCCCCCATCTCCCCCATCTGCATCCAACTCCATTGGCTTCCCATTAACCAGAGGATTCAATTCAAGATCCTGGTCCTCACATTCAAGGCCCTCCACGGCTTCACCCCACCCAATATCTACAACCTCCTAACCCTCTATGGCCTGCTCCACGTCCCCTGACCTACCCGCCCCACCATTGACGGGCTGGCCTTTGGCCACTCTGCCCCCCAACCTCTGGATCTCCATCCCGCAGTCCCTCCGCCTCGTTCCCCCCCTCCCCTGGCCTCCTTCACGTCCCGCCTCAAGTCCCTCCTCTTCGACGGTCCCCTCGGTCACCCCAAGTAGCCCCCCCACTTTCCCTCCTCCCAGCCTGTCCCCGAACCCAGCTTGGGTCTGAAACAATGAGTGTCCAGCCGCCTCGGGATGTCCTCCTGACGCGAAGAGCGCTTTCTTTACGGGTGTAATTTTGTTGTATTTTGTTGTTGTCATGTCGACCTGGAAGTCCCAAAGCTCTGCCCGGCGGGATACACTGTGGATTCAAGTTGAACTGTATATTTGCGGGCGATACGCGGCAGCCAATTGCACGCAGCAGCAGCTCCACCAACTGTTTGAGACGTGGAGAAGACCTGAGAAGGCTCGGTGTGGAATGCAAGCATTATTATTATTATTATTATTTATTGTTGTTATGACCTGCCGTACCGACGAGATCCACCACCTGGTGGCGATCAAGAGACACATTAGTTGTGAAACAGTGCCCCCTGTCGGACTACCCTGGGACTGCAGCCTGTGGGATTGCCAATAATAATAATAATAATCTTTGCATTTGATACAACTCCTTATCAGGTCTTCTAGACGTTTCAAAGCGCTTCACAGAATATACTGTCATTATAGTGAAATGGCTGTATCTTTGTCGGCAGCCAATCGTGTACCTTTAACTATCGCTTCAAGTCACAAAGTCACAGGGTTTTTTTTCCGCACCCCCCCCACCACCCCTCCACCTCCACACATTGCAGTGTTTCATCGCGCACTAGACACACAAAGTGATCACTGATTCCAGGCATAAAACCAGTCATGGTAAGACAGTCAACACAGGAACACGGCAGCTTCCGTTCAGGCGTGTGTTCAGACGTTCAGCTGTAGATGTCTTTTTTCCCTTTGGCGATCAAAGAGTAAACGATGCAGTTGCCTCAGCAAAGTGATTGTTTGATGTAGAAAGTCACCGTGAACTCACCGGACTTCTCATTCGCTCACTAATTCCAGATTTACGAGCAGTTTGATTATTCTCCTGACATAAATTGGTAGTTTACAATTTTTCCCCCCCAAAAAAATAGTCTGGAGAATCTTGCCAACAGACTGCAAAATACATATCTCACCAGCGCGTTTACTCTGTGTCAAGTTGGGCCGTAGGGTTGGTGTGTGCTGCTAGTTTATCTGGTCCAGAGAGAGAGAGAGAGAGACGAGGACAGGCATCTCAGTGCTCAGGGAAGCCGGGCTGGAACACGTCTGCGCTGAGAGTTTGGACGTGGAGAGGATTGGATTGGGCTGCGAAGTCTCTGCAGCTTTAAGATCAAAGATCCTCATTATGCAGCCTTGCACATAAACAGTAGCCGTCTTTGGGCAACTCGTGCCAGCGATTGGTTACAGTCACAACAATCGGTGACACTCAGCAGAGGTTGTTTCAAACCAGATGGTTCGCGAGTTCGCGCAATGTTTTGCCACGAGCTGTTCGCGAAGCTGAGGCCTTTTCTTTAGGTAGTTCGGTTCAAGAGAATATGAAACGGTCAGGTTTAGGGTTGGAGCGGGGAATTGGGATAGAACGGTTGGCTTCGTGGGGAGACCAGCTCTGGTTTAGGCTCATTAAATAATAATAATAATTAATAATCCTTTGGCATTTGGTCTTTCACCTCAGCAGGTTCACAGGATTTAACGGGAATTGTAGCCACCGCTTTCTTGTCGATGAATGTGGCAGCCAAGCTGCACCCAGCAGTGTGTCCTACCGCTTGAAGTGGCCAATTTTATTTGGACTCCAGGAGAAAGAAGCTCCTCTTTTGCCACTGATGTTTTAACGTTCCCCCTGAACAGGTACGGACAGACAGGTTTTAACGTCGCTTCTGAAACGACAGCAATGTCCACCGATCCAAGACAGAACCGTCTGCCTCATTCTGCACGGTAATTCCTCTGATTGTGTAGAACTTGGAGCAGAGGTATTTGTGTGTTGTCTCTCCCTCTCCCACTCCCCCCATCCCACCCACTCACCCATAGGCAGTCTATAGAAAGAAACATTCTTCCCTGTAACAATCGGCTAGTTTGACTATGTTGATCAGTTCACTGATTCAAACCAATTTTTATTTGGGGGGAATCGTTGGCCAGGACAGTTGGAGAGAGAAAGTGTGTAATCTAGATGTTCTGGTCTAACTTTCTCCAGTTCTGTGCTCAGTAATGGAAAGACACGGAGGGTGAGATCAGGGCTGTTAATCCACAACAAGACTGGGTTTCACCGCTTCACTTCCATCGACCGACTGAGGTGACAACTGCGGTTAGAAAATGAACAGATATTCGGAAGGAGGATTGGGGAGGGGGGGGTTTAGCCGGCTCGGAATGTATATTTCCAACCAGAGACGCTGACAGGTTAACAAAGCCTCGGCTCCGTCCTGGTGAATGTAACGCAGAGAAATTTTCGGTTTCTGTCACTGGATGGATTAAAAGTTCAAATCGTTGTCAAACTTGTTTAAGAAAACGCAGCCTTTAAAGCCAAGAAACATTCTCGGGACCACGACATAAGGTTAATGACAATGACTGGATTCTATAGGACTCCCCCACACCCTCCCACCCCCCCCTCCCTCCCTCCCCCCCCCTCACACCCCCACCCTCAGACGCTGCATTATCCCTTTTTTGGTGCTGAACACACTGTAAAGTGAATTGACCGTGTATTTTTTGTGGCTGAAACAAAACCCGGTAGCCAATCGCGCGCAGCAGTGTGCCACAAACACCCGCGGATTGAAGCGATCCGATTATTCTGAAAGGGAGAACGGGAAAACTGCACATCAGTTCCCCCCCCCGCCGTGCGGAGAGCCAGCCACGCCAAGATAAACAGGGTCAGGGCCTCTGCCTTGTTTATACACAAACTCCCACCCCCTGAGATTCCATCCAGGCGGAATGAGAATCTCTGTGGGGTCCACACCAAGAGCTGACCCTGAGACACTCCACGAAGGTACAGAGAGGTGACATGCTCTAGGTACGTTGTAGGTTAAGAATTACCTTCGCAGTTGAAATGTGTAAGTGTCCGAGATCAGCCTGTTAAACGGGCCCGAGGTCAACTCTCCCTGTTTGTTTGTTGACGCTCAGAGCGTGAAAACTCGGGAAGACTTGAGAATGACAGAGAGGGAGAGAGATAGAGAGAGAGAGCACATCCTTCCAAATACATCAACAACGAGAGCCAGCAATTGTATAGCGCACTTCAAATGGGGCAGTTTCTCAGGACAGCTTATTAGATACACAGATACATCCTGGTAGCTTTATAATAAAAATAATCCTTGCGTAGATTTTATCACGTAGTTGAGACGTCTCAAAAGTGCTGTGAAGTGAATTGAGCGTACGGTATATTTTGCGGGCGAAATGAATGTAAATTTTCTGCTTTACACAGTATATCCATTGATGTAACTTGTGTTGGACGTTGTTTGAGTTTTACGGAAGGGATACAGAGTGAACGTGGTCAGTCGCTTCGTGTTCTGCCTTCGGTGAATAGACAACATTGGAGCGGAGGGCGAGGAGGATCTCAGCACATTGGGGAGGTGACCAAGACAAGGTCACACGTTGGTACGGTGTGTAGCAACGGACGCTGACACTTTCCCAGTCGGGGTAGGCAGAGCAGGACATCACTCCTTCTGTCTTGTGAAGTATCTCAAGGTCTCAGGGACGCTACCCAGTGTGAAGGGTGCTATACCAAGGCAGGCGGTTTTGTTGTGACTGTTGTAAAGGTTTCTCTTAATCCACTTCCACTCCATTGGACAATCCTTCCTCGAAAGATGACAACAACAACAACGACGAGGACGACAGCCAAAGGACATTTGCAGACTGTAACGCCTTTCACGTCGGGGGGACGGGCGCGCGCACGATGAATAAGCTGCGGTGTGGAGTTCAACTGGGATCCCGAACTTGGGCCCTTGTCAACCTATCTCTGAACCGTCCAGGATAGAGTAAGCAGTGAGTAAGTAGAAAGTTCTCAACTCCACAACAGACAAACGGTATGTAGACGGGCGTGGAATTCTCGGTTCTCTGCTCTGTTGGGTTGGTTTCTTTGTCTGTCAGAAACGTAGTTACGTTTGAGGTATTTTTGTCCAGTTTGAGCTTTCCCGCCTGGGCAAGGCTTTGAAACCTCGGAAGAAGGAACAATGTTCAGCCGTAGCAAGACAGTTCAGGAGAGCAGCTACGGTGATACAACGAATGACTCAGAAAACAGGCGGCGAGGCCACAAATGCACAGGATTTAAAGGGCTTCCATCCAAGCAAAGCTTCTCGGATTCTTCCAAATAAGTGGTCGAAAAATATGTCATGTTCGATTTAATGCAAATTAGGATTAAATAATTTCATTGTCACTTTCTCTCTTTGTAAACAGAGTGAGTTTCCTCTAATTCAGCCTCTTTTGCAAAACATTTGCTACGGCCTGGAAGGGGAACAAAAAAAAAAAAATTGCTTTTTTTATTACGTTATAAAGACGGAATAATCAGGAACACATGGTCTGTGACCTTATTAAATCAGAATTGCTTACAAACAAAATGCTTGTAGTTTGACAGACCGAGAGGATCGCTTGCGCAGAGTTTCATGATGCACGGAAAAGGAATTCTTGCATTTTTGAAAATCCAAAATACTTTCGCAAGAAGCTTGTCTAAAATTTGGGCCGTGTTTATGATCATTTATTCATCTTGTTGTCATACGGGTGTTTAGTTTGGAAATAGACTCTGTCTCTCCCGAAAGATAGCATTTTCTGCTAGTAAGTTCCATCAATAACATTTCAATCTTCTCACCCGTTTAACCCGATGATCGCTATGTTTGCCCCCCACTCTTTTTACATTGGCTCCTATGGTCTCACTCCCGAATCACCGAACGAGACAGAATCCAATGCCTTAACATGTCGTTGGCTTAACATCTCAGCCGAACGTTGGCAACTCTGAAATTACAGTGGCCCCCAATACAACGTGTGGGAACGTCAGCCTGGATTGTGGCCTCAAAGTCCCATCCACGACCCTCTCTGACTCCCAAGGTGAGAGTTCCACCACCTGAGCCAAGCTGGCACGCGAGAATAAGACCTCATCAACTTGACTCCATCACAGTCTCCACAGAAATTGGTATCATTTCTCTCAAATCCAACTGCCAACGGTTTCTCTGGCAATCTCGATGTCACAGTGGTTTGCGTTGAATTCCGCTTTGATTCCTGATTCGCTTCAGATAGTGAGCGGACAATCGGGAGCTGGTTGGCAGTCTATTGTGACCTGAAGTCCCTGTCCGTGCCATTGGCAGACTCTTGCTATTTGCTCCGTGTGTCTGCATGATCAGAAAGGAATTAAATCAAACGCTTCTCTCACGGTGACTTCAAGAATTCTTCCGTTCTTGAGATGTATTTCTGGCATTACACCGTGGGGCGGAAGGGAGTTGGGGCTGGGGGAGAGTTGGGGCTGGGGGAGGGGAGGGGTGGGAGGGTGAGGGTGGGAGGGTGGTGGTGGGGGGGGGGGAAATTTGAAGTGACACAAACGAGAACATTTATAGACCTGTTCCAAACATGACAAAAATGCTCCTGCTCCTTGATAAAGAGTACAGAGCACTCCTCCATACATCACTAAAGGTTAATGTGTCCCCCTTGTCTTGTGCCTTTCGAAGGCATTTCTTGTGCGTTGCGGATTCCTGGTGTGTATGGGTGCTGGGCTGGTATAAACACCGAGAGATGCTCCATTAACTGCCGCTACAACAATAAATTTGGTTCCTTTCCTCCTCCTGGATTGAGCGCAGTAACTCTCTGGCTGTTGGCAGCTTTCCCTCTGTGCGCACTGTCCTAGTCTGGACTTCTTCCAAAGAGCAGGATCGCACTGGCGCGTCTGCCAAATACTTGAAAGCTAACTTCAACAAGAATAGGTTGAGGTAAATCCCGGGCCCTATGTCCATTCATTGACTTTCCTTCAGAAAAGTAAGACTTCTGAGGGAACATTACCAACCAAAGTAAAATTCCTGGATTAGGTTTTTGAACGGACGCTGTGATACCTCATTTGGAATTTACTGAGACAAGAAGATAGTTGAGGCTTGGCTTGATGGGATCCTTTGACTCGTACCTTATTTATTGTTCGCCCCCATCTGATAAAGGGTGATGCCGTTTTCCATTAAGTATGCTTCAATAATATGTTGGCAACGGCGTTGCTACACAATGTACATTTCTGTTCTGACAGCGCCTGAACGTGTGGCTTGATGTGTTTGTGATCTCCTGGCACCCGATCGCTCGCAGTCATCTGCCAGGAACACCCCACAAGAGGCAAATAGAGTGAAAATCAGATATATCACAGGGGGGGAGATGTGAAAAGATCTCGTGGCCACGACGCACTGTCGTGCGGTTATCAGTGATGCCAACGTTGCTGCACTTAATACCTCGCCTTTGAGGTTTTCTTTGAGTCTCCGATCCTCTGGGCAAGGATACAGAGCAGACAGGCGCAAATCTCAGTCACAGCTCATAGCGTTGGCTGTGAGTGAGAACCCACAAATTCTTGCATTGCACCACAGCCGTGTGAAGAATGCAAGAGGTTGCAAGGCGTCGGTTGGATTGTCAAAGGTGCTGTATTTTTGCCGGAGACTTTACACTGAGGTTCTCTCTGCCTGATCAGCCGCACGTTAAAGATCTCGTGTTTCAATTCGAAAAGAGAAGGGGCTTTCTCTCCCGGTGTCCTGGCCAGCAATGGCCCAAATAACATTGGCCGTTCAAGTCATGGCTGTTTTGTGGGACTTCTCTGTGTGCCAAACGCAGGTGCGTTTGCCAACAAAACGCACATCAGTACATTTGACAGTAGTCAACCCGTGAAGCATTTGGAGATGTTTCGATACCGAGAGCCACAGATCAAACGCAGGGATGAAGACGATCCTTGGTGGTCTGCCTTCTGGACCACCGTCGAACGCGGTGGGGAGGAAGGATCGAGGGTTCCAGTAACTGCAGTCTCTTTCGCCTGCAATACCAGGCCCTGGTCTTATAATTCTAATCAATATTCAGGCATTTAAATATGACATTATGATGGGTAAATAATTAGAATTAGCGAGATTGATTGATGTTTGTTTTGACGCGTATTGTTGTAAATCCAGCTGGTTTTTAGTACTTAATGAAACTTTTAACTGGGAGGCAGCAGCATGATTGTTTTAATTCTAAACAAAGTTTCTGTTTCTTGGCCCTGTCCATCACCATCCCTCATCGCTTGCGTTTTGTCAGATCTGCTCATTGTAAACACGGGGCAGGAGTGTGCAACCGGTTTGTATTCATTTCTGAAACTCCTAAACCAGATTATTCCTCGCCTTTGGAAGTCTATTCCAACGTATTTACCAAGTTGGCACTGTCCCTCCGAGGGCTTTGCCCCTTCCTTCCCCCTTCTTCAGGTCGTGCTTGAAGACAGTGCCTACGGTGACCTCCCCCCCAACCTCGCCCACTGTCCAGTGATCTGGGATGCTGCCCTGACTGAGGGGCTTCTATACAAACAAGTCATTGTTGTTGAGTTTGCAGCCAATTTAAACTCAGAGGGTAATTCTTCCTTAGGAACTTGGCTACGTCAGAGTCCCTCTGTGCTTCAGTGTCAACGTTTCCACCTTCTAGCGAGCAGACAAAGCTTGCCTCGTTCATGACGTTGCAAGTAGATAAAGTCCCTGGCATGCTTTCATTTCTTTAAAAAATATATACGCCTACAAGGATTGTAAAGCCTCTCACACGTGTCATCAAGCATTTGCTTGAGAACCTCTTCTGATCAATTCCATAAACCCCGGGCTTAAAGGATAATGAGTTCAACCTGGCCGTCTGGAGTCCAACTGGGGATGATGTTTGGTCGGTACCATCTGGAAGCGAGTTAACATTATTGGGCAAAGAAGCACACAAGGTGTGAGTGCATATTTTTGATACTGTGTTAACATGAAAATCAAATGCGTTTATCCTGTCGGATCTCGTATGACAGCCCTCCAAAATGTAAACATGTTGCAAGCCGTAAACCACTCCACCGTCGGGCAAACTCCCAGTGACCTGTCAAGAGTTTACTGCTTGACCTTGTTAATTTCATTAACTTTGGGAGGCACGGGATTGTCGGAGGTGCTGCCCTTTCAATCAGAATCCAAACCTTTACTCTAAGTCTAGATTCTGGTGGGACACTCACGAATGTTGGGCAATTGGCTGCCGTGTTTCACCCACAAAATGTTACAGTCAACTCACCTCACAGTTACGTCCTGTGAAGCGCGTTGAGACGTCCCGAAGACGTGATCAAAAATGCAACAATTGTTATTATCCTATATTCTTGACATTTCAAGGCATCCCAAGATTTGGCGAATTCCTAAACACTGGCTTCATTTCAAAGCCAACTCTCTGTACGTTTCTTTTAAGAACCGCAGACGACTGGCTTCAAAGTTGAGAACTCAATTGAACAATTTGCCAAAATTCTGGACTATGTGAAATCTAAGAAAATAGAGTAAATCTCAACCAACCCTGGCAGAATTTCCCCCACATAATCGTTTGTTATCCTGACTGAAGACAAAGCGCAGCGCTGCGTTTTGTAACTCTTTATATATAAAAAAAATAGGTTTTGAAGATCTTCTCTACGCTCGGACTCAAAACGCAGAGTGAGTAGTACCAGGTACAGATCAATTGAACAGTTATACTTTCTTTTGAGCTTAACGCAACTGGCTTGCCTTTAAAATTGGCAACCCAAGTGTCCGCACCATTCATTCATCCCATTACACTCATTACACTCTCCCTCCATCTGCCTCCTCAATCAATCGCCATCTTCAATTCGTGTCTGAAGTCCTTCCTCTTTGACCTGGCTTACGTGTCAACAAACACACCCGCAAATTAACTTCAATGAGTTAAAACGCGATGTTTTAGTGAGCGCAGCAAACAATTTCACAGGTGAGTTTCACTCGGAATCAATAAGTCTCAGTTTTGATGTTTTCTAAATAATTTTAAAAAACGTGTCTCTGGAAAGTTTTCAATAATTATTCCCAAACCCTCATTGCTGATTATTCTGCTGTGCTCCACTTACTAATCTATAGCTAATGACAATGACTGAAGCTTAGAAATAATTAATGTCTCCTTGGGGGACGCCAATTGCAAACCCTACAAATTGTGTTGTTTTGTAACATTCAGAGTAGATCAAATATTGAATTTTCTGCGATACCAGCACCACTTAAATGTCAAATGTAATAGCTGGTGACCTAATACATTATCAGATAACCAGGCTGTTCATTTAATCCACCAGGAAGTAATTACATCGAAGTAAACACCAAATGTCGGGGGCGTTAACGCTTTCAGTTCAAACAGTCTGATCGATTTTATTGGCCGCTGACGTCAACAAACTTAAGTATTTTACGTTGCCAATGGACTGACTGATTGATCCAGATCCCACGGCAGGTTTGATTGCAATTTTCTGTATTTCTTTCTTTTGCCGATCTCCTCCTCTCCCTTTTCTCATTCTTTTCCTGTATCTTACTTGCAACCCTCTCTCAGTAGCTCACTGGAGTGGACATTCTCAGACCCACAAACCCTTTTGGACCTGAGACAGGAGCACAATCAGCCAAGCCAATCTGATATTGAGAGACCAGAACATTGTAGTCGTGTCTTATTTTTATTGAAATGTTAATGTGCCCTTATAATAATGTAATAATATAATAATCCTTACATTTATATAGCGCTTTCCACGTCTTATCGACGTCTCAAAGCGCTTCACTTAGGCGCTCACTGATGTCTCAGCCAACTGGCTCAGACCAACTGACCATTCACCCTCACGGTTTGTTTGTTTTTGGTGGGGGGGGAGGTAGGGTGGGGAGGGGGGGCGAACTTGGCTGCCTTTTTGGCCACAAAAGCAGTCACTTCACTTGACGGTGAAGTATTTCGCTGAGGTATTTCGACGTGATAAAGTGCTGTAATGGTACCACAAAAATGCAAATTCTTTCTCGCTCTTTTATTTCTCCACCTTGAACTTTCAAAAAAAAAAAAGAGTTTGATGGAAAAATGTTTGAAATATGACTCGTAACTCCAGACCTTCAAACCAATTGCCCCAGTGACTATCGGCTTTGGTGGGGGGGGTGGGGGGTGGGGGGGTGGGGGGGGGTGGTGGGGAAGGAGGTCCCTGAATAGGCTCCAAGATGACGTGTCTTAGCAATAGGATGCTGGAAGCCGGTTAACTCTTTGTGGTTCTCTACTCCCTGAAGCTGGTGTGTCCACGGTAATCGCAGGCACTGCTGAGGGCAATCCAACCAGCCCTGGCTACGTTTGCGTTAAACGTAGAGCCTTATCTTGCCATCGAGACGTCTCGAGGCCCCCGCACCAAATACCGTGAAGTGGATCGACCGAGTTGTTGTGTGTGTGAGACAAAACCCGGCAGGAAATTGCTCGCAGCTATTTGCGAAACGCGCACCTCCTGATCAGCAACCAGACGTGAGAGAGAGAGAGAGAGAGAGAGAGAGGGAGAGAGTCAAAAACTCACTGCAATAATCGAAACTGTTGATAAAGCAATTTGTTTTTGTCGAAGATTTTGTGAAAGGACACGGGCACGCAATAACGCAACTTTGAAAGTTCGCTGTCTGTGACTGTTCACTTGGCCAAGCGAGTTCAGTCACTGAGTAGCCGTATATTCATCTCGTCTGCTCTATCCTCTTGGGTGTAGAGTTTAGACAGGTGATTTTTCATGATGTTTTAGCCACCCAAACCTTGAAACGCTCGTGCCACAATCCATCACGATGCTCCTGAAAGCCGAGTTCTTACTGGTTATTGATGAAGCCACAAGCTCCTCGCGCAAGAGGAAAATTGTTGTACCACAACCAAGAAGCTTTAAAGAACATTTTTCGGAATCGAGTTACAGCCGAGACGTTGGACTGTCGGGGTTGGGGTGTGGGGGGGGGGGGGTAAGTGATCACCGTGCAACTCAGAATGGAGATGGATTTCAAAATCTAACCTCGTTGTTGTCTTTCCAACTGGTAAGAAATTAGGGATCTCAACGAAGCTGCTCGATGGCACGCCTTCAAATCGTGACAGTAGATGAAGCCCTCACTGTATCGGGAGTTTTCCATTCAGGTTGCCACCACGAGGCCGGAGTCTGGTCCAAGGCCGTGAGCTGAGTTAGTTATTAATAATAATAATAATGATAAAAAATAATCCTTGGATTTGATACGGCGCGATATCGCGTCTTTGCGACGTCTCAAAGCGCCTCCCAGACTATACCGGGGGCAGCTGTTAGGCCTGAGGTAGACAGGGCAAAAGTAATTGCTGTCCAGATCGCACTCTCCCCTCCCAAACCAGGTCAGCACTCGCGTTTCTGAGTCAGCAAACCGTGGGTTCAAGTCCGTGTCAAGACTGCGAACCTACATAGTCTGAGGCAGGCTGATGCTAACATCGCCAACGCTACATCGTCAAACTGTCTCAAAGTGCTTCCCGGGATTGACTGACGAGCGAAGCAACTGTATAATTGCAGGTAAATGTAGCTGCCGATCAACCACACAACAACGTCCCACAAACAGTCATGAAGTGAATGATCAATTTGATCCGGGAGATTGTTGGCCAGGACACCAGGAGGAAACCCCCTTCCTCTTTTGGAATAGTGCCGTGAGACCTTTCATCTTCAACCTGAACAGCAGACGCGATCTCGGTTACACGGTGCGCTATCTTGTATGAGTTATTAAACTCTGAATGTGAACTAGTCCCTCTGGTATTCCTGATGATCAGTGGCAATGGATAGTATCATAAGGAGGCTCTATAATCGACAAACTATTTTCCAACAGTGGAATCAAATAAAAACGTGAAATATTATCGACATGTATTGTACCCGTGGGTGGTGAAAACTGGAGTTGATTATTGTAATCCCGAAGAGGGCTGAGCAAACATGCCTTGGGAATATCACTTAAACTTCTAAACCCTCGCTGAGGATGAAGGGTTCAGTGGGTTTAAAGGTATCTGAGACAATGCCGACATCAAAAGTGTCGGATAAATGTCAATTGTACTTTCACGCAGCCACCTTTCAAAGGAAAGAACAGTCTCAACGCCTCACAGAGTGAGGCAATGGGAATTGAGTTGACACAGGCTCAGCTGACAGTCCAGTCCAGTGCAGTGCTGGGGTTCACTTCCACACAGTAAACGAAACCCCCAAAGTAACGCTTACACGGTGCTTAATGTCACCTACAATTCATTGGAAAGATATATTTTGCTCGACTAAGCCCAGAAAGTATGAGGTGCAGGAATGGCGAGAGCCAAGGCTCTGACGAGCATCAATCAGACTAGTGACTGGTCGTACCTCCCATTATGTCGAACGTTGACCGACATTAATGGAAGAACTCACTGCACTGGAATAATAACAAACCCTCCCCACCAAAAAAACACAATAATAAAATTGGTCATTTTCAATCCACGGCTGTTTGTGTGTTTGGGGGGGGGGGGCAACGCTACTGTGCGCGATTGGCTGCCGCGATTCGCCCACAAATATATACAGTCAATTCACTTTACAGTGTGTTCTGTGAAGCGCTTTGGGACGTCGATAAGATGTGAAAATGCAAGGATCATTATTATATTATATTATTACTGTCTTTCAAACTGCGCCCACGGATCGTTATCGTCCACCTGGATCTACCATGTTCTCTGTACAAATGTTTCCATTACAACCTATCAAATAATACTTTGCATCTGTTACCAAACTTGGCCTAGATCTGGACTCCCAATCTATCTTCCTTTGTTCACTTGCATTTTTAATCATCATTATCCCTAACTTTCCGATCAATGACCATTTCCTGCTTATTGTCCAGCGCAGTGATGGGGTGGGGGGGGGTGGGGGAGTGGGGGGGTTGGGGGGAGTGGGGGGGGGGGGTGGGGTGGAGCCATCACTAAATTGCCAAGAGATGCCTCCCTCCCCTTTAGACGAGACACGAAACCTAGACTCCGTCTCCCTCTCCTGCTTATTCAGGTGCACAATAAACATCCCGAGGCATTGTTTGGAAGGATACAGGGCGTTCTTCCAATATCCTTTCCTCGTCCAAAATAAACAGAAATACAGATTAATCTCATTGCTGATTGTGAGGCTCTGCAGGTGTGTGTTAACTGGTGAACTTGCCACGTAACAACTGCCGCCGCTCTTCAGAGTAACGCACTGTCTTGGAGCGCAACAGGAAATTTGTAACATGAGCAAGGTGCCACATCAAATAGGCTTCTTAAAAACTTAACACAGTCTCTCACTCCTGCTGCCCTGTGCAGAGCGACGGAGACCACTTCAACAGACACCGTATTGTCAAGTTATTTTTTGCTGAATTCTTTTCATTTTTGCTTGGCGCAAGGCAAGGGGTTATTCTGAACAGTCCTGCTTCACAAAACTTTGAAGTTAATTATTTTTTCACATGAGGAATAAAATAGTGCACTTACGCAGTGGAACACTGAAATAGATTTTTTTTCCCCCCCTGCTTAAAAGCTCCCAACATTACCCCCAACGCATACTCCTTGGGTCCCCAAGACTCGGTGTTTGTTACCCTACGGTCTCACCGTTTCCTGAGGTTGGGGACTTTTACCGAATTAAATAATAACAATAAACCTTGCATTTGATACGGCGCCTGATCACGTCGTTGAGACGTCTCCAAGCGCTTCACAGAATATACCGTGAAGTGAATTGATTGTGGGCAAAACGCGGCAACCATTTGCACGCAGCGGGGTCCCCCAAACAGCCGTGGACTGAGTGACCGCATCACTGTTTTTATTTATTGCCGTACTCTATCTTCAAACAACCCGCTAACTGAATACGTCATCGCTCCCACTTGTCTCCCCTCACGTCCACTGAGGTTCCGCCCATCGATCAATCCATAGAAAAGAACCCACGTTGTCACAATATATTGCTGCGGTCGCACACCGTGTGTGTGTGTGTGTGTGTGTGTGTGTGTGTGTGCGTGTGCGATGGAGGCTGAGAGGTAAGAATGCTCTTCTAATTAATAACGCGCAATACACCAGAAAGAACCAGTTTCTCTGTACGGTGAGAGGCTCACGCCAACAACTACAGCTCCCCAAACAAGAAATACAGGTTTTCATGACTGCCAGACACGTCAAGAACTCTATCTTTTAGAAACATCTGGTTTGAATATTGCTAATCCGCTATCATAAGAATCCCAACACGAGTGAGCAGATCTGTGTCGTCAAAAACACATCTGCAGTCAAGCTAACATGCAAACCCAGGGATCTGTGGCCATTCACTCTCGACCGTCGCCCTTTGCTGATTTGACTTAGCAAGTCTGTCTCCAGAATAAGTAAAGTGGGGGGAATACTACACATCACCAAGCGAGTTCTACAAAATGGAAAGATGGCTTTGGTGTGTTGGATTTAAACGCTACGATTCCTGCCTCGAGGATCGATTGACGTTGAACTTTATTTCATTTGAAGCCCGAGGGCTGTTTCTTTTTCCTCTTTCCTGCTCATTTCCTCTCTATTCTCTGCCGTGCCTCACGTTAGCTGATCTCTCTATGTGATCTGTTGCTTCGGGAGGTTCCAACGCACAGTGAACACTGTGGGTTTTAGTGTGTTGCCTGTTTGACGCACCAGGCGGAGTAGTTGAGCAATTGTAGGAGAGAATCTTCCAACTGCTAGGCTCCCCTCCCCTCCCCACCCCCACCCCCCCAACCTCCCCCACCCCACCCTCCCACACCTCCCCCCCACCTTGAAGAATCTTATCGAGATCCCACCGTGAGTACTGAATAGTAAAGACAAAGTGAAATGGCCATTACTGGAGCATTTACTGTTAATGTGCTGTAAAAAGGCAATTTCTTTCCTCTCGATCATGTCAAAACATTACAAAGCACTTCACAAGAGAGCCCACAAACTGCCCCGAGGTGAATGACTAAATGGATGAGGGAGGAGTATCAGCTCGGAGATTAGAATAACTCACACTGCTCTTCTGAGAATAGGGTCTCCAACATCTGCCTGAACAAGCATAGGCGACTTGTGCTTAAAGTCTCACCCAAAGTGAGATACTTCCAACAAAGGCAGCCCTTAAAATCCAGTCACTGTTTGGGGGGTTATACCCACTCCATAATAAACCTTGTTGTGGCTGGTTGATCAGTCGAAACCATCACTGAGATATCGAGATGTAAACCTGTCCTGAATCTCTGAACCCCTAACGGGTGGCGAGGTTCCTGTCGGGGAGGGTGTACGCCATCAGGGGAAACAACAAGAACTTACGGTTGTAAAGTATCTTTGACAAGGAATTAGGCCTAAACGTGCTCAACAAATAACGAGGAGGAGCATGGCCAAGGAATGGATGCAAACCAGAGGCCGATCGAAAAGATACGTTTGGAAGGGTTTTGAAGAGTGTGAGGGAGAGAGGAAAGTAGACGACACTAGAGCTCAGGTGCCAACCATCCAGAGCTTTGGGACGTCGTCCCGACATGAACGCTGCCCTACATATAAATGTGATTCTCGCTGTAGTGCGCCAGAGGGGTTAAGTTTCCAATCGGCGTTGCAGACATTAGCTTCTCAATTGTGGTCGACATGGATTTTGTTTCTGCTCTTGAACCACAGAACCTCTCATTCTGGCCAAATGTGGTTTGAGAGCCAGGTCACAGAGGAGGAAGCCAAGGCGTGTTCCTGCAGCGTTCCGATGCAACGCACCGCTCGCTCGCACACAAACGCTTTCTGGTTTGCTGCAGTCTGTCAGTTGCATTCGTCAAGCGAAAAAAAGTTACCATCTTTTTTCCCCATAGACGTAACACAAATAGGGTCGGAGGGGGCTGGGTGGGGAGGGGGAGGGGGTGGGGGTGGGGGTTGGATGGGGGAGGGGATGGGGGTAAGGCGGATGTTCCAATTGAAACACAGCCACAGGATCTCTCAGCGGGTTTTGCCAGGATAATTGCTGGTATGTGTTGATTCCGTTTCGGAAAATGGCAAGTTATTCTCTTCTACCTCTGCCTTTACCCCAAATTACCAGAGGACCAATAAACCATACTCCATGTTATATTTAGCTGTTGTGTTCTGGGTCGTGTAGAGCTGTGACAGATGATAAGATAAAGCTGAGGGAAGTTAATTGCTATTATCTGTCCGGTCGGTAGGAATATGTTGAGTAGCTTTGGAATGTAGAAGTGATTTCAGTTGTGTTTTTTTATTATCTTGACCTCCTTGTTGTAAAACATGTTCAGGTCTCCTGAACATCGACTATTCCACAATGAAAACATAAGTCTTTACCCCCATTTGCCTGGACAACGTTCAGACTTTCACGCACTAGGGAAAAGCCAAAGCTAACAGGAACAAAGGCACAGCCCTGAAACTCGGGGGGGGGTCACTACTTTACCAGTAATAGTAATGACCTCTCCATTACTATTCTCTTAACATTTTGCCTGTAATAACTTCGCACAGCTCAATACAAACACTTCCTTCAGAAATCATTCCAACCTCATCCTTTGCACAGTGCAACGTTCCTATTGGTATTGGTCCAAGTTTGAGCACATACCTCGCTCCCTTTCAAGTCATTCATCTTTATTAAGTAGACTGCACATGGAATGATCAGTGTCTGGACAACTGCTCTCTTTAACATTAATATGATCGTGAGGTAGATATCTACACTTACATGGCTGCCCCTCTCCCCCTCCACACACACGACACACACAAACACACACACACACACACACGCTCTTCCTCCTAATGAGGATATGAAAACAGTACAGATCCGCAGGCACCACAGAAAATACAGTAAAGTGGGAATCCGTCCGGATGGTAGTCGATTAGCGGATTACTTTCCCGGTGGTAATAATCCCTTCAAAAAAAAACATGTGGTCACTCAATCCCGGACCGCTTGTGGTTCACCGCTGCGCGTGACTGGCTGCCGCCTTTACACAAAGTCAATTCACTTCACAACGTACACTATTCTGTGACGCCCTCTGAGAAGTTAAAAATATTGGCTCTCACATTCGCCTAGAGAAATGACCGGTCACTCTACTTGCGATAAAGTAAGACGTTTGGACAACGTGATATTGGGGCATCAGTTTAAATGAATTTGGATCCCAGTGAGGGGCTGGAGCCCTTTGGCTTGGAGGCGTGGAGACTGTCACTCGGTTTGGGGAGAAGGGGGGAAAGGCTCTGGAGAACCATTCCAGCAATTGTCCAGCTGGTGTTTGAACCCTGGGTTTCACAACCATTCAAACCTTGTGGCACGAGCCGGACGTTTGAAGTGGTGTCTCCACCGCTCAGTTTATTGACAGAAACTGAAACAGAAACAGAGAAACCTCGCTTCAACCCATTCAAAGGTCCAAGAGAGAGTTTTATGCCAAAAATTGTAATCTCAGCCAGGCGCGAGCTTTTGTTTGCTTGGCTGAACTCGCTGCCTGTTTGATCCCTCTTGTTGTGCGAGCGGTCTTTCCAATGCAAGCGTTCGTTCACGTGACGTTCAGAGACAGTGAAAGGCGAAGCTTCGATGGATCAAGTTCTTGATCTTAACCTCAAGAACTGGATTTTACTGTCTGAAATTCTCTGAAAAGCATCTGGTTCTATTTATGATATATACGTGTACGTATAGGACAGCGATTTTCGTTGTTTTTTTTCATATAAAATGGGTGTTGTATTTCAGAGCGGATTGCAAACAGGAATTGCAAACCGAAGCCTTGTCTTCGGTTACTGCAGCAGTATTGATGGCAGCCGATGTGGAGGAGTGTTGTGCAATGTATGAGCTGACGTGAATGTTTTGGGGGGGGTTGCAATACTCTCAGGTAGGGGATTCATTGTTGGCGCTAAAAAAAAAAAAACGCTCTTTCTATCTTGTACGATTCGTGTGATTGACTTATGGTCCCACCTTCATCAACGCAATGTGGTTTACAAGTTACAATTGTCTCAGTCACATCACTGCTGTAGCTCAGTGGTTAGAGCACTCGCCTTACAAACGAGAGACCTGGGTTCGATTCCCAGCAGGTCAGGGTGAAACCTTGGGCAAGTTTCCTTACTCCACATACACGCCTAATAACAATCCCATCAAAAAACAAAACACCATAATAGATTGGTGATTTCAATCCACAACTGAATCGAAATTTCAGAGCATGCGGAATTTAACAAATTCACTAAATTTAACAATAATAAATTCACTCTTCATTTTGGAACTGGTTTTCTGCCGACTCTGCAAAAAGGAAGATGATAAGCAGAGAAACAGTTTCAAAAAGGAGAGTTTATTTGAAGAATTTGCCAAGTTCTACCTGCTCTAAAATGTTAAGAAATAACAGCGAAGGTTTGGAACCCAGTGGAATTTCTGCCCCCAAATTGAGAGAAAATGGCAAACTTTCTGGTGTTAGTCCAACCAGGAACACCTTCCCGATTAGGGCTTTCCCTGTCAGGGTTGACGAGAGCTGATTGGGAGTAACTCTTGACACCAGTGAGTGGCTGCGATTTCCAAGTCCTGTGATGAACCAGGCTGTGTGATCTGTCATCAACATTGCCCCCGGAGGATTGGGAACCTGCCTGTCACAGGTAGTGGATTACAGAGACTGCTCTTGTCCACTGAAACAACCCAGAGACATGTTTATTTTGGCCCCAATCTTGAACCATCTGCAAATCCCTCTCAGGTTAAAGTTTTCCTAAATGTAACGTAATGCAACACATCAATATAGAGTGTTGGTGGACACCGGGGACAGGGATTCTTCTGGCTGGGCTGTCATCAGCAATGTTCTAGGGTCCTTCAGAACCCCCTGGTTCAGGAACTGGTTACAGCAGATGGAGGATTGACTTGATTCTGATAGTTGATTGCCACGTCACGTTGGAGTCAACTTATCTCCAAGGAGGACAACACCAAGGCTGAGTGTAGCCCAAACCACCGGCTTATCAAATGTGATAATTATTGCTGACAACAACAACACAATCACACGTATCCTCAGACGCTGGACAATCAGTGTTTTGGATCCCGGCTATGGGTCATGATCGGGGAGAGGAGGGGGGAAGTGGAGGGAGGTGGGGAGGAGTGTGACCAAAGGCACTGTCGAAGAAGAGGGTCTTGAGATGGGTCTTGAAGGAGGCAAGGGAGGGGGAAAGGTGGAGGGTACTGCAGGATGGAGTCCCACAGGGTGGGGGAAGAACACACAGTTATTACGCGTCAATAATCATCACACCAGCTTGGTATTTTACTTTGTGAAACATCTTGAATTTATCTGCTGTTATTTGATGTAAAAAGCATGCGTTTTATTTAACTGTTATGTTGATGTATCTTTTCACGATTCGAAATCTCTTTCTGACTCAACCTGAGAGTTTTTAAAAATCATAAATAAAATCTAGGTTTAGGTTTTGAAACCCTCCTCAACCACCAATAATCAGATCTGTCACTTTTACTATAGAATAATTGGAAAATTAATCTTTTTTCCTCAATGCCAAGACATCTACTCCAGACACTCGTCTAGACTGTTTCTAAGTGTGAACAGTGATGATATGGGTTGCATTACATTATATTGTGGTCACTAATCTCATTTTGCCTACATGACAAAGCATCTAGTGTCTGGTTTTCTTAAAAAAAAGTAATGTTAAAAGATGACATTGGCAATAATAACCCTTGCCTTTGATATAGAGCTTTATTGTGTCAAAACCTATCTAAGTGCCTCACCGATTGGCTGGGTTAGTGTGACGGCTGAGTAGTATTCAATGTGCAACCCAATTATCAAAACTAAACTCCCAATTCTACTGGCAAACTGTGCTCCTTAATGGTACGAACGTTTGGTATATTTTATAGTGCTGGGTTCTTTTGTTTGGTCAGCCGGGTGTCTGGTGTGTGTGGACACCCATAATAATGCTTTGGAGTCCTTTAGCTCTGTGTTTAGGGCCCTCGCTTTGCAAGTGAGAGACCTGGGTTCGATTCCTGGCTAGGGTGTAAACTTTGGGCCAGTTTCCTTACTCCACTGGCATAATAATAATCTCTCAGGAAAAAAAAAGCAATAATTGGTCACTTCAATCCACGACTGTCTGTGGGACACTGCCTTGCAATTGGCTGCCGCGTTTCGCCCCTAAAATATACACTTTACAGTATATTCTGTAGCGGCTTTGAGACGTCTAGCAGACATGAAAAGCGCTATATCAAATGCGAGGATTATTTGTTTATTATTGACTTCAGAGTATCTAATCAGACTCGAATTCTACACATGTGAGAGGCTGAAATTTTGCAATGTGCGAAATGGAATGTGCATCCGTGTTATCTAATTCTGGAGGGCGTTTAAAGCAAAGTTCTTCCGACTGTCCCCTTTAAGCATCTGATAATCTTGAAATGATCCCTTGTTGCCAACTCACCCACCAGTAGAAATCATGCCTACTTACGTGCAGAAAATTTCTATGTTTCTATCAGATCCTCTATTAGCCTTTGCCCCCAGGGAATACAGTTCAGTGTTTAAATCCTTTAATGTATTGTCCGATCAATCTGGTATTATCGCAGGGAAGCCCCATCCCCCCTTTTCCCACCCCCCCCGCCCACCCCGATCATGACTCCGATATCCTTTCTTTAACAGGGTAACCTACTCTCTACCCCCGCTGCAGGCTAACCAATATCATGTACAACATTGCCATGTCTTTAAAGCTACTGTACATAAAACCTAATGAATTTATACCAGTCATCGGTTTACAGTTAAAGTTGGAACGGAATTTCCCATTACATTACGTTACGTTGACCAGTGCAATTTCAACTTGTTTCCCACCTAACCCATCCATCTGGTTCATTCCAATCCCTGGAAGCATGTAAACAAAATAGTTTTTTCTAATGTTTAATAAGCAATGAAATCAAAGAGGATGTAATTGAGACGCATTAAGGAGGCCCTTGTGGAAAATAACACATTGCTACCTGTTTCTTCATCTTGCACCCAATTCCTTCAGTTCATTTGCAGGTATTTTATATACACAGGGGGGGGGTCCTAGTCCACGGTTTATCACCTCATTAACAAAATATGTCACGGTTAACTGTGAGAGCATCTGTATTTCATTAGGACTCAATGCCCCGGGGCTCTGAATGGTCTTGTTTCAACACTCACCCTGATTTTGCGCCAAGACGGCAAACAGAACTTTACCAAAACGCGCACCAGTAAAATTAGCTTGGATCACTTCAATAATAATATTTTTTTTCTCCTCTCAGCATGCTCTGCATCAGGCTGACATGTACCAAAAAAAAACCTCTCTCCATGTAATATAATTTAAATAACTCGACTGACACTTAAAGCTGTGGAAATTTTAAGTGTTTCAACAACTCTTTCCATTGGCATCAAGTCATGCAGTGTAATACATGGGCTTGTCTAAAGCCACCTAGTATTTTTGTTAATGTATACAGTCTGACACCAGCCAGGACATCCAGCAGATACAGCACTGTATGTAAACAGTCAGTTTAACCGAGTCTGGGGGGGGGGGGGGGGGGGAAATTAAAACATTTGTTCAGTGTGTGTGTGTGTGTGTGTTTTGTGCTTTTGAGAGATTTCCCCCCCACCCCCCCACTCCCCCACCCACATCCCCATAAATAAATCGCTTTATTTACGTATTTCTTTTGCCACCAATTGTCTCGCTCACCCAATATCAACGTGACACCAGGACACACTCACTGCTGCTCTGAAACACACAAGCCTTGCCCTGCCTGTCTCAAAGATCACTAACATGTTGCAACTATCTGCAGGTGAGACCTTCGCAAGAGAAGAATAATCTTTGCATTTCGTCAATTCACTTGACAGTATAATCAGTGAAGCGCTTTGAGACGTCTAGAAGACGTGAAAAGTACTACATCAAATGCAAGGACTATTATTATTATTTGCTGGGGTATTTCATCACGTTGTCAGAACGCTTCACAGAAAACACTGGACAGTGGTGTGACTGTGAGCATATTGTGGGCGAACGAGGCAGTCAATCCATCTGTTGGCAGACAAATTGGCCAGACAAATTGGTGTCCCTCAAACAGCCCGTTGGAGAATTACACCTGGGCAATGGATGGACAGGAAACCAGGAGAAACTTCCTTCACTTTTCGAAGAGTGACATGGGATCAGACAGCCTCGACTACCCTTTCCTGGTAACTTGTTGGACGTTGTTAATTACCCCCCTTGTATCAATGAATACTTCCAGGGGTGGCTGTCCTGGACATTTTCCTCTTCTTTTGACACCTCATCATATTTCACAATATTCTTGGGAAGTAAAATTATTAGGGCACTTGTGGCAGGTGGGTGGGGAGGAGGCATCAGGGAACTGCAGTATGTGAGCCGTGGATTGGGATGGGATGTGGCAAACTGGACTTGATGGCTATCTCCTATTCCTAATTTCCTAATCCCCAATGTTTTGATTTACTGTTTCGTCCCCAGTGACCCTGATAATCAAATGTCTTTGTTCGTCAGGAAACTGGGATGAGAATAACATGGTGAGAGCCCTCGGGAAACATTCTGTTCCTCTTTGATGTCCGGATCACACTTTCCTGACCAACTGAGTCAGTGTGGTCATGATGAATTTGTGTTTTTGTCTCCTGTGAATGTCTTCAGGGAATCTTGGCTCACAGCGTCCGGTGGCTGGGTGGCTTGTGGCTATGTTTTTGCGTGAGTATGTATGTATGTGTGTGTGTGTGTGTGTGTGTGTGTGTGTGTGTGTGTGTGTATGTGTGTCTGTGTGTGTATATGTGGATGTAAATGTGTGGATGTAAATGCGTGGATGTATATGGGTGTGTATATGGGTGTGTGTATGTGTGTGTATAATGTGTGCGTGTATGTGTATGTGCACACATGTGTTTGTGTGTGTATAATGTGTCTGTGCGTGTATGTGTATGTGCACACATGTGTTTGTGTGTGTATGTTTGTGTGTGTATGTGGTTGGGGTGGGTGGGAAGGGACTGGCTGGCCTGTGAGTCCCAATGATGACGTGCCTGAGGTCAGGCTATACTCATTCATTGCTGGTCAATCCTCACAATGGACGTTTTGTTCTCTTTTTTTTAATGATAATTTTAATTAAACGCCAGATCCTGCGGTGGCTGAAAGCCACTTTACCAGGACAACAACCCTCCATTCCCCCCCCCCCCCAATCCCCCCCCCCACCCCCATTAAAGCAAATTCACTTATGTTATGTTTCAAACATCAGAGGAGATGCCATAAATGAGGAAAGCAGCTTTTAATTTCACTATCTGTGAGATGGAATCTGCTGTTTTGCTCGCCAGGAGGGGATGGACTAAGGCAGCAGATTGATGAGGCTTTTGCCTCTGGGACATTTTGACTGATTACAGTTGATTGCTTTGCTGTTGTGTAAGTGGAATTGGCTCCATTGATAATAATACTGATTGCGTTTGATAGAGTGCTATCACATCGAGCTGTCACAGAGCCTCGCAGGTGCTTGCTGTCAAGTGGAGTAACTGTATATTTTGAAGGCAAACATGGCAGTCAGTTCTTTTTAATTTTATTTTACGAGGGAGTAAAGTCCTACAAACAGTCATGAAGCGACTGACCGATTCGCCTGAAGGATTGTTGGACAGCACACAGGGTGAAACATCTCTTTTTCAGATAGTGCCAACGGGATCCTTCACCGGACGGGACCCTGGTTTAATAGTTCATCTGAAAGGGCCAGCCTTTCAACAACAATTTAACCGGTGGAGGGTAGCGTCTTGGAGGGAGATTTGATAGCAACTTTGATTCATAGTGGATCATCTTCGCTTCAGATCTTCTTCCTTTGAATTTTGGCGAAACTTGGAAAGTTTAGCTGTTTTACATCACGGACTCATAAACATGTAGCACACAATCAAGCCCATTGTTTTGATGATGATGATGATGATGATGATGATTGCCTTACGTGACTCTCAATGTAACAATGTACCATATTATTTAAAACACACACACACACATCAATGTTCCCACTTTCATCCCTGAACTCCATCAGGCATTGGTAATACTCCAAAAAAAGTTTGGAGGTTTTTTAAAAAAAGTAAAACTACAAAAATAGACACTGAGAGAACGTTCTGGCATTTCTCAAAACATTCAAGGCATGAAGGTATGCTGAGGAGAAGGTCTCAGAATTAATCTAGGGAAGTAGACACGCTAACCATGCAGAAGCAAAAACACACTGGAAAGCATTCATATTATTGATAATCATAATTATGGTTAAAAATACAAGAACACTAATCAAATTTACATTCGTATAGTGCCTATAGTTCATGACAAGAGAACATCTCAGAGCACGTGCCACTGCTAGCTGGGGACTGGGGGTGGGAATTGGAGATGGGGAGGGGAAAGATTGGCTGAAATTGCGATGAAAGAGTTAACTCTTAGAAACATGGTGAGGGAAGGAGGGCAGGATGGAGTCCAGGGAGTGGGGGCAGTGTGGCTGAATGTCTACTTGCCGATGGTGGAGCAGTTAGGGCAGGGAACATGAAGTAGTTCCAGTGTGTGCATTGAGTGAAAGGAATGGCTGGGGTGGAGGGATATGTAAGTGAGAACGAGGACCTTCAACTTGATCCACTGGTGGATGGGGAGCAAGTAGAGCTGAGCCAGGGTGGGGGTGGGGGTGGGAGGCTTATGGAGACTGGTATATGGGAGGAGGCATGGACAAGCACTGACTGAATGAAACAGGAGCATAGGTCATAACATTGTAATAATACTAATCCTTGCATCTGATACAGCGCTTCTATAATGCTTCTAGATGTCTCAAGAGGGCTTCAGAGAATATACTGTAGAGTGAATTGACTGTGTATTTTGTGGACGAAAAGCGGCAGCCAAGAGCACACAGTAGCGTGCCCCGCAAACTGCCGTGTATTACATACAAGATCCCAAATGCTCCTTTCAGTCTTTACATTGATGTCAAACAATGCAAGTTAATGTCATACAAAAGCAATTAGTTTCACCCCAAGAGCTACTCCAGGCTGCTCAAACCTCCGAGACGCAAAATAAACCCAGGCAGAGAAAGCTGGCAATAATGAACATAAAAGAAACTGTGAGATAAACACCATATAATTAGGAGGTTGGGTGATGTGCCAATAGAAATTGGATGCCAAAATAGGTGGTGTGTTTTTTTAGAAAAGTGAACTTAATCCCATTACACACTTCAATTCATGCCAGAGCCATAATTTTCACAAGCCTCTGTGTTATCGTCAATACGCTTACATAATTTTGTGAAGTGCTTAAGTCGCACATCTGGTTCTCTGCAGATGAGCAATAAACCGTGTGGAGACAGCGTAAATATAAATTAAACTATTGGCACAGAGAGGGGATATGGTTTCCATGCTATCTAATATGGTGCTGGGATGTACATCTACCACAATCCTTACAACAGCACAGAGCTGGGAATAATAATAATAATAATCCTGGCATTTGATATCACGGCTTTTCACGTCATCTAGACTGTGTCTCAAAGCGCTTCACAGAATATACTGCAAAGTGAATTGACTGTATATTTGTGGGCGAAACTCGGCAGCCGATTGCGCACAGCAGCGTCCCCCCCCCACACAAATAGTTGTGGATTGAAATGACCAATTAAAAAAAAATCATCCCTCCAAATTTTTTGGAGGGTTAGGTTTTTTTTTGAAGGGATGATTCAAAGGCGTGTGGAGCAAGGAAACCCACCCAAGGTTTCCCCTGACCCGCCTGGACTCGAACACAGGTCTCAGGCTTGCAAGGCGAGTGCTCCAATCACTGAGTGACGGTTGGAATTGTGATGCAGAAGCATCCCAGAGGAAGATTTTCGAATGTAAATTCGTGGTAATTACGATCACCTGATCACTTCACCCTGACTGTCTTGGTGGGAGTCAATCTATCTCAAGCGGGCAGAGAACGCCTGATCGATGTCAGTGGCTTTCAGAATGATGTCCGCCCGGAATTCGAACCAGGGCCCTCTCTCGCTTGCAAAGCCCGCGCTCTCCAGGACTCCAGTACTCGGGAGAAAAATCCCAGCAAAGAGTTAACGGGTCAAATGGGCTTTTTTTTTGTGTAGCCACGATTCTACAAGTATTTAAGTTGACCGCAAGGAAGTGAAGATAATGGAATCTGACTTTACTGCTGTCCACATTAGCAACTGGGCCCTAGCCACTGACCCCAATCTAAGAAAGTCCATCACTAACCTCACCAGAAGGACTCGGGCAACTATCTCCCCCATCAGGTCAGTTGTTCTTTGCATTTCGACGACCAGATAATGTTGACCAATTCACCCGAGTAATCATTCCAACCTTGGTTAATCTTCAGAGATCGCAATCGTTTCGTACTCTTTTAGCCTGGTCTCTTTTTCTTCCTGCTGCGGTTTGGAGATTGAAGGGGCTGCTGCCTTTTTGTTTGACAATCTCTTTCACCAGCCTGCACACTTCCCCTCTGCGGGGAATGTGCTCTCCGCGGAGTGTGTTGTCCTTAGCTCGCCCTCACTCACGCTACACGGTACAGAGGCTTCTCCTCGTTTTCATTCACAGGCCATTTTGCTTTGAGCGTGAAGACTGAGCAGAAATTATTTTTGTAAATTCAGTACTTTATTGTCTCTGAATCAGAAGTTTGTGGATGTTAAACCAAAGAGTCTTAGAAGTCTTAGAAACATGGTGAGGGAGGGAGGGAGGGAAGGAGGGAGGGAGGGAGGGAGGGAGGGAGGGAGGGAGGGAGGGAGGGAGGGAGGGAGGGAGGGAGGGAGGGAGGGAGGGAGGGAGGGAGGGAGGGAGGGAGGGAGGGAGGGAGTCCAAACAGTGGGGGAAGAATTGCTGAATATCTACTCGCCGATGGTGGGGCAGTTAGGGCACAAAACATGAAGTAGTCCAGTGTCCATTGAGTGAAGGGAGTGGCTGGGCTGTAGGGTAGGTTAGGGAGAGACCATGAAGGGATATGAGGGTGAGTGTCTGACTACCTGATCCCACGGCACCATTTGAAAAGAGAAGGGAGTTCCTCCCACAATCCTGGCCAACAATTCCTCAGATAATAATACTAATAATAATAATCCTTCCATTTGATATCGCGCTTTTCACGTCCTCTAGACGTCTCAAGGCGCTTCACAGATGAAATTGTTCATTCACTTCATGGCTGTTTGTGGGTCATCGCTGTGTGCAAATTGGCTGTTGAGTTGGCCTACAAACACACAGTCACCCTGGGCAAGTTTCCTTACTCCACATGTAGAGGAACCCGAGTGTTAGTCGATCGGGGGGGGGGGGGGGGGGGGGGGGGGGGTTTCCAGGGGTTTAATCCTTAAAATTATATGTTGAAAAAAGTGGTCAATTAATCCCAGGCTGTTTATGGGAAATTGTTGTGTGCAGTTAGCCACACACCACCACGTTGGAAGAACTCCCAACGTGAAAGGTGCTCTACAAATGTCACCTTGTTGTTGTTTGTTGATGTTCACCCACAAAATACAGTCAATTCACTTTACGAGATATTCCGTGAAGCGCTTTGAGACGTCTCGAAGACGTGATGAGGTTCTGTATCGAATGCAAGGATTATTAATATCATCGTTATTATCATACCTATCAGTAGACCAGAGCCTCTGCACTGTCTTGCACCAGCGCAGAACTCAGACAGGCCAAACTTTGTGCTCTTAACTTTTAAAACGGACTTCTGGAGCAAACTAAAACAATGAGTAATTGATGGCCAGCCGTTGAGTATGATTTAGATTGGCAATCGTGGAACTCGCTCTGACGCACAGATGAACACATGCTCATTTGGATATTAGACAGTTCAAAACAGTTTAGAAGCAGAATGCGCAATCAAATAAATAAGGCATGATTGTATTACAGCAATCAAAACTGGCAATTTTTAACCATCACATACTCTTAATGGTGCACATTAGCCTGTTCCCGATTTCGTTCAGTCACCAGGCAAATATTTCAAACATTCACTGAATAAACTCAAGAAAAAAAAACTTGTGGGCAGAAAAAAATATTAACAGTTTTTGTTTTGTGTGCGAAGCAGGGCCGAGAGCCGTTTATAATCTGAAGCTAATCGATCAATAATGTCCTAATAGTTTATTCCTGCTGCTCGGCCGATCGAGTACGTGAAGGGGACGTGACTTGTGTGTGGTTCGTTCGGGAGAGAGGCGAGGGACGGGTGAGAACGCACGTTTTCACGCGGAGAGGGATTAGAGAAGCGGAAATGTTCCGCACGGACGGAGGGAACCCAACGCGTCTGCCTACGCACCCCGGCGTGCGCCTGGTAACTCACAATCGTTTGGGGCGGGGGGGGGGGGGGGGGGTTTGAGGGTACGAGCTGGAGAGAGGAGGGTATCGGTTCTGGTGTTGAAGCCAAGGCCAGCTATTTCCGAGCGTTTCTTTTGTAAACCTTCCGACGAAAGGAAAAAAAACGACGCTCTCGAAAGCGTCTTTTCTTTTTTGTGTGTTTGTTTCAAGCAACCGAACTGCAGATGCCTGGGGGGGGGGGGGGGGGGGGCACGATCCTGCAGACAGATTTAGACCCTGGCAGAAAGCCACTCATTCCACTGCCCTGTCGTACTCTCGAAAATAGAACGTCTTAAAATAGATGCGCTTGTTTGCAACGAAGGATTTTTTTTTTTTAATGTATAATCTGGGGTGGGTGATCCGTGGCCCCCGACGTATGAACAAGGCTCTGATTACAGTGACAACAGCTTGCAATCATTTGGGAACATCAGGCGTCAGGGTAAAAACCACAAACCCGACGTTTGGAATTCTCCCTTCCCGGAACCCTCCGAGTTCCGAATGGGTCATTACTTTGCGCTCGCTTCAAGTCTGATGTCTCTGAGACACACTTGATGACCCGCGGCCCCCTGGTTTCTATAAATACGACAACTTCAGTAAAACACCCAACGCTATTTTTTTGGGGGGCGGGGGGGGGGGGGGGGGGGGTTTAATCCCGAAAATCACGTTTAGTTTTAATTTGTTGGGATTGCGGCCAGCTGCAGGAGGGCGAGCGTGAGCTGACGTTTGCTATCAGTGGGTTCGCGGGTCTGCCCACAACGGGGGGGTGGGTGGGGGGGGAACCACTCTTACCCGCCTCGCTCTGTTTTGCGCTGAATCCTCATCGCGGGAAATCCCGTCATACAATCCAGTCACAGTCTTAAATTAAGGGGCAGCCTTTTAGAACAGAGTTGAGGAAACATTTCTTCACTCAGAGGGTAGTGAGTTTATGGAATTCACTACCCCAGAAGGCTGTAGATGCTCAGTCCTTGAATATTTTCAAGGCTGAGACTGATAGATTTTTGAAAAATAGAGGGGTTAGGGGATAGGGCAGGTAATCAGAGTTAGGTCAGAAGATCAGCCATGATCTTATTGAGGGGTTGGGAAGCTGTGGGATCAGCTCCACGTTGGGACTTTAACCCCCAGTCCCAGGCTAATTAACGCTCCAACACAGTGTCGGGGAGGGTGGGGGGTGGGGGGGGGGTAAGCATTGCAACATGAAGAGGTCCCAATAAGATAAAAGTGCTCCCTCAATTCATAGCTACCAGTGAGACATCACTGTGGACACATCAGGCAAATTAGCAGACTTGCTAAGCCTCCATATTAAAAGCAAGGATTATTATTATAGGTTTGGGGTGTGCGTTTGACAGCAGCACGATGAATGTCCATCACAGAACCATAGAAACTTCACAGGATGGAGGAGGCATTCACCCCCCCAACCACCCCCTCCCCCCACCGACCCCCCCCCTCCCCCACCCGACCTTCTTTTTGAAGGGATCGTGACACCCTCAAAGTGATCCGCCAATCGACCGACAACCGGGTTCCTACTGACTGTTGCTCTCATGGGCAATGAAACGAGCTCACAGGCAGAGAAGCAGGTTTTTAAACATGCGGCCAGAACCGACCACGTCTGATTCCTGCCAGTATCGCTTTGCCTCGTGCATCGCAAGGCAAACCATTTCCCACAATCTCTCTCTCTCTCTCTCTCTCTCTCTCTCAGGGCAAAGCGAGAGGATAAAACCTGTATTGGCCAGTGCCTGAAGTTGAGACAGTTAATCAAGATCATTTATTTTTCCTCCTTATTAAAATACACAGAGCACAAGCTTCGGTACGTTAAAACCTCCTTCCACAAACCACTGAGACACCGCAGCACCCACCAGAGAGATAAGAAATAACCA